>MU827823.1:449320-479682 GCA_029204205.1 Desmophyllum pertusum
CACATAACATTCAAACACGAAATAGAGAACGCGCATCACACGTAATAATAAAACACAGAACAGAGAACGCGCATCAAACGTAACAATCAAACACAGAACAGAGAGCGTGCATCGCTCGTAATAATAAAACCCAGAACAGACAGCGCGCATCACACGTAACAATCAAACACAGAACAGAGAACGCGCATCACACGTAACAATCAAACACAGAACAGAGAACGCGCATCACACGTAACAATAAAACACAGAACAGAGAACGGCAATCACAGGTAACAATAAAACACAGAACATAGAGCGTGCATCACACGTAACAATCAAACACAGAACAGAGAACGCGCATCACACGTAACAATCAAAAACAGAACAGAAAGCGCGCATCACACATAACATTCAAACACGAAACAGAGAACGCGCATCACACGTAATAATAAAACACAGAACAGAGAGCGTGCATCACAAGTAACAATCAAACACAGAACAGATAGCGCGCATCATACGTAACAATCAAACACAGAACAGAGAACGCGCATCAAACGTAACAATCAAACACAGAACAGAGAGCGTGCATCGCTCGTAACAATAAAACCAAGAACAGAGCGCGCGCATCACACGTAACAATAAACCACAGAACATAGAGCGTGCATCACACGTAACAATCAAACACAGAACAGAGAACGCGCATCACACGTAACAATCAAAAACAGAACAGAAAACGCGCATCACACATAACATTCAAACACGAAATAGAGAACGCGCATCACACGTAATAATAAAACACAGAACAGATAGCGCGCATCATACGTAACAATCAAACACAGAACAGAGAGACGCGCATCAAACGTAACAATCAAACACAGAACAGAGAGCGTGCATCGCTCGTAGCAATAAAACCCAGAACAGAGCGCGCGCATCACACGTAACAATAAAACACAGAACATAGAGCGTGCATCACACGTAACAATCAAACACAGAACAGAGAACGCGTATCACACGTAACAATCAAAAACAGAACAGAAAGCGCGCATCACACATAACATTCAAACACGAAACAGAGAACGCGCATCACACGTAATAATAAAACACAGAACAGAGAACGCGCATCAAACGTAACAATCAAACACAGAACAGAGAGCGTGCATCGCTCGTAACAATAAAACCCAGAACAGAGCGCGCGCATCACACGTAACAATAAACCACAGAACTGAGAGCGCGCATCACATGAAACAATCAAACAAAGGACAGGGAGCGCGCATCACACGTAACAAGAAAAAACAGAACAGAGAACGGGCATCAAACGTAACATTCAAATACAGAACAGAGAACGGGCAACACACGTAACAATCAAACACAGAACAGAGGGCGCGCATCACACGTAACAATAAAACACAGAACAGAGAGCGAGCATCACACGTAACAATCAAACACAGAACAGAGAGCGCGCATCACATGAAACAATCAAACAAAGGACAGAGAGCGCGCATCACACGTAAGAATCAAACACAGAACAGAGAGCGCGCTTCACCCGTAACAATCAAACAAAGAACAGAGAACTCGCATCACACATAACGATCAATCACAGGGTAGAGAGCGCGCATCACACGTAACAATCAAACACAGAACAGAGAGCGCGCATCACACGTAACAATCAAACACAGAACAGAGACCACGCATCACACGTAACAATAAAACACAGTTCAGAGAGCGCGCGTCACATGTAACAATCAAACACAGAACAGAGAGCGCGCATCACACGTAACAATAAAACACAGGATAGAGAGCGCGCATCACACGTAACAATCAAACTCAGAACAGAGAACACGCATCACACGTAACAATCAAACACAGAACAGAGAACGCGCATCACACGTAACAATAAAAAAAGAACAGAGAGCGCGCATCACACGTAACAGTCAAAATCAGAACAGAGAACACGCATCACACGTAACAATAAAACACAGAACAGAGAACGCGCATCACACGTAACAATAAAAAAAGAACAGAGAGCGCGCATCACACGTAACAGTCAAAATCATAACAGAGAACACGCATCACACGTAACAATAAAACACAGAACAGAGAACGCGCATCACACGTAACAATAAAAAACAGAACAGAGAACGGGCATCACACGTAACAATCAAACACAGAACAGAAAACGCGCATCTCACGTAACAATAAAACACAGAACAGAGAGCGCGCATCGCATGTAACAATCAAACCCAGAACAGAGAACGTGCATCACACGTAACAATCAAACACAGAACAGAGAACGAGCATCACACGTAACAATCAAACACAGAACAGAGAGGGCGCATCACACATAACAATCAAACACAGAACAGAGCGCGCATCACACGTAACAATCAAACACAGAACAGAGAGCGCGCATCACACGTAATAATCAAACACAGAACAGAGAGCGAGCATCACACGTAACAATCAAACACTGAACAGAGAGCGCGCATCACACGTAACAATTAAACACAGAACAGACAGCGCGCATCACACGTAACAATCAAACACAGAACATAGAGCGCGCATCACACGTAATAATCAAACACAGAACAGAGAGCGCGCATCACACGTAATAATCAAACACAGAACAGAGAGCGCGCATCACACGTAACAATCAAATAATAATAATAATAATAATAATATCTTTATTAATGTGTCAATGTGTTTAGCTCATAGAGCTAATTGGGGACACCTACTACAAAGTAATTATGATTCTAATAAAAAAACCTATGTACATTATAACAGTAATAATTGAGCTAAATAAACTTAATACATTAAAATTTTAAATCAAAACACAGAACAGAGAGCGCGCATCATACGTAACAATCAAACGCAGAACAGAGAGCGCGCATCACACGTAATAATCAAACACAGAACAGATAGCGCGCATCACACATAATAATCAAACACAACCAGGAGCATATCACCCTGGAGCCTCCATCTCCCTTATTGGGACTATGACACGGCGTAAGTTACACCTTGAGCTATTGTTAGAATTACTTTTGCCGCCAAAATCACCCGTTACGAGCATGAGGACGAGGTTGTCATTCATGTTTCAGATTAAAAATAAAACCACGAATGGACGAGAGGAACGTGGAATAAAACTAGAACGGCAGAATGTCTTTACTACGAATGATCACTATTGTCCGCGGACGTACCCATAAATCTTTTCGCGGGATAACGATTCTAAAAATAGCCGAAGGTGTAACTACGCTGTTGTCATTAATCAGCACAGATAGTTACGAATGGTTACGAAATCATTCGTCGCGATCGAGTGCATAATGGCAGGTTTGGTGGGGGCGTTTGTTTCTACATTCGTTCCAATATAAATTTCTCTTTGCGCCCTGACCTAAGTGTTAAACACCTGGAAAATCTATGCATTGAAATTCGTAAACCTCGATCCAAGCCTTTTCTCATTGCTACCTGGTACAGGCCTCCCAATTCATCAACCGAAATATTCTCTCATTTTGAAACACTTGTTGGTAAGCTTGATGCTGAGAATGTTGAATTTTATTTAATGGGTGATTTTAACTGTAATTTAGTTTCGCCACAGCCTGATAACAACACTGTCTTACTAACTAATATGGCTGATGTTTATGGCCTTCACCAACTTATAAACAACCCAACCCGTGTTACTAATACATCTTCTACTTTAATTGATGTAATTTTCACAAATTGTCCTGACAGGGTTGTTTGCTCTGGTGTGTCCCATGTAAGTCTCAGCGACCATAGCCTCGTCTATGCATTTCGTAAGATCTCCATTGACCCACCTCCTAAGGGGCATTCTACAGTAACTTACAGGAAATTCAAAAACTTCGACTCCGCTAGTTTTCGCTATGATATTTCAATGCAAAACTGGGACAGTGTAAACAGTTTTGATGACCCTAATGATATGTGGAACACTTGGAAGAACCTTTTCTTTCAATGTGTCGATATGCATGCTCCATTGCGCACAAAGCGCATTCGCGCACTCAAGTCACCATGGATTACACCTCAGTTGAAGAAAAGAATGCATGACAGAGATATTTTTAAAATAAAAGCCACTCGATCTGAGAATGCAAATGACTGGTTAAAATTTAGAAAATGTCGAAATGCTGTTAACAATGAAATCAAACAAGCCAAGGAACAATACTACAAAAGTGCACTCCAAGACAATGAAGGCGACTCACGTAAGACTTGGCGGATCATTAATGAACTCACCTCGAGAAAAATTCACAGCTCTTCCGTAAAAGAGATAAAACTTAACAATCATAGCCTTTGTGATCCGCAAGAGCTTTCATCTGTTTTCACTATGACCATTTTTCAAGTATTGGCCCGAAACTTGCAAACGAGATCCAACACATCGGGAATAACCCGTCTCATTTAGATTACCTTAAGGAGATCGATCATAGATTCGAACTCAAAACAACTGAATATTCAAAAGTGCTCTCTCTACTGTCTAAATTATGCAAATCTAAGGCGACAGGTTTAGATAAAATATCTGCGCGACTACTTCGTGAGTGCGCTGATTTAATAGCTAGTTCTCTTTGTAGTATTTTTAACAGATCTATTGTGTCCGGTGTTTTTCCCGTAGAATGGAAATGCTCTAAAGTCATCCCGCTGTTCAAACATGGAGAACGTTCCGATTTAAATAATTACCGACCTATCTCTATAATTCCAGTTGTGGCTAAAGTCTTTGAGAGAATAGTTTATGATCAGTTCTATGAATATTTAACTAGCAACAATCTAATTTCCAGCTATCGGTCAGGGTTTCGATCTCTTCACTCCACTGTTACTGCTTTGCTCGAAGCCACCGATAATTGGGCTTTCAATATCGATAAGGGCAACGTTAATACAGTGGTTTTCTTAGACCTGAAGAAGGCTTTCGACACCGTTGATCTTTCCATTCTGTTATCAAAATTAAAAGCCTATGGTGTCGGATGCGCCTCATATAACTGGTTTAAGTCTTATTTGGATAATCGCAAACAAAAATGTTTTGTAAACGGTTCTCTATCAGACAGCCAACATCTAACTTGCGGCATTCCTCAAGGTACAATACTAGGACCTCTTCTTTTTATACTATATATAAATGATTTACCAAACTGTCTGTCTATTTCACAACCAAGAATGTATGCAGATGACACGCACTTGACTTTTTCCAGTAACGATAGTACGAACTTAGAACAGGGTCTAAATGAGGATCTGGCTAAGGTTAATGAATGGTTAATTGCAAATAAACTCACTCTCAATAAGTCGAAGACTGAGTTTATGTTGCTCGGATCCAGGCAAAAGTTGAGTACTCTCAATAGACCCCCGTCTCTTACTATTGATGGACGCTCTATAAAGCAAGTTGAATTTACTAAATCTCTTGGTGTGTATATAGACGAAAATTTATCTTGGAGCACACACATCAGCGATAAAATCTCCAAAAGATTGCCTCTGGCGTTGGCATCTTGAAGCGAAGTAGATCTTTTGTTCCGTTTGAAACACTCCTATGCATTTATAATGCATTAGTACAACCTCATTTCGATTATTGTAGTGTCGTTTGGGGAAACTGCAACAAAACTCTTGCCACTAAGCTTCAAAAACTACAGAATCGCGCTGCACGAATTTTGACTTTCTCTTCTTATGATGCCAGTGCTGACAATCTCTTCATAACTCTTGGTTGGAAAAACTAGATATTCAACGGAAAGTTCAAACAACTACTATGGTCTATAAAGCACTAAATGGTCTTGCCCCTGAATATCTACGATCAAAATTCACTGACCGCAGTGAAATTTCTGGATATTCACTAAGGGACTGTGAGGGCAAGCTAGCTATTCCATTGCCCCGCACCAACTTTCTAAAAAACAGCTTCAGCTATAGTGGTGCGGTGCTATGGAATAGTCTACCCGTCAAACTGCGGCAAGCACAAACTCTCACTAGCTTTAAATCTGGCTGCAGAGGCTTCTTTAATAATTCTGAATATTAGTGTAGATACACGGCATTCATGGAAAGCAGGTATATTTTATTTTTGTTTAACTATTAGTCTTAATGTATATATTATTTATAATTCTAGTATTTTTTCAATTATGCATTTTCAATTAGTATTTTTCAATTATGTAATTTAAGTATATCATTTGTAAGGCCTGATGTTTTTTTTACCGTGTCTAAATAAAGTTACTACTACTACTACTACTACTACTACTACTACTACTACTACTACTACTACTACTACTACTACTACTACTACTACTACTACTACTACTACTACTACTACTACTACTAGATAGAGGCTCCGGGGTGATAAACAAATATATATATGCTCCTGACACAACCAAACAGAGAGAACGCGCTGAGCCAAGAGAGTTAGCGTCTTTTTGACGATTCAGGAACGGTGGTGACTGGAATAGATAGCCCCCAAAAAGGGCGCTATTCTTGGGGCTAATAATCAGCGCTATTATAGGCCAACTGGGGTGCTGAAGTAGGCTGGCATAGCCATTCAGGAACACGTTCTTCCACGATCCGGAACATCACAAATATTGATGACGTCACATGAAGATGGAGATTCTCCCCAGGCCTCAACCTCGTTCTCAGGGTCTCTCTTCTTCCTGCCAAAAGCGAGAGAAAAATAGAGTTTGGCGGGAAGAAAGAGACGGTGGGAACGAGGTTGCCCAGGCCCTAGATCCTCCAAAAAAGGCCAGGTCCCCAAATATTTTGTTGGGACGTGCAAAGCCCGATAAAAAGCTAAACATCATCGACTTTGCAGTTGATTTCTATGTTGAAACGGCTGTTTATCTCAAGGTTAGTCTTCAACAAGTTAAGCTTGAATCAACTAATAAACAATTCAGTTGGATTTCGTGGAGATACAGCTTCGACTCGTGGATTTATAACTACAGCAAATATGGCTTCGAATGGTTCGATTTCTGCGGACGAAAAATTCAATTTGATCACAAGAAATTTACAGGTGAGGGCTTGAGAAGTTTAGTTTTACACTCGCTTACAAAAGAGTTTAATCCTCGTACAATTATTTGTTGCTTTGTATCCCGGCCTGACCAATCGATGATCGGAAATCAATCGATATCAATCGGTAATTGTTAGTTAATTGATATATAAACAATAGCCTCCATTTGGCGAGAAAATATGCTCGGATATTTGTCCGCGGACATTATCTGTTCCTCGAAGCTCACAGTTTTCCGAGAGCGAAGCTCGAGGAAAACTGTGAGCTTCGAGGAACAGATAATGTCCAAGGACAAATATCCGAGCATATTTTTGAAGCCAAATGGAGGCTATTGTAGTTATTATCCTTCAAATATTTTTTCACAAGGCCGCTCTGTTTGCCGTGGAAGATCTCGGTCGGCCAAGGACGCCAAGCTGTTAAACATCAAAATAATTCTGCTGGCATTCAAAAATATTTCTAGTCTGTTCAAAACAATCAGTTCTATTTAATTTAGCAATTTATTTGAGATGAAAACTGAACCTGCGAATGTGAAACGCAAATTTTCAAAACTGGGAAATATCACTTGGGGAATATCACCCGGATATTCCCCAGTTTTGGCTGCGTCACGTGACGTGTTTAGACCAATTGCGCGTGAGAAAATTTTTTGATGGATTATAATGATTGGTATCGGCCAATCGATGACCAATCGATAGTCACAATTAAAATTTCCTTAATTGCATTGATTGTCATAGATTGCTATCGATTGTCATCGATATCTCACAGCATATAAATTATGCAAACGTGTACCGGGCTTATGTATATATACAGTTGAACCTCTCCACAACGGCCATCCTCGTGCAGAATTATCTGGCCGATAATCTGGTAGAGAGGTGGCCGTTGTAGGGAGATTTCAATAAGAGTAAAGTGTATGGATTGGTGCACGGTCGGGACGACAATTCCTGGCTGTTGTAGAGAGGTGGCCGTTGTAGAGAGGTGGCTGTTAGTGGAGGTTTGCCTGTAATTAATGATTTTGACAGCTTTTAGTGCAATGAAACAGATACTCGCAGATAGCATTGGTAAGCCTTTTTGGGATGTCTGAAAGAGCCTTAGAAAGAAATGTAACATTGGTTTTAAAATGTTTAGTCATAGGCTACCATGACATTGTTACCATAGACATTAATTAGTCATTACTGCACAAGAATTAATAAATGAGACATTGATCGCTTTTAAAGTTGCTGAGTTGATGTAATAAGAATCGATCCAAATGGAAAAGAATCAATGAAAATCGATGATAATCTATGAAAATCGATGATAATCTATGAAAATCGATGATAATCTATGAAAATCGATGATAATCGATGAAAATCGATCATGTTAAAAGTCACAAAATTGTCCCTCGATTGGTCATTGATTTCCAATATCAACCATTAATTGGCATCGATTTCATTGATTGGTCAGGACGTGTTTGTATTAAAATTCTACCCTTTCAGATGTGACGTCACACGCTATATGAAGTCCCACTTCACTTAAACGAAAAGTTAGGCCTGCCCAACTGTGTTAACTTATAAACGTTGTGTTTAGTCATCAGGAAAATGTCACATTTAGATTTATCAAGCAGAGTTTGAATGTAAGCTTAATAGCTTTAATATTATTTTATAGGAAGTGATTGGTGAAGATCGTTTGAGAGCGATAGTCCAAGAGAAAACTCTATCTTTGTACTGGGGTACAGCTACTACAGGGAGGCCACATATCGCTTACTTTGTGCCAATGACAAAAATTGCCGACTTTTTGAAAGCAGATTGTGAGGTGTGTGAATTTTCTTGGTGACCAACCTCGTTCCCAGGACCTTGTCGTTTTTTTCAAGATGACAGCTGACGGAGAGAAGACCATGGCAAAGGCTGGGTGATGTGACTTAAAGTCAACCAATGGCGAGCCCTCCGCCATTTTGAATTCATTAAAATATCCAATATATTTGGAAATTTTTAAGGTCACCTGATCTGGCATTTGCCAGGGTCTTCTCTCACTGCCATTTTGAAATACCGAGAAGGCCCTGGGGACGAGGTTGTCGCCAATGTAGAGCATTATATTATTTATTATATGGCGGTTACATCAAACATCGTTTCGAGTCAGAGCAGAGTCTCCTTTCAGTTCACGCCTCAAAATAACGGAAAAGGAGACTCTGTTAACAGGGAATCAAAGTGAATGCAAGTCCTTGGATTTTATTCAACATATCGTAAAAGCTCTATTTAGCCCCCCCTCTCTATTAAGCCCCCCCTATCTAATAAGCCCCCCTTTGGAAGTCAGATTTTGTAATAAGCCCCCCCTCTCTATTAAGCCCCCCCTCCTTCCGTCAGGCTGATGTAAATTACTTTTCAGCAATATTTTCTGGCGTTTTAGTCACTTTGTATTGAAACGTGGTCTTTACTTTCCAGAACTATCGTCGAGTTAGGGTATAAATGACGTTTCCTTTGTAAGACGGTCATACATAACCCATTTCTTGTTCTGTTTTAGTTAGTGGTGTAACAGTAAAGTTTGAAAAATTAATGTGAATTTTCTTGAAAATTTATGATTTGAAATAAGCCCCCCCCTCTCTATTAAGCCCCCCTCTCTAATAAGCCCCCCCTTCTTGAGGCCTGAAATTAAATAAGCCCCCGGGGGCTTAATAGAGCTTTTACGGTATCTGTGTGCAAGTCCAGACAAATGAATTCCCATTAGTTGACGCAATCTTATACTGGTGGAAAGAGATAATGGTAAATTATAAGCTTTGTAGAAACACATTAGAAAGATGTTATTCAGCCAGTGGAATTCAAAGTTCTCCCAACAGGGCCGGGTCTGTCAAACCTGACCTTCCGCACGCATTGCAAAAATATACAATTATTAAAATGTGGAATAGAGGAGCTTATATAATAGAGTGTTATATTTAACTAATAATTAAAAGTATGTTTTTTTATGTGTATGTGAGCACACTATAACTTGTGGGGGGAGGACAGGGAGGCGGGAAGTCTATGGAGGTGGCAGAAGAGAGGGCGTGATGCGTTATTCCCAAGGTGGCGGGAAATGGTAGAAATAGGAAAATTTTTTGCAACGTTGCATAATACATGTATTTTACAAAGGGGCGGGAACCGAGAGTACAAGGTACGGGAAGCAGGAAGTTCAGACCCCTGTCCGTCCCTAGCTTACAATATTTGTTAAATTGGACACCGTTATTTTGATCAATCTATAAAGAAATTCTTAAGGAAATTCTTACTTTTCTCAAGGTGACAATTCTGTTAGCCGACCTTCATGCTTACTTGGATAATCTCAAAGCTCCTTGGGAACTTTTGGCCCATAGAGTGAAATACTATGAGGAACTTATCAAGGTCAGTTAATTAATACAGAGTTTTGAACATTTTAATATCTTATATTCAGTGTTTACATGTACGTCAAGCAGACACTCAGGTGAAAATAATTGGGAAATAAGAAAATCATCAACTTATAATATTATTGATAGAACTACAGAATTGGCAGCTAGCACATTTCACCACAACAAAGTTAACATAATTTTCAATAAACTTTTCCAAATGAATGCAACATTCCTGCATTTACATGAATGACTTCGATCCATTACATGTATGTTTTGTGTTCTTTCACACAGGCGATGTTGGAATCAATAAATGTCCCTCTGGGAAAATTAAAGTTTGTCAGAGGAACAGAGTTTCAGTTGAACAAGTAAATATTTAAAGAATCTGACCCACCCACTTTGCATTGCGCGCTTCTATTATTTATTGTTATGATCCGTCGCTCGCCCCATTTGGTCAGTAATCTTTCTCAGCCCATGTACCCCGGCCGGCGAGTGTTATTCTCATCGATAATGGCAGAGATGGAACTAAGCGTCGATGTTGAAGGCAAATTAAATGATATTGGAGGTTTCGAACGTTAGCCATTCGAGTCAAATAAAAATTGTGTTACATACTTGTTGACAAAACGCTTTGTAAAGAGCGCGGCCCGCATTTCATAAGAGCACTAATTGTCAACTTTATCGCATCTTGGGATAATTAATACATTACGCATCCAACCGTAGATGTCGCGAAAGACAATAGTATTCTGGGCGATGCGTAAAGAAATTAATTTTCACATCGTAGAATATCGACTTTTGGGGCCCCCGAAAATGGCGGATGAACTTAGCGTGCAATGCAAAGTGGGTGGGTCAGATTCTTTAAGCTACTAATAAATTAAGCATATTCAATCATCTTAATTTCTGTTTTGATTGTGAGTTTTGTCGTGTAGGTATTGCGGCCCTAGTTTGTCTGTTGAGTGTTGAGTCAGTGCTCAGCCTCTGATTAATATGTTTAATTAACTGTTTTGTTTCTTTTTTTTTCTCAGAGACTATGTTTTGGATATATTCAAAATGTCCACAGTGGTTACTGAGGTAATGGCCGTTTTCACACTAGAGACGGGAAACTCGTCTTGACGGAAAACTCATCTGACGGGTTTCTCGTCCTAGTGTGAATTCAAGACGAGTCTAACTACTTGTCCATTTCACTTTGAAGCTGAGGCGCGGTTACCTTTCCTTATTTCTAAGATGAGTTATCCGTCACAGACGGGAAACTCATCTTAGAAATCCGTCTAAAGCGACGGAAAAGTAGACAGATAAAATCAGATGAGTTCCCCGTCTAAAATTATAACCGTCCGGTTTTTCACGCTAGGACGGGAAACTCGTCTGAGACGGATAACCCGTCTCAGACGAGTTTCCCGTCTCTAGTGTGAAAACGGCCAATGTGTACCAGTGCTCGTCCTTTTCAAAACAAAGCCAAAATTATTACTTTTATTAGGACAAATTATCATCTTAATTACCACTGATTTCATTGCCACGCGACCTTTGAAGTCAAACGAAGTTGGCAATACACTTCTGTCAATCATGCATAACGACTGACGAGACATGTCTAGACGTTATTATGCAAATTTGTGTCGTGTATTAATGCAATCATAGTCAGTGCTGTTTTCGGACGTTTCTCTGTTTGTAGACGACGACAACGGATCTAGAAAAATTATTTCCTTTGCAAATGGTGGTATAGAAGTGTTAAAAAGTAGTTCAGCAGTGGCCTTTCAGTACATTACAATCGTGCGTGCATGATTTTGTTGCACGTGGCAGGAGAAAAGCCATATAAGGTACGCATGATTGACGGAAGTGTATTGCCAAGTGAATTTTGATTTTGAAGGTCATGTAGCATTGAAATCAGTGGTAAAAAGCACTATTATGTAAGTCATGTAAGTCAACCTTGGAATTTACAGTGATGTGAAGATGATGGCGTGTTTTGGCTAACCTTTATAACTTAAGAAATAGAAAATGATGCACATGCTTACATAAGCCTGATGCAATTTGGGAGAATTCGAAAGTTTATGTGAACCTGAACTCCATTGAGTGTTTGCATCAGGGTATGTGAACAAAAATGGCCATTGTGTGGTTCCAGAAAATATCCATACCTCCCCCATGAAAGGTTTTTTGGTTTGAACCTCCCCTCCCCCACCCCCTGGAATTTCCAGTTTAGCTTCATACTTTCCTTTAAACATTTTGGCTTTTGAGACCCCCCTCCCCCTCAGAATTTCCATTGACCTTCCATGGGTTGGGTATGGATATTTTCTGGAACCGCACATTTTCTATTTCTTTTATAAAATTAAATGCCTAAAAAATAATGTCATGTGTCATTATACCTGGTTAATATGCAACCAATCAGCTGAGAGCTGGTGCATTATGTTCATGAACAAAATTTTATTAAACCATATCTGACATCTGATATCTCTCTAAAACAGAACAAGAAATATGGTTATGTATATTGATCGTCTTACAAATGCAACACGTGTCATTTATACCCTAACCCCTAATTATAACTCAACGATAGACTTTTTAGTTCTCACTGGAAATTAAAGACCATGTTTCAATACAAAGTGACTGAAATGCCAGAAAACATTGCTGAAACATCATTTACATCAGCCTGACAGAAGGTGAGGGGGGATTAATAGAGAGGGGGGGAGGGCTTATTACAAAATCTGACTTCCAAAGGGGGGGGGGGGGGGGCTATTAGAGTATTAGAGAGGGGGCTTAATAGAGAGAGGGCCGGTGGGGGGGGGGGGGGGGGGGGCTAAATAGAACTTTTACGGTATCTGGATTTATATCCAGTCCGTATACATGTACACAACTATGAAATGACAATTGATTTTAATTTATCATTAGCATGATGCCAAGAAAGCCGGAGCAGAGGTTGTCAAACAAGTTCAACATCCTCTTCTTAGTGGTCTCTTGTACCCTGGCCTGCAGGTTGGTGTAGGTTTTATAATAGAGAGCTTATTTATTAGCACAGACATTTTTAAACCACAGATGGCAACCGGAAGGCGAATGTTCTACTTGTTTTTGGCTCGCTTTCACCCCCACCAATGAGTTTGAAAAAAACCTTGTTTTAGAATTTACAACTTGATGTTATGGACAAAAAGTTGAATAGATAATACTTGCCAGAAAAGGGAACACTCGACTTCCGGTTGCTGTCCATGCTAAAAAATGTCTGTGCTTATTATGATACATGACACTTGTACCCGGGGGGGGGGGGGGGGGGGGGACTCCCATCTAAAAGTAACAGGGGTGATCGTTGGAAATTTTGAAAAGAACCCCTAAAAGGTACCAAAATCAGACTTGTTTTTGTGGGTGTGGCTCAAATTCATTTTCACCCCAAATAGGTACCAATTCTAAGATAAAAGTAGTACCTGTCATAATTTTTCCGGCGTAATACCCTAAAAGGTACCAGAATAACTTGAACAGTAGACATTTTAGATTTTAACACCCTAAGCGGTACCAAACCACAAATTTTAACCTCTAAAAGGTACGACGATCACCCCCGTCACTTTTTATATGGAAGTCCCCCCTCCCCCCCGGGACTTGTACTGGCTGCTGTGCTATATAGCTAGAGATATGAATTTTAAATGGTTAATTGTATTTAATAAACAAATAATTACCTACTGTAAATATCACAGTATTAACTTGTTTATATCTTGTACTGTAGGCCCTTGATGAGGAATACCTTAAAGTGGATGCACAGTTCGGAGGTGTAGATCAACGCAAAATATTCACTTTTGCTGAAAAGGTTAATATACAGTAGATACCTTATTCTCACTAATTTTCACGCGTACTTAATTTCACGAAATCAACAGATCCGTACATGTATTTTGTGACGCTTTATTTTCGCGATTCCAGAGAGAAAAGGGCTCAAAGGCTTTAAAATTTTGCGAAAATAACGTATTCATTTTTGCGTTTTTTGCTACATCGCGAAAACCGCGAACATTAATACTAAACATTAATAAGTGAGAATAAGGTACTGTTTATAAAAATACACAATTTTATGTTACCATTTATATTACCATTACCATTATTTTATTATTGTAGTATTAATGACCCTTACTCTCTTCCACTCAACTGAGAAAAGTACAGCTTTGCATATTTTCATGAAACCAGTTCAGCCTGATATATTAATTTGTTCCTTTAAATGTTCCATTTGTAAGTTTTTCATTAGTTTGACTGTGTAGTGTAATATTGACAACAACAATAATAAGCCTAGGGGTAAAATCATTATAATCATCCTAACCTTCCAGTTGAGAAATTGGTACAGAAGGCTGAACTTGATTGACTTTTCAGGCTTCTGACACCCCTTGAGATTATCCCCCCCCTTTAACCATCCCCTTCCCTTACCCCTCTCTGCCTACTCTCCACCCCCTACCTCCCCCTCCCCTATATATTCACCCTTGAAAAGTAAGCTTGTAAGACAATATTAATTATCAATTCCTCAACAATGTTTCTTACTAACATGCTTACCTTGTTTGTTCTTTAGTATCTTCCTTCTCTAGGTTATACTAAAAGAATCCATCTTATGAATCCCATGGGTGAGTTAGAAATGATATATGAATCAATTGTTTTAGCAACTCTCTTAATTATATTTTGTTGTTTTTAAGGTCATTCCATCGAAATAGAACTTACAATAGATTTTCATTCAAACTTTGCCTATTGGTTGTTTTATCTTAAGGAAGTTAAATTTTGAAATAAAAAAGGGGGGTCCCGGTATTCGTTTAGGAACAGGAGGACCTTGTATATACCCCTTAATTCCTTACAATATCAGCTTCCAGAAACGTTTTTATTAGCTAAGTTCACATTTCCGGTGATTATTTATTCTTCTGCAATAGAAATTAGTCTATATTTATTTTATAGAAAGAAGGTGATTGCTAGACTCAAAATAAGAGAAAAAATTGATAGGTCACCATACTCGTTTACGAGAAAACGACGATTCATCTCTCTGGCAAGCTCAGTTGTAGAGGAAAAGCCGCCATTTTCTTAATGTGTGCGCGCTAATTACGTGTGAAATCATGCACAGTAAGGATGCGCAATGCAATACTAAGGAATCACCTTAACCTTGCTCCTGCTGGTGAGAGTTTCTGACTGTGAATGTTAATGATTTGTAGTTCCAGGTCTTACTGGCACCAAGATGAGTGCGTCAGAGGAGGTGAGCTATGCTAATGTTAAACAAGGTTTGTGTAATAAGGATGCATGGTTCACCTTAAAGGGACACTGTCCCGGCGTATTTGTTCAAAACTGTTATAAAATGCATGAAATGGTCCCTAAATCTATGAAATAACAACTTAATAAACTCTAACTAAATGATAAAAAGCAATTTCTTCAAGAAATTCCATACTGCAACAAAATGTTTGCAAAATTTCAAAGATTTCCGAGCCAAATTTGAAACTTTGAAAAAATGACATCCTGACAGTTTTTCAAAAATCCATATTGCAATCCATTTCTATCCTCGCTGTCGTTTGTCATCCTCACTTCCTAATGGGTTCCTGTCATTTGTCGAGTGCTATTCTACAGAATTGAACCATTATTGTTCAACTTCCTATGATCTAGATATGTTTTCTGAGCTTCCAAAAATCATGCTAAAAATCAGGACAGTGTCCCTTTAAGCCCAGGCCAAACATGATGAGAGTTGCAGACAGTTGGCTCTCATGAGCTTAATTTCCTTCAACTCTCAATGACTATCATCACCATGGGCCAAACAATAATAATAATAATAAGCAAATATTTATACAAGATAACCCGTCAGTGCAAGAAGCACTGTTATCATTGGGATCCTCAGTGTTGTAATAAGAAATAAAATTAAAAAACAGTAAAAAGCATTAAAATCCTAGGGCAACCTTTAAAAAAAACAAGATAAAAAAGGTAAAAGTAAAAAGGTAAGATAATATTGCAATTCACATAAAAAGTTCACAAGAGCAAGAGTTGATGACTCTCAAGAAAAATTTGAGCAGGGTCAAATTTGATGAGAGCCCATGAGAGTATTGAATGAATCCTGAACATATAATTAGGAAAATATATTTTATTAAGTTTGATATCAAACATGAAAGAATTCAAAATAAAATGTTTCTCAAATTTGCAGCCAGTGTTCACCTGCTAATTTAATTTTAATTTTTATTGTTGTTGTTTACCCAAGGATTCAAAAATTGATCTGTTAGATGGCGCTTCTGCTGTTAAGAAAAAGTTGAATAAGGTCAGTTTTAATTATTTTAAAATCGTTCACTGTTCTTTTATCTCTGAGAACTGTATAATCACAACTTTACATCAAACTCTCAGGAAAGAAATTCCCATACATGGACTTATTGACCCCCCTCCCCCTCGGATGCCTTGTTTTCCCTTAAATAGGGTGTCATTTTTCGGTTTTGGGCAAAAGGGTATCAATTTTCGATTTTCTACCCTTAAATAGGGTCAGGGTTTAAGAACCTTCGCAGCACACACCTATCTTAAATTGACGGGAGTAATAGGGATTTATATTGTGCAACAGGAGTTGTACAGTCCACTCTGGACAAAACAGGAATAGAGACATGAGACCTCTTTCGAGTTAAGGTTGCTGAGGGTCACATAATGTTAAGTTGGAGTTCTCTTAAATTACTTTCAAAACAAAATTAATATAATGGGTCATAACTTCCTCAGGTTTGCCTCTTGGTTTCATAAAAGTTCAAAGCTTTAATTTGTAGATGAGACACTTTTTGTACCCACTGTCACTGACAATATATATAAGTGTCAATATTTTTGTCATCTGAAGTAATCTAAAGTGACCAACTGTAATGAGACCATGCGGCAAGCTGATGCATAGTGTAATATTCAAATTCCCCACGCCTCCCATGTGGCAGTCACATTCTCCACCCCTCCCATGTGGTGGTCAAATTTCCCTGACCATCAGTCAGAATGACCTTGAATATCAAATTCCCTAATCGCCTACTAAGTTTCAAATTATACATTGTATGCATACATGATCACCAAACACCAGACATTTTTGTTTTATACTTTCAGGCATTCTGTGAAGAAGGAAACATCGAAGAGAATGGCATTCTTGCATTTGCTAAGTTTGTCATTTTCTCAGTTTTGGAAACTAAACATCAAACAGGTTGGTGGAAAAGACTTGATTTCCGCCGCTCCCTTGAGTCTGGTCTTCGTTCCTCCTTTGGGGGGAGGAGCGTGGACTCATTTTCCCGAACAGCAGCTGATAATCGAGCCTAAGTTGGTAGAAAAGACCATTGCATATACAGATTAATTTGGTTGCTAATAATACAAAGAGGTTATTCAGCGGAAATTTGTGCAATACAGCTGCTTATTTTTACGAGTCAGTTTTTATTTTTTCGATCCTTTAGGCGAGAGAAAATAAACATTGACGAGTAAAAATGCCCAGCCGTATTGTACAAATTTCCGCTGAATAAATTGTTTATTATTCATTCTTTTAACCTTTTATATTACCCTATCTAAGTTGTACAAGTTTGTAAAACTAATTTATTGTACTTGTTTAAATTTGTGTCTGTCTTTTTTACACCACTCAAGTTACATACACATGTACATACAATGTAGTTCAATTCCCTACGTTTGTACATGTTTACGTATATCTTAGTTGAACATGTAGTTATTTTATTTCAGTGTCCCGAGCAGTAGAATTTGATTGGCACATACCGTAAATCCTCGAATAAATTTCAAATTTCAGGTTTTCTCTTGTCAATTGCATTATTGAACAAGTTGTATTTTCATAAAATTTTATTTTGGCAAGAAATCTGTAGTAATTCTGCCTTCTCGTACTTCATACATTCGTTTTGACTGCATTTAAGGAGAGGGGTGGGTTTATATTATGATTCTATAGGGGTGCTTATTCAAGGATTTACGGTAAATAAAGTTTCATTCACTCATACAAAAAACTGCTACTACATGTACTTGACGTTCTTCTCATAGATTAATGGGAAAAAATGGGGAAAATACACCCAAGAATTTGTTTTGCAATACAAAGTTTAATTTTTATCTTCCTCTGTTGTAGAATTTATAATAGAAAGAGCAAATGAAAATGGAGGAAGGATTTCATTTAAGGACTACACATCCCTTGAACAAGCTTTTGCCAAGAAGGTGACTGAGTCATTTTTTCTGCTCAAAATATATATTCTCCCTATTGATTGTCATACGTTAATTTAATGTTAGTCCTGAGAATTTGGTGTGGGTGACGTGGTGGCGTAATGGTTAGAACGTTGGACTCCGGATCGAGCAGTCCGGGTTCGAGCGCTGGCCTGGGTCATTGTGTTGTGTTCTTGGGAACGATACTTTACTCTCACAGTGTCTCTTTCCACCCAGGAGTATAAATGGGTACCGGCGACAAAATGCTGGGGGTAACCTGCGATGGACTAGTGGCTTCATGCTACAGAAACTGGGATATTAGCTCCGGCAGTGTGGGCCAGTTTGGCCCGAGTGTGGCTTTACATAAAGACTATCATGATGATTTGCTTTATTCTCATCATCTGTTTGGTTGACAATGCATTGATGCTGTTAGGAGAAATGAGATGTTGATCACTCTTGATAATGTTAACTTGCACTGACCTGCTTTGATTCATCAGGAAATACATCCACTTGATCTGAAGACTGGAGTTGCAGACTTCTTAAATGAGGTATGTCTACAGTCTACACCTGGTTTAACCGTCTTTCTGTACCTCCTAAGAGTGCTAGTGAAAGTGCAAGTCTGACAAATTTTACAAGATTTCTTCTCTGGAAAAAAAATGAATGGTCACACACTAGAGTTTCATCCACAGACTTAGAAGTAAGCTTTATCTTGTACAGCCATAGTAAACAGTAGTACATGAAAGGACAGCTTAATAGATTTTATTTGAGCGTTGATCAATAAAAAACGAAAAAGAAAGGGGCGGGGGAGTCCGGGGGGGGGGGACTACCATATAAAAGTGATGGGGGTGATCGTCGGAAATTTTGAAAAGAACCCCTAAAGGTACCAAAATCTTGTTTGGTGGGTGTGGCTCGAATTCGTTTTCACCCCTAAGAGGTACCAAAATTATTCTAAGACAAAACTAGTTCTTGTCATATATTTTCCCTGCAAAATACCCTAAAAAGGTACCGGAATAACTCTAACGGTAGACATTTTAGATTTTAACACCCTAAGCAGTACCAAACTACGAATTTTAACCCCTAAAAGGTACAACGATCACCCCTGTCACTTTTATATGGGGGGGGGGGGGGGGGGGGTGGGGGGGGGGGGGGGGGGGGGGGGAGTTACAGAACAAAACTCAAGCACTGTTTCACGTAGAGAAAATGATCAGGGATTTGCCCTTGACCTTGACAATTGTGGTTTCACTTATATAAATAATAACTTTCTATTTTTCCCCCAAAGCTTCTTGCTCCCATAAGAAAGAAGTTCCAAACGCCAGAAACTGCAGAAACTAACAAAACAAGCCTATCCTGAGCCCAAGAAAGCAAGTAAGTGTGTAAGGGTGCAGTGATGTCCACATTGTGCGCCTGTTGCCATGCCAACTCCGTCCATAGATTGTGATTGGTCAAATCAAACTGAAGCCATCGTAAAGTTGTCAAAAAAAAATTATGTCAAGTGGCAAAGGTATGGCTCACAACACTGTTGTAAAGATTCTCGGTTCTCCCATCTTAACCTATCCTACTATCATTGCTGCAAAGCAAGTACAGTAAACAGCTAACAAAAGTGAGGCTTAATCTTCTGAAAACTTAATTTTACTCAGCCCCATGCCATTACTTGTTAATATTAAACATACAGGGAAAAATTAGTGCGATAAAGACATCGGATGATCTTCGACAATCTTCGGGAAACTATCGGAAATATTTGCTGGCCTTCCAATCACGCATCGGATGAATTTCGGAAATCTTTGGGTCATCTTCTGCAATCTTCGGAAAACTATCGGAAATATTTGCTGGCCTTCCAATCGCGCATCGGGTGGTTTTCGTGAAATCCTTTGGGTCATCTTCTGCAATCTTCGGAAGGGTTCGGGTCATATTTGGAGGTCTTCACTGCGGGTCAACTTTAGAATCTTCTGAGGTCCTCGGGTAATCTTCGGGAATCTTTGGAGTAATTTTACCCTCCACAAAACCAAAATTAACGAAAAAATGCCCTCTGTCTAACCAATCAGAATTCAGTAATTTTGCCCTCTATGTTATTAGAACTGAAATTTCATGCATAAGCGTAAATTAAAGGCATTGCTTCATTATACTATCTTGTGTTTCAGAGGGTGCTAAAGGTGGTGCAGCAGGCGTCCCCTGAAAGAGGCGTTGATCCCTCAAGATTAGATTTGAGAATTGGAAAAAATTGTGTCGGCTAACAAGGTGAAACACATTGTGCTGTCTTTTCAGTGGGGAAATTATAATCTCTAGAATGGATCTCGTTAAAAATCACAGATGAAACAAAGTGTGCTAAGAATTTAGCACTGCAGCGGTGCTAAAGTGATAGGTGAATTTTCGTCTTCGTTAGTCGTTAAAAACATGTATTAAGCTACAGAGAAACAGCATTTATGCCACAGCCAGTCCGAAGGCTTGACTGCTTTTACATATTTAGCGGTATCCTATGTGCAATGGTCTCTGTTTTCCCGCCAAAATTCTTTTCGCCTCTTTCGTCACGTGCAGGTTCATGTTGTTTTCCCGCCATAATTTGCCGCGTCCGTCACAGCCTCTATGCAGTTGTTTCCCGCCAAAAACTGACTACAATCGCCACATTATGGCCAATCAAAACAGAGAAGGAGAGGGTCTCTTTGCACATTTGTAATTTTGCTCTGTGATTGGCTGAAAAGTACGAAAAACCAACAGAAACATGAAGATAACAAAAAGTTGACAACTAACATAAATAAAAAATTCTACTCTCTTATGTTTCAGCACCCTGATGCAGATTCCCTGTACATTGAAGAAATTGACGTCGGAGAGGAAAGTATGTGATGTAGTTAACCTTACAAAGTTTATTCAAACAATGCTTCCAACACAAAGATGAATTAAGTTATTTATAGTGTTTGTATCTGACATCATAACTGAACTACTTCTTCTACTGAAAAGCCTACTTGTAAAATTTTATGGATTTTTAGCAACCTTTTCCGGCGTCCCAAGTTGCATGTCTATACATTGTTATACAGCGTTTTTAAATTCGACTGCCTGGCTGGATATGTTTCTCGAATAGCATAAAAACAATGCTGTAAAAGCTCTATTAATTTAAGCTCCCCCCTTCTCTCTTCATTATAGCACCTCTGTATTGAATAAACCCAGTGGCGGATCCAGGGGGAGGGTCGGGGGGTCCGGACCCCCCCCAATCAGACCTGAGGGTTTTTTTGCTTTCTCCATTATCCATAGCAAAACCATCTCCAGGATAACCGAAATGCACTTTTCCTGAGCCTGAAACCTCAATTTGTTTCTGGGGGAGGCCTCTAAACACCCCCTCCATTCCTTTTAGTAATAACTCAGTACTGCCATCTACTTCAAAAAAATTATCCTTCTACTTCACATTTTCGGGAAAACCCTGCCCCCCCCCCCCCCCCCCCCCCCATCAAAAATTTCTGGATCCGCCCCTGAAACCCCCATTTACCACATTAGTCTAAACACCTATTACTGTTTGAATAATTTTTACCATTTTACTTATTTATAATTTCACGTTCACGTTTTAACGAGCTTCTTTTAGCTCCTGAGTGATACGTGGTTAAAAATAATAAAGTATCTATCTAATAAAAAGTATCTATCTATTTTTATTTCAGAGCCCAGGACAGTAGTGAGTGGGTTAGCAGAGTATGTAGCATTGGATGAGCTTCAAGACAGGACTTGTTGTGATGATTTGTAACTTGAAACCTGTTAATATGAGAGGTACGTGTACTGTGCATACGGTGAGTTGAACCTTCATCATCTGCCCTTTCTCTCCTGGTGGAGAAGGGGCCATCAATCCTTGTTTTCCAAGTTGTTGTTGTTGTCTTTAGTTGCGGTTTCTGTTTCTTTCCAAGTGCCAAATCCTAACCGTTTCCCTTTCATTTTCAATGGTTTCTCCGCTATGTCTTTCTTGGTCACCTCCTGCTACGCTTGCCTTTGAATGCTATGTTAAAGGGACACTGTCCTGATTTTAGCATGATTTTGGGAAGCTCAGAAACATATCTAGATCAGTAGGAAGTTGAACAATAATGGTTTGATTCTGTAGAATAGCACTCGGCAAATGACAGGAACCCATTAGGAAGTGAGGATGACTAACGACAGCGAGGATGGAAATGGATTGCAATATGGATTTTTGAAAAAACGTCAGGATGTCAGTTTTTCAAAGTTTCAAGTTTGGCTCGGAAATCTTTGAAATTTTGCAAACATTTAGAGTTAGAGTTTATTAAGTTCTTATTCCATACATTTAGGGACCATTACGTGCATTTATAACTGTTTTGAGCAAAATACGCCGGGACAGTGTCCCTTTAAACCTGGTTTACACGTACGACGCAAACATAAGCGCAAGCGCAAGCGCAAGCATAAGCACAAGAGTGTTCACACGTGCGATAAGCACAAGCACAAGGTGACATACTCGTCAATGTTTATTTTTTCTCGCCGGCTCGAAAAAATAAAACTGACTCGTAAAAATACCCAGCCGTATTACACAACTTTCCACTGAATAACCTCTTTTTATTGTACCAAGCATATTTTGTTGTCTATTTTAAGGCATCAAGTCAGAAGCGATGCTTATGGCGGCATCTATAACAGGGTGAGTTTAAACATAATTTGTTTGTACTTATATTTCTTCATTTCCATCAAACACTTTTAAGATGAATTTAGACGTTGAATTCATAAAGTAACAATACATGTATATGCAAGGTACTGAAGTCGTTGAGCGAACCTTTGTTCGTTGTGTTGTACCCAGCGCAATGAGAGCACTAGAGAACAACCACTGAGGCTCTGGGGATACTACTTCATATATGAATCACTGTAATACCACAAGCGTGACTTTCAAATTGCATAACTTACCGTTGTGACGCCTCAAAGCCGGGCAGCGGTACATTATCGATCAAAATTCTGTGAGAATAAACAGGTAATTTTTAATTACCTGTTTATTCTCACAGAAATAAACCAGATAAGGCAGAATTACCTGTTTAAGGCAGAATTACCTGTTTATTCTTGCCCTTAAAGCAAGCTTAAAAGCTTGCTTTTCCGCCGAGCCACTTGAGTGAAACTTGTTCAATTTGACTAGCGAGCCGCCGAGCCACTTGAGTAATACGTGTTTTATTTGACTGGCGAGCCACCGAGCCACTTGAGTAATACGTGTTTTATTTGACTAGCGAGCCGCCGAGCCACTTGAGTAATACGTGTTTTATTTGACTAGCGAGCCGCCGAGCCACTTGAGTAATACATGTTCTATTTGACTGGCGAGCCACCGAGCCACTTGAATGAATAATTATGGAAAAGTGGCCTTGTATTCTATAGTTTAGCCCCAGCGCATCTGTTTTCAGTCACCTACATGCACTATCATTCGTCTTCATTTGCCTTCATTTACCGCCATTCACCTTCATTGTCTTCATTTGCCTTCATTTACCGTCATTCCCCATTATTCACCTTCATTTGCCTTCATTTACCTTCATTCACCTTCATTTACCTTCATTCACCTTCATTTACCTTAATTCACCTTCATCTACCTTCATATCGCCTCTAGCTACTCTTACGCTTCTTTCGTGCTTGGCAAACCTCGAGCGTGCTTTCGATACAGAGATTAATGCATAACCTGATGTGAGCTGAGCGAAGGTAGATGAAGGAGAATGAAGGTAGATGAAGGTGAATGAAGGTAGATGAAGGTGAAAGAAGGTAGATGAAGGTAAATGAAGGTGAATGAAGGTAGATGAAGGTAAATGAAGGTGAAGGAAGGTAGATGAAGGTAGATGAAAGTAGATGAAGGCGAATGAAGGTAGATGAAGGTGAATGAAGGTAGATGAAGGTGGTGATGAAGGTGAATGACGATATATGAAGGTGAATGAAGGTAGATGAAGGTGAAGGAAGGTAGATGAAGGTGAAGGAAGGTAGATGAAGGTGAATGAAGGTAGATGAAGGCGAATGGAGGTAGATGAAGGTGAATGACGATAGATGAAGGTAGATGAAGGTGAAGGAAGGTGGATGAAGGTGAATGAAGGTAGTGATGAAGGTAGATGAAGGTGGATGAAGGTAAATGAAGGTGAATGAAGGTAGATGAAGGTAGGTAGAGATGAAGGTAGATGAAGGTGAATGAAGGTAAATGAAGGTGGATGAAGGTAAATGAAGGGGAATGACGATAGATGAAGGTGAATGAAGGAGGATGAAGGTAAATGAAGGTGAATGAAGGTAAATGAAGGTGAATGAAGGTGAATGAAAGCGAATGAAGGTAAATGAAGGGGAATGAAGGTAAATGAAAATAGATGAAGTTGAATGAAGGAGAATGAAGATAAATGAAGGTGAATGAAGGTAGATGAAGGTGGATGAAGGTGAATGAAGGTAGATGAAGGTAAATGAAGGTGAATGAAGGTAGATGAAGGTGAATTAAGGTGAAATGAAGGTAGATGAAGGTAGATGAATGTGAGTGTATTTGAATTATACCAATCATGGAGGGGTTGCGGTATATATTACAATGATTCATATATGAAGTAGTATCCGCAGAAGCCTCAGTGGTTGTTCTCTAGTATCTCATCCTGGAATGAGGATACGTCATGTAAACAGCCGCCATCTTGAAAAACGAGAAGACCTTGGGAACGAGGTTGACGTCATGTCGCTTAGCAACTTCGGGACGAAAATCTCATGCTCAGTCCCGTCTCGGAGGCGGGATTTCGCCCGCCTCAATTGGTACTTGTTTCCCCGAACTGTTCTGTTCATAGCCGTGTGTGTTTCTGTTTATAGCTCTGATGGAAAGCGACAAGTTCTCCCTCTGAGTCCACCAGCAGAATGTAAACCCGGTGACAGAGTTGTGGTACAAGGATACGAGCACGAGACAGCGGGAGGTGAGTGGATTATTGAACACAACACGCTCGGTTCACTCTGACTCGTCCCCAGTCGTCTCTCTTGCCGCGTCTTGCAACTCCCAACAAAGGAGACAAGAGAGACGACTGGGGACGAGTCAGCGGTTCACTGATGTCCTATCTCCTTGGCTCATCACGCAGGGGAAGAGAGCGTTGCGTGACGAGTCAAATAACGGCTGCGAAGAAGACTACAAATGTCCGGACGTAGTAGGATTGCTATCGTTTGAACAGTTGACAATTTTTGGACAATAATTTCATTGTGCATTTTACGTCAGTTAAAAAATGGCTGCCGAAACACGAAAGCTTCCGCCCAAACAAAGCCTTCCATGAGCCAGCTCAGGAATGTAATTGATATTAATGATATTCATTGAATGTAGTTACTGGCTATTCCCTGTGAAAGGTTTTGCCATGTTATCTGGGCACGAGTTATTAAAAGACCAAGGGTGCAATATTTTTTAGTATTGTGACTTCCTAGGCCTTATGCACTGGTCAGCGGAATAACCAAGAAAAGTTTACGAAACTGACAAATTTTCGCCACAATCCCGAAAGCTCAGCCATCGCGCATGGGGGTTCATAAAAGCAAGGGTTTATAAAAAGGTTACACAGTCCTTGAAGCTACAATACGAATCAAAGTCGAAATTGCCAAACGCGGAAAATGTAAAAAAAAATCGCCTGAAATGACAATCTCGTTCCCAGAGTCCTCGTTACCCTTTTCCAGCGGTGGAGCGGCCAACAAGGACCTCTGGGGGAAGCGATCAGCCATGACAAGATTCTCGGACTTCCGGTTCTACTGCGCATGTGTTAGACCCCATGTTTCAACTAACGGACGCCAAGATTCTTGGACTTCCGGTCTTACTGCGCAAGTCAGGCGGATCACTCTATCCCAGAGGTCCTTGTTGGCCGTTCCATCGCTGGACAAGGGTAACGAGGACTCTGGGAACGAGATTGCTGAAATGAAAAAATTTACGCATATATAGACAATCATTCATCATTCATCATGATGTGTGATATTAAATAAAATAATGATTGGTGTCGTCTTTTATCATTCAGCTCCAGATGAACTACTAAATCCAAAGAAAAAGATTTTTGAATCACTCAAGGTTAGTTGGAGTTAATAGTTGGTATCCTTCCGTCTTTTCAAACCAAATATTATATTCCCTTCAGCTGAACTTGAAGAAGAGGTAGCCATTTGTTAGTATGTAGACATTTTCAAGTATTCACGGTCATTACAACAGCTTTACGACAATATTTAACAGAGGTTAACATGTAGTTAGAACCCCCCCCCCCCCCCCCCCCCCCACCCCCCCCCCCCCCCCCCACCCCCCCCCACCCCCCCCCCCCCCCTATAGGAAAATTTTGTTATTAATAAAACCTTTCTTGCAGTACGAATTCACTAACAGGTAGGCATCGAAGTATCATGGAAGTGGGACGCCAACGACTTGTAGTATAACTTTACCCTGCCTCGTCCCCAGTCGCTCGCAAGCACGCACTGCGCGGCGGGGATAAATCCACCGCACTGAAAAAGGATGGCGACTGGTTACATTTGAGCCCATAATTCGTGCGCACAAAAAAACCCTAAAAACGCTCATAAAGACGCACAGAAAAGTTCTAAACGCTTCAAACCTAGCACACACACTGTTGTTTTGTACAGGGACGAATTTCGCAAAAAATATGGCTTTCTATGTGCCTATTGGCTGTGTTAGGTTCGCAAAGTATTGTGGTAAAATGGACAGCCGCCATCTTTTTTCCGTACGGTGGATTGAGCAGAAGGGGCGCGTCCCCCGCTCTCGTGCTTCGCGCTCGTTCCAAGCTCCCTGGCGCTCGCCCAGCTCCCTCGCGCTTCGCGCTCGAGGCAATAGGGAGTTTAAGATCCCACGACGGTTACGCCGAGGACAACGTTGATTAAAAAAACATAGTTTTTATTTTAATTGAGAATCTCGGGATAATCAGACCTATTCAGTTTGTCTATTGGTGTCAGAGCTATCCTCACTGAAATATGTAAAGACTGCGAACAATTCCAAATAGAAACATGACAAATTAACCGTTGCGGTTCTCGTTCTCCAGAAAACGCAGAATTAGGTCATTTCACGTTGTTGTTTTGCAGAGGACGGTTACTGAAATGTACCAAGAAGAAAAACTCACGTGCAGAGCCATTGTACTGCTAATTAAACCTTCTGTTTTAGCGACGTTGTCGTTGCCGTTGCCGTTGTGGTTTTCTTAAATTCCCTAGTTGTAACTTACCGTTGCTACAAACTGAAGTGTTTGATGAAGTTTGACATCTCTCTGTTGGCTTTCCAACCTTCTCAGCCAATCAAAGTGCAAACAACTGCATGTGCACGTGCCGGCTCCCAGACTGTATTGGGTCAAGCAATGAAAAAAACAAAAAAAAATCTCAAAATTTATCGAGTGACGCGTTTTCTCTTCCAACTTTCTATAAACTGCAATTCTTACATTGCCCAGTTAATTTTCTATCTTTTTTTTTTTTTTTCAGCCTGACCTTTTTACCTCTGATGAAGGTGTAGCCGAGTACAAAGGAAGCCCTTTAGTGACAACCGCTGGCCAGATTACTACTTCTCTCAAGAACGCGCAAATTAGTTAAGGACTTATCCAATTAAATGATCAAATCGTTTGTCGCAATCTACAGGCGGAAGGAATTGCTGTCAAAATTAAATATCGATTCAATGTGTAGTTACCGCTTCGTTCCCAGGGTATCTCGTCTTCCTTTCCCCTGTGAGACCCTTGGAACAAGGATGGTTATTTATAGGCAGTGTGTACCCTTGTAGAGAGAACATGCGTGTCAACATCACTGTTTTCATTAGAACCGATGCTCGTTAAAGACGTTTTTCTCAGATATCACGAATATTCTTCAGTGGAATCCTGATTTCTCGAGCCTCCATGCAAGGGAAACGAAAATTGGCTCGAGAAATCGGGAGTTCGAAATATCGGGGAAACGACTTTTGGTTCGAGTTATCGAGGTTTTTTGAAAAATTGAGGGTTCGAGAAATCGGGATTCCACTGTATATTTTAAGCAAAATGTTTCGTAGATGCAGATAATTTCCCCTTTTCAATAAATTAACTTAGTTACGATTTACTTTCAATGAATATTAAAACTGCGCCAAAACAACGACAGAAATTACCGTTGCAGAATTTCTGGAGTTAAAGGTACCCGGCTATACTCCGGTTTGGACAGAATTACTTCTGTTACTTTCCAGTAAATTGTTGAGCGAGGAATGCTCTTTTTCACTTTTTGCTGCGTTCTCAGTTTTAATTGTTTTACCCTGGTGGGTCGCAATTGCTTCATTCTCTTCAATCGAAGAGCCTACTGTTCAGTTCCATGATATAAAACGTCACACATCTTGGCCCAATTCCCAAAGCACAAAGTTTACAGCTGGCCATTTTATAGTACAGTCCCGTAAGCGGACACCCTCGGGAAGAAGAAAAAGTGTCCCGCTTACGGGACTGTGTAAATACAGAGTCTGTATCAGCTTGAGTTCAACGGGGTTTTGTCAAGGCGGCCGTAAGTAGAGCTGTTCGCTTACGAGAGTGTCCGCTCAGAGAACTTCGACTGTATACATTTGCTATTGGTCTCTTCCAGCCCCGGCTGATTTAATATGTAAATTCTCTTTACTGTACGCCAGACACGTCAGACACGTGACTTTCAGTATATTCTATACATCAGTGTCGTTAGTTGCTGGGGAAATTTTTGTGCCAGCAGATTGCTTAGTTTTGGAGATAAAGCGTTTTGAAATTTGAGACGGCCTGGCTCAACGTCACCTGAAATGTTACAGAAACCAATATTTTCGCACTTTTAAATGCTTTTCAGATATGCTTATAAGTTAAAAATGATAACTAAATCATTCAGAAGTGAAAACTTATGACTTTGGTAGCAAAATCTTTTTTCTTCTCGCAGACATTTTTGGCCGCCATATTGGTATTGGTGTACCAATACTAAGTTCTGTAATTTTCCGAATATTGTTTTCCCAATAGCTTCGTTGCAATGAACACTGCCAAATCAAAACGTGGGGAATTTATTTATTTCCACCTACTCTACAATCTCTGAGTTTGTTGATGTTTTTGATGCACACAAAACGATCTTGTAGTTTTGGTGAAAACGATCTATTCTCAGTGTACTTGTTGGGAGAAATCTATTCATAAAGACAGTTCATCCTTGCTAATCTTTATGAAAATATTTCTGTAATGATTTGAGGAGAAAATACAGATGCCTATCAGAGGTGGGGCTTGAGTACTAGCACCTCGACACTGTCTGTACGTAATCACTTCATTTAGGAAATATCGAGTGTCCTGTCTATGTCCAGGGATTATAACTGCTTGACACCTGAACACAGTTAAAATTATTCTCAAAAAGAAGGAAAGGAAAAAAAACTGGGGGTGGCTAACCCTTTGGATTTCACCAAGCCGTTCCAAGTCAGGAGGCCCGCTAGGTTTCTTCCCATTCGCTACGGCTTTAGTATGCGGGATCAAGGATCCCACTGTTATTAGCATTCCAAGGCGCTATTTTAATGATTTCGTTCAAACAGCGCCATCCATATGGGACGTGAAAAATAATTACTGATGAACTTGACTTTTTATAGAGGCATGTTAAAGTTTTTGTTGTTGCTAATCGTTTTAGTATTGATTGTTTTCAACACACATATAATAACTGCTAGAAATAAATAAAAACAAACAATAAGGCAGTTTCTTACGGGTACGCATGCGCGTTGTGTGTCAAGCATGTCAAATCAACTAATTAAATATGCAAAATAGTTTGAAGGGTCTTTGAAGTCTTTTAAAAACGTTCTCAGCCTCGTAACTTGGACTCACTTTTCAATTTTCCTTCCCATTTTTATGATCGAAAAAAGTTTTTTTTTGAGTCGCGGATCTTAGCGATATCAAGGCTGCGAGTTATTTTAGCTTGTAGCCAAGTGTCCGTTTGCCATAAACTGTTGCGAGGTTGTCCAGTGTTGGTGAATTCGATTCCATCACTCGTAAACTTTGTACTCAAACCTCGCCTTGTCACGCGTTGGACGAAAAAACATATCTTATCAGTTTGGGATAAAACAGGTACTGTTTTACACCGAGATTGGTACAAAAAATCATCTCGAACCGGTCCGAATCACACCAGCCGTCTCTT
>MU827823.1:489255-513209 GCA_029204205.1 Desmophyllum pertusum
GATGTTAGATATCGGTCTTCGGATTCGATATGCGTTATTTATTTTTCTGTGAAAAGTATTTATTACTCCGAGGCAGCATTTATTGAACTTCAACCCCCAGTGACGATGCAATTCATTGTCGCAGCGCATTAGCATATTAACCATTGACAGTTTCTAGGAAAGTTTGTAAAATATGATTGGATAAGCACTTATTGTCATTCACAAATCGTATCTAGTGATTGACTGATGAACTGAACTTCATTGTTTATCACGTGAGCAATTCCAATCGATGTTTTCCGTGTTCAAATGAGGTGGCGAGGTTCACATTCTCATTCTTGCCCCCTAGCTTTATATACGATTCACATAGTAGCTACCACTTGAAGAGGACGGTTCAGAAGATTGAAAATGAATTTCCAAAGCGAATATAGTACTGCTGTGCAGCTCTTCCGTGAGCTTGGAGGCCAGATACAAGAACTCTGTTACCTTAACAATTTCTGGGCAGTTGACAGCTTACATGAACCTCTACTCCTGCATTAAATAATTGTGATCCTGCAATTGTGAAAGAGATCGCGAATGTAGTGGCTTTGTACCAAAAGTACCGAGAATGAAGCCCAGTTGTACGTAATGAGGGCAAGAAACTTCGCCAAAGAAAACCATGATGTGGCCGAGAATGTGAAGAAGGGAAAAAAGAATTATAACCCTGAAGTGATGTTGAAGAACTTTGCAGATACAACGAAAAGTTTAGGTGAAGCATTTGAGGCCGTTGTTAAGAAGCACTTACAAGTTGAAAGGAATATCGCCAGTATTTCAGGTGATGTCAATAAAGCACGACAACAAGCAGGATCCACAAGCTTTTCCGACGAAGCTGAAGCCAATGTGGCGTGTACTGCGCCGGTATTGAGCCTGGTTGCAGCCCCAATGATAGAGCTAGTCAGTTTGCAGACGAAGTCTCCAATCCGGTTGGAAAAGTTTTGGCAGGTTGCGCTGGATTCGTTGCAGGAATTATCGGCGCAGCCTTATCCACTGCACTGCTCGGTATCCCTACGGCCGTAGTGGTTTCTGCAGAGAGGGAAAGGATCGCCAAGGTCGAAAAGCTCCGAGCCGAATATGACAAAATCAGTTCGTTTCTAAAAAAATTCGACAAGTTAGTGAAAGACCACAGGAAAAAGTTGAATGATATTCATTCGCATGTCCGAGATCTTGCCAGTAAATACGAAAAGTTTAAAAAGTATTTGCGCAGTGGGGAAGGGTTGGAAGTTTACCAGATCGATCTCTTTCAAGGTGTTTGCAAGGATATCACCGACGCCTGTAACGTATATCTCGCTCACTAATTAACAAACAGTTAACTTTCCTCCGGAAAAACGTTCTTAGAACATTGTAAACTATATACAAACTGACACTCAAGTGTAGATCGAGGATTAATTATATTCGTTCGATACGTAGCGTGTGCATGGCCTTATATTCATGTTGTAGTAGAAACAAATGTAAGGTTATGCGTTGGTTAAACTTTTTCAGTTGGATTTATTACTGATAATACCGTGAGAAATATAAGTTAAAGTCTCATTTCTGTAATTTGTACCTCCTAGTTAGCACTATCTGAAAGTTGTGGGATGGACGTAGACTTTACAACGAACGCACTGATGTGGATGTTAAAACTGAGGTAATAAAGCTAAATATCCATATTAGCCTTTATTTCGGAGTTATTCCTTTGGTCGCAATTAAATATGCTGAACAACTCGAGAATTTGTTTTTTATTCAGTTTCGAAGAATCGTTGTCTGCTTATTTAAAATATTTTGCTATTCCCACAAGTAATATTCAAAGATTTTTAATTCGAGATCACACATTTGCCTTTTTAGAACGGGGTGTGTTAGACAGGGATTGCAAAAGCGTTCTTCGAGAGTATTGAGCTGCTAAAAAAATTAAAGAGTCGGATTCAATTTCCAAGAAAACTAAATGTTTACACAAACGTTTCTTTTCTTTCAAGTCCGGCGCTACCAACGAACCAGCATGGGTTACCGTCAATTTCAATGCTACGCGACCTTCGAAATCAAAATTCACTTTGCGAAAGACATGAAGACCTGCCATGCTGGATTACTTAAGTAAATTACTTGCTCTCCGCACAGATAAATTGAGTGCATTTAACCTGAACAGCACTACAATAGCAAGTGCTATACTGAGTTTCCGAGTAATGTATTAGGTCTGTTTTTCGAAAGACAAAACGATATCAGGGAACAATTGTATTTTAGTCATTTCTTGGAACAAAACTGAACATGGTTTCAAATACTTGAGTTTGGAACTTCCATGATATAGCTGTGTTTTTTGCAAGAGTGCTGTAGCTGTAACTATTGAAGTAAACTGAGAAGTATTAAAGTTAAACGTTTTAGTGGTGTATAGTGATATTAAAAGAACATTGTAGTCAGCAGTCTGAGTCTCTTTGGTGAGTAAGTTTATCTTAGAGACAGCCGATGATTACAAGAACTGCGCGTTCGGTGCGGTCGATGTGGTTCTGGGTATTGTTGACAAGTATATCATGACAATTAATACCAAATCAGTCCAAGAATTGATGATTCAGTTCATTTACTGAATAAAACGTTGTATCTGATGTGGCAGAGTCGGAGAACATTGATTCCACTGAGGGCAACATTTTGTAGTAAAATCAGTAGAAAACAAACTACCCCATATTAAAGAAAAGAGGACAGAGAAGATTGTGGAGTAGAATTTTGATGTATCACGGTTCTTTATTAAAGCTTCATGTTAGTGCGTGCAAGCTATTTTCAATTTGCAGTCAGCCAAGTATGCAACTGAGGTTTTACGTTTCCCTGAATTCACAGAGTTCAAATTTCCTATATATATATAAAAGGTATGCGGCAAATAGTATCCCTGAAAGACCGATAGATTTGAGTCCGGCCTGGCAACGGTCAGCAACTTCTGAAGAATATTTTCCCACAGTCTATTCCAGGCACCGCTCATTTATAATTTATATACTAGCCAGTGAGTTTTTGCAGCAACATGTCGAAGTACACCTAATTTTATCTCAAAAACTTTAATTTGAATCATGCAAGTTGAGTATTTGTTATTTCGATTGAACTGTTGAACATAACGTCCGAAGATGAAACTCGTTACAACTTTCTGGGAAAATATATTACGAATGTTTATAAGCTGTGCAGACGAGCAGAGTCACGGTCGAAAAGATATGATCGATCGTTTGTCGAGTAAAACCAAGATTGTTAAATCTCTTGGTAAACCTGAATTTGAAGTTGACAGCAATCCTGGATTACCCTTTTCTTGCTTTCAAGAATCATCAGGCTTTGGATTCCGTAATGTGATTGCTCATTTTAAGCCTCGCTCACATAGGGTAACCGTTTTAGACGTTCCGGAGTTTCCGCGAAATATGCTAATACAGATCAACGAAAAGTTTAGGTGAAGCATTTGAGGCATTACAAGTTGCAAGGAATATCGCCAGTATTTCAGGCGATGCCAATAAAGCACGACAACAAGCTGGGCCCCCAACCCAGTTGAAATCCAAGGTTAAGATCAACTAGACTACTGCATTTCATCTGGATATACCAAGGAAGGATTTGTCGTGGAACACGTTTCTCGCGCTGGAGGGCATAGCTTGTAAATTCGACGCCGTAGTCAAATTTTTTCACAATGCAAAACATGCATAATTGTCCCAGCTGGTGGTACAGATCATGGCGAGAAAGCCAATTTTCAAATTCATTCGATATTCAAGCCCGGGTTTTTCAAGATCAATCCGCGAACCATTCGGACTCAAATTAGGACGGATTGTAGTTCGAGGACTGGTCTTTCGAGATTCAGGAGCTCTTAGGAAATCGAATCGAATAATGGCTTTTTAGGGAAAAACTCGAGAGGAAAAACGGAAGTCGGTCCCAGTGCTCGAAATCTCTGCGATCCTTGACGATCCTTGCGATCGTGCAGTTTTTATATGGAAACCACTCTTGCGATCGTTGCGATCATATGGAAACCTGAGGTCTCAACGATCGCAACGATCGTAGTCGCAACGATCGTACCCTGCGAGGCAGAGATTGACTTCTCTTTCGGCACGCACGATGAGAAGGAACCTCTGCACACAACCGCACACGATTTCCTATCGCGTGCATGCGCGAACTACGCCAGTATAAGTACTCGCGCTCAGCACGCGCGCGCTAATTGTACGCGTAAGCTTTTGAATTTCTTTGCATCTGTTGGCAATTTTCTCGGTAATTTCTTAGGAAAATGGTTAGTTCAGTTAGTAGAATATAGTTTTTTCAATAGATGATCATTGTTTCTGCTGATTTAGCGAGTTTGAAGCAGTTTTTTGAAAGGAAAATTTTGTACTGACGCATACACGTGGCCCGTGCAAGCTAAGCGCGCGCACTTCTAGGTTTTAACGGGTTTTAACGTTAAAAACCAGCATTTTGTTAATTTATTAATCCAAGATTTGGGACGCGGCAAGATCAAAGGATCGTGCGGTTGTGTGCAGAGGTTCCTTCTCATCGCGCGCGCGCAGAAGGAGAAGTCAATCTCTGTCTCGCAGGGTACAACGATCGCTGCGATTATATGGAAACCAGGCTTTAGAGAACACCACGCAATCTGAAGTGGGAAAGAAATAAGTCTATTGTGACAGAAGGGAAAAAACTGGGGGTGGCTAGCCCTTTGGATTTCACCAAGCCGTTCCAAGTCAGGAGGCCCGCTAGGTTTCTCCCATTCGCTACGGCTTCAGTATGCGGGATCAGGATCCCACTATTACCATGGTCTAAAGCACTATTTTAATGATTTCGTTCAAACAGCGCCATCCATATGGGACGTGATAAATAATTACTGATTATCTTGACTTTTATAGAGGCATGTTAAAGTTTTTGTTGTTGCTAAACGTTTTAGTATTGATTGTTTTCAACATCCATATAATAACTGCTAGAAATAAATAAAAACAAACAATAAGGCAGTTTCTTACGGATACGCATGCGCGTTGTACGTCAAGTCACATCAACTAATTAAATATGCAAGAGAGCTATAAGTCTTTTTACGTTCTCTGCCTCATAACTTGAACTCACTTTTCAATTTTCCTTCCCATTTTTATGATTGAAAAAGTTTTTTTTGGAGTCGCGGATCTATAGCCTAAAATTGATATCATCGACGAGTTCTTGTAGCTTAGGCCCAGTTCAGACGCCGTACTTCACATGAGCCGAATCGAATTCGATGAAAAAATTAAGTTCATGTGAGGTACGGCGTCTGAATCAATTCAGAACGGCTGAATGAATTCGGATCGGCTCAGCCGTTCTTCCCGCCTGGCTCAGCCGGGAATAACGGCTGTGGACCGGCTTTGATTCAGACGCCGAACTTCACATGAGCCGAAAAAAATGCATGAATTATTATAATGTATTTTTCAGTATAACAGCAATTTTTCCCTATTAATTTAAGTTCGGCTGAATTAAGCTCGGCGTCTGAATCAATTCAGTCGATCTAAATTAATTTGGGTCGGCCTAAATTCGAATTCGATTCGGCTCATGTGAAGTACGGGCGTCTGAACTGGGCCTTAGTGTCCTTTGCCTGCAACTGCAGCGAGGTTTTCCTTCGATTCCATCACTCGTAAACTTTGTACTCAATGTGCGTCATTCCTCACCTCCTAGCCACGTGTTGGACCAAAAAACATATCTTATCAGTTTGGGAAACAGGAACTGTTTTATACCGATACTGGTACAAAAAAGCCGAATGAGCTTAGCCAGATTCCCTAAAGAACTATCAACCGACTACCAACCTGGTTCCCAGGGTCTCTCTTCTTCCCGCCCAAAAAATGGCGGGAGGAAGGAAGACCCTGGGAACGAGGTTTCGGTTGAAGAAACTACTTGAGTGGCGCCCAGAAGACATCGGGGGAAAGCGGCTAAAGAGGCAGATGCCACACTAGATCTCTCTACACCGCAGAGGCTTCTTGGGATAGCGGGGGTAGGGAAGATGGAGGGAAAGAAACGCGCGGAGGCTGGAGAGAGAGAAAAAGCAAGCGCGCGGGGGTCGCTGGGACCTTTTCTTTCTCCCCCATTTCTCCCTTCTCCCAAGGGAGCCTCTGCGGAGGAGAGAGGCACTAGATGGCGTGATGCCATTTCACGCGACCTACCTAGATGGCGTGTTGCCATTTCACGCGACCTACCTAGATGGCGTGTTGCCATTTCACGCGACCTACCTAGATGGCGTGTTGCCATTTCACGCGACCTACCTAGATGGCGTGTTGCCATTTCACGCGACCTACCTAGATGGCGTGTTGCCATTTCACGCGACCTAGCGTGATGCCATTTCACGCGACCTACCTAGATGACGTAACGCCATTTCACGCGACCTACCTAGATGGCGTGATGCCATTTCCAGGATTTCACGCGACATAGCTGCGGCAGGTATCGACGAGGATGAGGTGGAAACCTTAGCAGCGGACCGATCAAAATAAAGGAGAGCAGCCATTTTGGAATAGCCGGGGTCTTATCTATATCTGTAGAAAACGCAAACCACTATATTATTGTTACATCAAGTATCTACGATCGATAGGCAATTACCCGCTGACTAAGAAGACAGAAGACTCGATAAGGGATTGAATTTAGCAGAAAAAAATCCTTTCGGGGTTAAGTGCTGTCAACCTCGTTCCCAGGGTCTCTCATCTCCCCAACCCGCGCTCTCTGGGGTGGAGAGATGAGAGACCCTGGGAACGAGGTTGAAGTGCTGTTACGTCAGTCAATTACAACCTTGTTCCCAGGGTCTCTCTTCTTCCCGCCAAAAGCGTCTCTTTTCAATCGCTTTTGGCGGGAAGAAGAGAGACCCTGGGAACGAGGTTGAGTCAATTACCGCTTGCTGCAGAGTCAATACCGGGCCATCTGTTTTGTTTTCTTTGGCTGATAACCTTTAATGATAGCCGTGTTTTGCAAGATATTTCTTTTAATCGGTTATTTCTGAGAATTTGGTTGTATTCTCATCACTCGTTTGCTTAGCAATGTACGTATTATAAGGAGAAGTTATATGTCCATCAGAATCGATCTTGAGAATTTATGATGCAACACACGGACCCCTCTCCCACTTGGGAGAACATTGAATTGGATAACTATAAGGCAGGGTGAGCCAATTAAAAAATATTTCACAGAAAATGTAATAAAAAGAGAAACAAAAAATCCAACCCCCTCCCCTCGCATTTATCTTTTAGTCCCAAATATGTAGCTGATAGAGCATTCCATACAACGCCCCTCTATGACTCGCGCAAAGCAAATATAGCCATACTGTTTTCAAATACAATAGACGGGATATTACTTTAGCTATTTTACAGTTTAGTTAAGAGGAAACGTTTGTAATGTAAAGCGCGAAAATTAGAAACTTTCTAATTTCATGATGTTTACAATTAACTGAAACAGAAAGTCATTCAATATGCACCGGCTGTGTTTTAAAACGCTTCAGTGATCTTCTCATCCTTGTCACGCAAGGGGAAAAAAGTCTTCCGTTTTCACTGTACTTAGCTTATGAACGATAAATCACAAAGACTCAAAGATCCAATGCAACTAGAGAATTTTATTCCAAAATTAGTAGACTAAAGAGCAAGTTGTTTGTAACAGATAACATTTAATTGATTTGACAGACAATTAAAAAGATATTTAACAAATTAGATTCGACACCCGCAGGGCTTTATATGCCCGCTTTGAAATTAAATCCATTTAATTAAAGGTAAAATTATCTAACTGCAAAATAGCAATTTAAAATCCTTAAAAAACTACTTTCATGAAGATTGAAAACCAACAATACAGAGAAAAGATTTCAAATTCATTCCTACGATAGTGAAATCGATATTCTGTAAAACTCGCCCTGTTAGGAGTTCGCATTGGTCAGAAATAGTCAAACTTACGTATCAAAGTTTAATGGCGTAAAAACGCAAGGCTATTAGTCTTCATCTCTGTCCTCGTCCGATAACGGTTCCTCATCTCGCTCGGGTTCGGGATCGGCGGGCTCGGGCTCGGGTTCGGGTTCTTCCTGAGCGACCTGGTAGCGGTCTGTTACCTTCTTAGGCTCTTGGACTTCAACGTCATCAATCTGCGCTTCGACCATATCTTCCATGGCCTTCATCTCCGTGTCGATCTCTTTGATTTTGTCCGCAAACTGGTCATGTTCCTGTTGTAGATCATCGATGATGCCTTCTTGTGGTGTGACTTTGCGTTCGGCTTCTTCGGCGCGAGCAACAACTTCCTTTAGCTGTCCTTCTAAGAACTCTAACTTCTCAATCATCTCCTGTTCCCTCTCTGCGGACTCCGAGTCTCGGCCTTCCATGTCTCTCAATTTGGTGCCCGTCTCTGTAATATGCTCTTCTAAATCATTGGCTTTTCGCTCCAGATTCTCCACGCGTTCCCTCGCCTTTTCCACCTCGGCTACGGTGACTCTCAGCTTTTGCTTGGTCTCTTGCAGTCGCTCATCAGACTCCTTGGCAGTTTGAATGACTTCAAGAACCTGAAGTTCCATGTCCGTCAAGCGTTCGTCGCTTTCGCGGTCGATTCCCTCCAGCTCTTTGCAGGCGGTTTCGTGCTCTTGTGATTTTTCTTTTATGTCAGCCAATCTAGCCGCTTTCTCCTCCAAAACCTCCTTAGTTTTGGTCAGTTCGTCCTTCATCAGACGAGTTCTTCGCCTGAATGAATCCGCCTCGCCTTCGTTTTTGTCGCACTCCTCTTCGACCTCACGAAGTTTCTCTTTGGCATCATGATCTCGATCCTCGGCCTTCTCGATCTTATCCTTCAACCCTTGCAGCTTTCCTTTAACTTTGCTCAATTTAATGTCGCCCATGTTGTACACTTTTGGGAGAGAGCAGATCGAGCTTGGAAACTGTCCAACACAAAGGTGCAGAGAACCAAACAAATGCGATGTGCGGAACGCTAGCTGTGTTGTGTTTGTAAATGCAAATTATCAAAAGCCCATCAGGTGTGGGCCATTTGAAGAGCAGAGATTGGTGCTCTTTTGGCGCCTTATCAGTGAAAGCTCGATTTACCTCCTCTCTCTACCTGTTGGGGCCCCAGGAAAAAATATTTTTCACTTATCTTTAATTTTTCATGTGTTCAGTAAAGAATCAACGAGGTAGTTTAACGGCCGGGTTTTTTTAATGGATTGATTTTGTTGTTAGAGTTTTCTAGCTCGCAGATGTTTTGTCAGACTTCGCTCGTAATGAATGGAACTTGACGCGATCAAAGCTGGCATTGTTAATACATACTTGACTTCAGTTAGCAGAGTGGTGTGACGCACAGAGCTGACCTGTCAGTCTGGTTTGAAACAAGTCACGTCTCAATAGTTTCCTTATCACTTCCATGATCCACAAGGCAACGAGTTTTTTTTTTCCATATATAAATATTATTTGATCGGTACCATGATAAAACATTCCTTTCAATTCAAAACTTTAATTTTTGGTCAGTTTGCAATACCAGTGAACACGTATGAATGTTCTGCAGTCACACTTGAACCCCTCATCCAGCAATGCATGTATACACTGCCTGATAATTAAAGAAAGCTATTAAAAGAATCATGCTTTTAGAGTCTGTCTTATCTAATTCTATTTTCTTTAGCGTAAAACATAAACTAATCCCAGATTGGACTTCATACGAACCTTATTAAAGTTACACACAGACTCTATCTTTCTACTGTCCCCGAATAAATGTACTACAAGTTAACAGAAATCTTGGCAATACTTGCATTGAAAGGTATGACTCGGATGTTCTGCGGTAGAACATTTAACATTCCAGAGAGGGGCTGGGGAGGGGGGGGGGGGGGGGGGGGGGTGGGAGGGGAATAGCAAGAGTTGTCGTGTATCACAGACAATACTTCACAATACTTTACTAATAATGATCCGGAACGTTTGGTCTATTTTTTCATCTATTTATTTATTTGCATGGTTTAGTGACTTAAGTCTGCTACTGATTTTATTCCCCACCCACCCCTCCCGGATCCCCATGCTTCTTTGAAGGGAAACAATTACAAAGAAATGTAAGGTCACATTGCGGTGACTCTCAAGTCAGTAGGCAAAACAATAGCGAAATGTAATGGTTTCATACAAGAGAGTGTTTCATATTCGATCATATGATGCATAAAATTCACAAAGTGTTTTAAAAGCATGGAACTGAGAATGTTGTAGTTTCTGTTCTCTGTGGAATTTAAAATGTCTTTCGGGACCTTTCGGGTCTATTCCGCGAGTAAACTGGTTAGGGATAACGGGAAGCTAGCGGGAAACGAGGAGTGTGAGACACGGCCGATCTCCTTCAACGAGGGCTCTGGGAACGAGATTGGAGACACGGGCAATCTCGTCCCCAGAGCCAGCGCGTTTCGGTCAGCGGTGACCGAACGCCCAACGAGAAAATTGCCCTTGCCTTTACCTTGCTCGTGCTCGCGCGTGAGAAAGCCGCTGACACACAGCTCTCTCTCGTCACGAACAGGAAACTATTATGTTACACCGTAGGAAACTATTATGTAACACTGTAGACCTCAATACCTGTAGACCTCTGACTGTAACCACATGCGAAAGAATTGCGGTTTGTTCTGCGTCAACAACCTCGTTCCCAGGGTCTCTCTTCTTCCCGCCAAAAGCGATGGCGGGAAGAAGAGAGACCCTGGGAACGAGGTTGCTGCGTCAAATGACCTTTTCTTTATTGATACTGATGTTTATATTTTTTTCCAGATTTGGCACTCACATGTGTACCTACAAACGAGTTTCTTTTACCATGATCTTTTCCTTGGCACACTCGAAACCTTCATGAACATCCTCTCTTCCTTTGGAAGATCGTGAATTAGAATTCGTCCTAAACATTGGAACAATAAACAAGATACACGAAGAAACTGTTATGATTCCTCCTGCGCAGAAGAACGCCACGTCATAACTGTTAGACGTGTCGTATATCCAGCCCGCGATGGAAGGGCCTGCCATTTTAGGGATAGAAATGAAGAAGTACAGAGAACCAAGCGCTTCTGCAAGCTTCCTATCCCCAACCAAGTCTTGTACAATTAATGGCAGTGAAATTAAAAAACACCCCTCTAGGAGACCAAAAAGGAATGCATATGTCGCTAGCCATTCATATTTAGTTGATATGGGGACGAGTGCTGTTGAAACACTGATGAAGAGAAGTGTCAACTGAAGTGTGGTGATACGACTGACTCCAGGATGGTCCAGCAACTTGCCAAAGAAAGGGCGAATTGTTAACGAGCCAAACGCTATACAACTCACCAAGAATGCTGCTTTGATGGAGTCTACACCGGAATCCTTGGCAAGTCGGACCTGACAATGAAAAAAAGAAAAATAATAAGTGAAGTCAGAGGTCTAGACTTCTGGTGATGGTGACTGTGAAATAGGTGAGTGAGTCGGAGTGGATGGGTATGAGCCGGGATGGTGGTGGTTGTGTGTGTGGGGGGGGGGGGGGGGGGGGGGGGACTCCCATGTGTAAGCTATATAGGTATGTACCGCGGGATGCGAGATAGGGTATGCTTTTTGAGGTGCTCAAACCTTAAATAGGGTATCCTTTTTGGTATTTTTGGTATTGTGATCCTTAGATATAATTTTTTACATTTAAATGGTAATTAGCTAAATTGCAGTAGCTAAACGCCCAGCTAAATGAAAACGATATGGTCTGTTAAAGCTGAACTACCCGACCTACCCGTTTAAGTATGAACGAAGCAAGTTTAAGATAGGAAATAAAATCACCTGTTCACACAATTTTGAGTTATAGTTTTTCCCTTAAAGACCCTTAATAAATAGGGTGTAATATTTCGGCAGTGGGCCTTAAAAAGGGTATCAATTTTTGATTTTCTACCCTAAATAGGGTCAGGGTTCAAGAAACTTCGGGGCACACACCTATCCTAAATTGACGGGAGTACCCGGGCCGGGGGGGGGGGTATGAGCGAGGGATCCAGCTAGGGAGTGGGTGAGTGAAGAGAAAGCGATAGACTGTCAATAAGAGGAAGAAAGGGGAGGGAGGAAGGAAAGAAGGGAGGGATGGATGGATGGATGGAGGGAGAACACGAGGGAGGGAGAAGGGAGGGAGGAGGGGGGGGGGGGGGGGGAAGGAGGAAGGAAGGACTGTTTTTGATGTACCACCACTGATGTTCAAGCAGTGATTATAAGCTTGGAGAGTTGACATTCAATTTTCATCTTGAGACTGGAAGGGTTCATTCGGGACCATGACTGTTTAGGAAATATTAAATGGGATCGTTACTTACCAAATGCACATAAGGTATCAAGTATGCTGGCATAAAAACGCACAGCGACACCACAAAAGTCAGGTAACCTTTGTTCTTGAATATTGACCAATCAAAACTGTTTTTCTTGATGTTTTTAAACTCTAATTGGCCAAGAAATATTCTTGCTATGAATCCACTGATCACTAAAACTAGCTGTATTCCAGCTAACACTCGAAAGGTTTTTGTCAATCCTATGTCATTTATAAATTTCTGAATTCCTGAACTAAGGACAAGAGTACCAACAGACCCTCCAACTAATACGATTCCATTGGCTAAGCCGATTCGCGCGCGGAAGAAGCGTGGAAGCACAAACAAGGCTGAACAGTAACAAAGAGAAGAGCCAAATCCCCAGACGAGGCCATAAGTCAGGTAAAGTGTGTAGATATTTGGCGCAAATGACGAAGAAATCATCCCAACAGCGCACGTGAGTCCACCAAATATGATGACGTTGGCGAAACCAAACCGGTTACAAAGAACAGCGGAAATCATTCCAAACGCAAGCACGTTTCCAGATGCTATGGCGGTTACCCAGGCTGAGGAGATGAAAATCAGAAAATTCCTTGACCGAAAGATAGGGAAGGGGGTGGGGCCGGGGGCATATATCTATGTCATATTTCTCATCGGCAGGAGTATATCACCCTGGAGCCTCCATCTCCCTTATTGGCCCTATGACACAACGTAGTTACACCTTGTCCTTGAGCTATTTTTAGAATTACTTTTGCCGCGAAAATCACCCGTTGCGAGCACGAGGACGAGGTTGTCATTCATGTTTCAGATTAAAAATAAAACCAAGAATGGACGAGAGGAACGTGGAATAAAACTAGAACGGCGGAATGTCGTTACTACGAATTATCACTATTGTCCGCGGATGTAAACGGAAATCTTTCGCGGGAGAATGATTCTAAAAATAGCCCAATGTGTAACTACGCTGTTGTCATTAATCAGTACAGATAGAGGCTCCAGGGTGATATGCTCCTGTCATCGGTTATAATTTTGTCCTTAATTAAGAGAACAAAGTGGAAAAATTGTCCCAGCTAGTAATAGCGCCTTTCGCTCGCCTCGGCCCCAGTGCCCGCTCTTTTGCCCCTTTCTTGCCCCAGACCCAGACCCAGGAGTTGCCTGCGGAGGAGGCTAAGTCGAACCCCTATTAAGCGGCCACCTATTAAGCGGCCAACCCCTATTAAGCAGCCACTTGGACATTTCCCGGGGGTGGCCGCTTAATAGGAGATTCGACTGTATGTAGTCCAGTTCTGGCCTTCTCTCTGTCACGAGAGCGTAGCTTTGCGTGACAGAGAGAGGGCCAGAACTGCATATAAAACATTCCTATTAAATTCATATCCGAAAAGAACGATAAATCGAACGCTAGAAAGCTCTTAAAGATCTGTTTAGCAATTTGAAAAGATAAAGAGGGATCCGGTCTGTTTCTCTTAGGATCCATGTTTTGGTAACAGAACTAAAGCGAGACAGAGGGCATGGCAAAAACGTTCACACATATTATCAACTGATATATGTTACAGGCTCTGGAGCGCGCGAACTAGCCGCGAAATGCCGACGAGCGAAGGAAAAAAAAAACGCGCGCTCTCTCGCCCGCTTCGCTCGCGCACTCGTCCCCATTATCTGAAAGCCTGGAAAAGGGTAACCTCTCAATGGTTCCGCTGAGCTTATTAAAAACAAAGGCAAATAAAAATACACAAAACTAGAAAGATAATTTTTGTCTTACCGGTCTGCCCTCGGTTAGTGTTGTATTCATCCAGTAGTGCAGCGAATATTATTCCTGCGATGTTCAATTGACCACCGATGACGAACATAACGAAAAATCCAACCAAACATGCTATCCATGAATAACCACCGTCCAAGGGTGGTTTTTCTGAGAGGTTTTGCTCCAAACTCATCAAGTTCGAAGGGGTTTTTTCCTTTTCTTCTTGACCTTTTTCGCATTCATTTGTACCCCATAGCCATGATTGTCGTCTCGCCCCAGGCACGTCCAAGATCACGCGAAGCCCCGGCCTGATTATTTTACAAAAATTGGCAAAATTAGGGATTATAAGGGATGAAGATACAACGAGCCAGGAACTAATTTTTTTGACAGCCTACGTGCAGCTGACGGCTAAGTTTTTTAAATGGTCCTCCTGAAACGTTCATACAGTATTCTAGAGATAGAACAATGATGCTTTATGTGATCAGTGGGTAGCCGGCGACTCGTACGCTGATGGATATGCCCAGCTGTTTGGTGTGTTCAGTTTCCGGAAATCGGTCTACGTTCGCAGATCGCGCGCAGAGAGAACGACTTTATTATTGATAACTTGGGAAACTGTGGGGGGAGAGCGGGGGTGGTGGGGTGGAGATACTCTAGTGACGGCCCGAGGAAGTCACGAGATGTAATCTAATCTAGAGCTTATTATACGTCACGGCTTCTGATTGACACATCCGGTTGACCAGAAAAATCCACGCTCCGCGCACGCAGTCAGCTGTGTGAGCCTCAGTGTACACCAGTATGCTTTCTCCTGTATACTTCAGATAACAACAGCTGACAATGTCAGCATTGAATGTGTTTCTTCAAATGTAGGCAAATCAATGAATTTTAAAATAGGGTATGTCAAGAGAAAATATTTTCTCTTGGGTATGTAGATTAGTCAGAGTAATATATTGAAAGTAAATGTAAATGAGGTTTTTCCTGATCACGTTCTGGGCCAAAATGTTTGTCATACATTCTCTGTCCTCGCTCCTCGCATATGTTCTAGGTAAAGCCAAAGCCGCACTCGGGCCAAACTGGCCCACACCGGCCGGAGCTTCAGTCCGGTTTCGGTAGCATGAAGCCGACTAGGAGTATTGCTACTCCCACTGGATGGGATACTAGTCCGTCGCAGGTTATCCCCCAGCATTTTGTCGCCCGGTACCCATTTATACTCCTGGGCAGAGAGTGGCACTGTGAGAGTAAAGTGTCTTGTCCAAGAACACAACACAATGACCCTGACCAGTGCTCGAATCTGGACAGCACGATCCGGAGTCCAACGCGCTAACCATTAGGCCACCGCGTCTGCAATAGGGTTTCACTACACTGTACTGTACTCAAGTTCACTTTTTTGTAGGCTTCACTACAGAAATCCCTCAAAAATCTTTCCGGAAATTCTCCAAAAAAGTTCTAACAATCTCAATTTATTCATTATTCATTCAGTGATTCCATTTCAACGCTTCCGATTTTGACAGCGACTTTTTTTGCTTGTGATTATTTTCTCTATTTGAATTATAGATACAAGAAAGTAAACAACATTTTACAACTAAAAAGACAAAGCCTATAATCAACAAGAACCCCTGAAGGGATTACAAGCGGCCGATTTCCCGGGGGGGGGGGGGGGGGGCACTCCCTTATTTTCGCTATATAGGAACGTGCAGCTGGACAGGGTATGGTTTTGAGCATTTTGGTCTGGAACAGGGTATACCAAAAGGCATTTTTGGGTATCAGGGTATCAGTTTCCCAGGAGTTGGCATGAAGATCGGTAATTGATACTCTGGCATAGGGTAGATGAAGTAGTCAGACGAAAAGAAACGCGTAGGAGTGTTAAAAAAGCTTTACAAACTACAACTCGCAGTGCTGCTTAGTAGTTTAGCCTTTTGGGTTAGAAAGAAAATCGTTAAGAATCGTCCGGAATAGGGTATCTTTTTTCAACATTTAGGGCCTGTTTACATGGAGGGAGGGTGACCCGGGAACCCGTGTCACCCTCCCTCCATGTAAACAGGCCCTTAGTCTGGAACAGGTTCGCAAAATTAGGGTTGTTATAGCCCAGCGGCACACCCCCACCCAAATTTTTTGGGAGAACCCCCCCGGGCCAATTTCACCTTGAGGGGAGAAAGAACAATGCACCCCTCCACCCCCTCGGTCAGTTTACTCTGAGGTTCTCCCGCCAAATCTAAGAGTCAACTTCGAACCTGCGTGACGAAAAACGTGACTGGGTGATGCAATATTTTGGCTAGCGTAAGTTTGAGCTTAGGTCAAGTTTACTGTGTAGAAAACTTTAGCTAATGTCAATTGCATCATAATCAACAAGGGCACAGATGTGTTTTCGCTCAACGTGAAAATAAATTGTGAATGACATATATGCTGTGGAATTGTGTAAGAAAAACTGTTATGTTTTTGGGACCGAGTTTTATCGTTCGTTTAATGAGGTAGGGCTAGCGACATGAAAAAAAACCGTCCATTTCTTGAAGCGGCTCGATGCCCATATAGGGCATCGGCCGCTTAAATAAATTGAACAAAAAATGATTGATTAGTTAAAATACAACTCAAATACGTGGCAGTTGATAAAACAGTTGTTTTTATCAATGATTATTTTGATAGCTCACTTCCGATTCAAACAACAAAAGGGAACTTTGTGACAAGCTCAAGAAAGATCACAGACAGATAATCCTAGTAGTCCATTTTCAAGATGACTTGGTCCACTACTACTGATTAAAGAGTAATCTTGATTTCTATGATTCAACAAAGTTTATGTCGTGTGTGGTGCTTTTTTGAATTCGTTTCCATCCATATGTAAAGACTGAGATCAGGAAGCTACCGTATGTAAACATTTTCAATATTTTCCACAGGCAGTAGAGGATCAAAATTGGACTTTTTCGAGTTTCGATTTATATGCTTTATACGATGACCTTTGTGAGTCGATCTATTCGCTTTATACGCGGTGTATTGCGTTACTACATTATTCGATCATTAAGTACCCGCTGGGACGACAAAGAGAAAACAATAACAAGATCGAATAACGCAGTAACGCAATTCGACTCCTCTGCTCCCTGTGTCATTTCAAGTCATCAAGTTTCATTTCTGCTGAAGTAAGAAAGACGACTTTTTGTTTGTTATCCAACTACATTCTGAAACTCTGCATCAGCACATACATGATCAGCTTCACAGATTAGTATTAAAAAGAATCACTGTTCTTATGCACATATTTTTTATTTCTCCACCGCAAGTATTTGAATTATTCATCTCTGTAGGAAAAGACGATTAATAAGCTTATTCCTGACTTCATAGGTTAACTTTAAGATGCTCAGCTTCACAGATTAGTATTAAAAATAATCACTTTTCTTATGCACACATTTTTGATTTCTAGACAGAAAGTATTTGAATTATTCATCTCTTGTAGGAAGAGTGTGAATGTTAAAACCTTTCACGACAAACGATTAATAAGCTTATTCCAGACTTCATAGGTTAAATTTAAGATTACTGTGTAGAAACTGAAATATATATCTAAATGCCATCAACTAATGACAAATAGTCATTTGAAAACATACCTTAATTTATCTTAATACCACTAATCCAAGGACACTAATCACGTTTACAAAAACATATACCACGGGGTATCGTAACTGCGATCAGGAAGAGAAATCCCAATGCGGATTGCTTCATGCTCATAGCACAATACCTCTATTGCATCATCTTTACATGACCAGAGATTGCGTCATGTCAACCGTGGGATCGAATAACGAGAAAAGGTCACACAACAAAATTTAGCACATTTTGCAACAACACTGCTGTTCGCTGCTGTGGGACATTTGTCTTTGCTTTTTCCAATGCGATTACTGTAATAAACTAAATACATCTACGCACTTACACGACACTACAGAAAGAATGTGGAAGAGAAATTCTCTACTGGCTAATTTTAGATCGAGATGCGATAACATCATGTCAACCGTGAAGAGGACTAAGGCTAGCGACATGAAACTTGAAGCGGCTCGATGCCCATGATGCATCGGCCGCTTAATTATTTATTCATTTCTCAACCTCGATGCGATTTCTTTTTTAATCCTTTTGTTTTTATTCCCCTAAGCCTCGGAGCCAAGTAAGAATTTTGATATATCGAAATTGGCCTATTTTCTTGCAGTTTTAGTTTTTCAGTATCAATTTTTGGGTCAGGTCTGAAATAGGGTATGGAAAATCGCATATTTTGGTCTGAAATAGGGTAAGGCCGGTTTCAAGAAGCAGGCCGCACACCTCCACCAAAAATTTCAGGGAGTACCCCCCGGGGTATAGTTAGTCTGCGTAGGAGGCTAAAACTGCACGAAGTCGCATGCCTTGTCACAATACAGTAGAATTCGGTTATACGGAAACCAAGGGGACACGCAAAAGTGTTCGTATTATCCGGGTGTCCGTACTAAGCGAGCTCTCAGAATAAACGTCACCGGACACATTGTAGCAGGCAAAGGACGTCAAAGAGGACGGAAGGCTACAGGCTATGACTGCAGTAAAAGGCCAAGGAAGTGAAACTTTTGTGTGAGCACAGAACGTATAAAAGCAAAGATAAACAACGTCAAAGTATTCTGACTTTGTTTTATTGAATATAGACAGCATTAAATACCGATTTTAGGAAGATTAATGTTCACAATAGCAATTCTATACTATTACCGCGGTCACTCAAACAAAATTAACCAATCAGTTACAGGACACGAACAATGAGTGATTCCAACTAAAATTGTTTGAACCAATCTTGAGCAGACGGAAACTGATTGGTTCAAATGACTTTAGTTGGAATTCATTGTCTGAGTCGCACTGTAAGACATCTGAATAGTCGCAGGAACCTGTGACCACACAAACAGAGGATGGTATGCCTGTGGTTTTGACAACATTTGTCCGACCATGCGCAACAAGAAGGTCGCACGTCACTGACGTGCGACGCAGGCCAATTCATAAGACTATTTGTCGTGCTGGACAAGTTGTTCGTCTTGATGAAAACGTAGGTCGCACTCGTCATTACGAGGTGGAAAAACAATACATCTCTTAAAATAATCTTATAACCATTACTACCTCATAAAGAAAATGCAAAATAAATGAATGTTATGTTATGGTTTGTTTGATCATTTGCATCTTTGTTTGAGTTTAGAAAATCATAGATTTTTATAAGGACGGCTCATTTTATAGGGTAGTCCATTTAGGGTAATCCATTGGTAGTCCATATAGGTAGTCCATATAGTAGTCCATGGACCAGCCCATCGGGGTAGTCCATGGACTAGGGATCAGCGAAATGTACCGACCCCAGACTGGGACTTAAATTACATTTTCTTTTGTACTCTATAGTTTATTCACACAATTACAATCACACTTACATCAGTTACTTAAATCACTTACGCTACAGTACTTACAAAAACAAAAGAAAAAAGAAGAGAAAAAATTTGAACAGTCACTTAGTTATTTAAATGCAAAACGGTAGTGCAATACTTACATTACAGACAGTCACATTAGTTGAATATAATTATCTAGCTTTACATGATTTGTAAGTTTTACTTACATTTTCCGGTTTCTGGAAAATGAACTGTTCACTCTTGGAAGATACAAATTACATAAATGATTTGAACCTTAATCTCCTGAAGTGGAAAACAGAGGGTGAAAGGGAGTTATCTGATAAGCGCAGTGTTTGGGATTGGATCAAGTCAGATAATATCCGTGCTCGTGCTATTTTGTACTCGAAGAAAAAAGCTAAAGAAGGAAATGAAAAATAAAAATAAAGGGAAATCGACTATGAGGAAGCCACGACAATGTTTGAAAGTGATCCCAGTGACTTAAACTCGGATTCGTGTTAACGAAACAAAATGAGAAACTTGAATTATTCTACGAGGAGAAGACTAAAGGAATAATCATACGTGCAAGAGCTCGCTGGTATTAAAATGGAGAAAAGGAGTTCTAAATATTTTTTGAATTTAGAGAAGAGAAATCCTATTAAACATATAAGAAAGCTGCGAGTGAGCGGTTCTATATAACAACAGATCCAATTCACGATTCTATCGGAGCAAAAACACTTCTATGAAGGACTTATATAAAACGAAGTTTACAGATGTAAATACTGATGACTCAATAAATCACTTGAATTACATTCGACGCGACAGAAATGTGACGTATAAATTGGGCCTTAGTTTGTGCATGCTCTGAGTTTGACTCGGAAACCAGGGACCAGATTCTTGAGATTCATAAAGCCCTCCTAAAGTAAGATGTATGCTAAGTATTGTTTTCTGACCTGCATGGCGACCTATCAAGCCATAGATATGAGCAATGAACAAAGTAGCAAGAAGAAATACTATCAAAACAGGTTAAACAAAGAAGGCTGATGCCTCGGTCTTGAAAACTCGAAAGATTCTCCTCTTGGTATCCGAATTGGCCACGTTTAGACGCGGAAATGGAGTCAAAGGTACCTCGTATCCAAGGAATTCGCACAATGGTTGCCACCCTTGTTTAACATTGAAAACAAGTAGCTTTTCAGCGGGAATAACGGCCTGAACTCTCTCGTTGTGTTGGCGGTATTTAACCCTGAAGAGAGCTGTAGCTTCAGGATTGGCGCTTCCCAAAGTCGCTTGGTATAAGGTGGCGAAAAAATGTTTGTCTTTCCTTAGGGAAGGTACAATGGAGGACAGAATCTTGACATAGAACGGGGTCCACAATTGAAGAATCCGCACTTGAACATCTCCTTGCCAACTTTTCAGCCAAGCTTCCTCGGAGTCTCGAACTGTTAGGATGACCTTGGAATCTGGGAAGGTGGCTGAAATCTCCTCGAACCAAAACGCTGGCGGAACATCGGTGATAGCATCGACGCCGTCGTAAATCTCTTTAAAGTTGGGAAGGCGATCAGTCTCAAAGCTATCCAGCCATTGCTGTCTGTGAAAGGAATAATGCTCTTGGAAGTCATACACGTTGTATCCAAGAACTTGCAAAGCTTTTGCTAGACTAGTGGTTGCGGTTTTTGGCAGTCCTGCACAAATCACCTTCATTTTATATGACGTGGAATGGTATACGTCGTATACAGCTGTCTTTTCAGAGCAAATAAATCGCGTGACGAGCTTCAAACTAAGGGCTGGAATTCAGAAATCCCTGCGGCCACCACTTATTACTGTGCGAATCAAAAAAGCGTGAACACTTTTATTAAACTTTGAAATGGTCAAACCCAAAGAAGAATAGTCAGGAAACTCAAATTTACACGTCTTTTGTAGAAAAGCTTTAAAATATAGCAATAAAATAATTTGTACAGTAAAAATAGACTAATTTTTGGCAAAGGAGAATCCAAGCGTTAAATCAAAAACACACTTTCTGATTCGCATAGTAATATTCAACTTCGTCAAAATTTACATAACAACTCTTTTGCTAGAGTAGTGGTTCCGGTTTTTGACATTCCTGCACAAATCACCTGCATTTATATGACGTGGAATGAAATATATAGTAGTGTATATAGCTATCTTTTCATGTCAAATACTAAATCGTGTGACGAGCTTCAAGCTGGGCGGACTAGACTTCAGAATACCCCGCGGGGCCATTTACTGCGCGAATTAATAAAGCGTGAACACTAGCGCTAAGTCAAAGTGTTCACGCTTTTCTGATTCAAATCGTCAAAATTTACATAACAACTCAGATGCTCAACAGGCCGAATCGGGACTGCGAGAGCGTTAGTTTCACGTGGGGGATGGAGTGGGGGGGGGGGGGGGGGTACTCCCTGAAATTTTTGGTGGGGGTGTGCGGCCTGCTTCTTACATACATACATACATACATACATACATACATACATACATACATACATACATACATACATACATACATACATACATACATACATACATACATACATACATACATACATACATACATACATACATACATACATACATACATTGTAAGATATTTAATGGCTGTATCCTTCTTTACAAGGCAAGTTCTAAAGGCTCAATTCTTAAACTCTCTGTTCTCTCGGTATCGATTCAAAGGCTAATTCTATCCGCGTTCAAGGCTCAATGTTCTGTGTTCTGATCTGAATGTTCCGTGTAAACTAAGTGTCATTGTCTCTTATGTAATAAAGCCACGCCCGGTGTGGCACAATCGGGTAGACATCTAGAAATAACAAGACAATGAATTCCCGTGTCTCCGCTTTCACGAGTGTTCATTATTCTAGGCTATTTCTGTTCGTTTTCAGTTCATTGCAAGGCTCGATTTCTTGACATACATTTTATTGGACACTCCCCATAGGGCTTTTCAGGCCAATTTACAAATAATGATAGTTAAGAATATATACATGTTTACAAAGGTTTGAAAAGTACTAATTAAATCTAATAATGCTAAACTAAACTAATGCTAGAAACACTAAACTAATAATGCTAAATTAATATAAGAAACTATTTGATCTCATCTTTCTGCCAACGTTCCAGTAATGATCTCTTGAGAGAGTTTTTGAAAACTTTGACGGACTTTTTGTCTTTGAACTCGGCTGGAAGAGCGTTCCATAACTTTGTTCCTCTGTTATGAAAAACACTGTTGTGCAGTAGCAGTTCTGCAATTAGGGATCTGAAGATCGTTACAATTACGTGTATTTCTTCCATGGACGTCAGAACGATTTATAAACATAGATGACAAATAGTTAGGTGGCTAATGAATTCATGCACTTAAACATCAGTGTGGCGTCCCGTCTTGAAACCCTTACCCTATTTCAGACCAAAATATGTGATTTTTCCATACCCTATTTCAGACCTGACCCAAAAATCGATACCCTATTTCAGACCTACAAAATTAGTACACGTGTCCAGTCTAATACATGACTTTTAAGCTCACAGGAATGTGCTCCGTTTGCTAAAAAATTGACAAGGGCTTCAAATTCTCGATGTCAATGGCAAAAAATAGTTTCATCGAAAAGCCAAACCAAATTTTCAGGCCAGAGTGTACAAAACATACCCTATTTAATAATAATAATAATAATATTTAGTATTTATATGGCGCAAATTAACATATGAATATGATCAAATGCGCCTTACAATAAAAGATATGCTAATGAATATGAGTAATTTAAATCTAAAATATTTACAATTATGTATAGGACTATAAGGTTAAAAAGCTAAAAATCGGGCCTAGTAAAAATGTCTATAAAATATCAAGAGCTATTCATACGCCTTTCTAAATAAAAATGTCTTCAATTTGGATTTAAAACGGTTAAAATTGTCCTCCTCTCTTATTGTACTCGGCAATTTGTTCCAAAGTGATGGTGCAGCAGCAGTAAAAGCCCTGTCACCAAGTGTCTTCTTCGTTTTCGTGGACGGTGGTATTAACAGAAGTTCAGAATTTCAGACCTAATCGTATCAATAACAAAATTATCGTTTCTGATTGGTTCCCCGCGCATGGGTTCTTTCTTGCTGTCTCCGTACTGTTTGTAAAACTGATTGAATAAATCGCTGACATTTTCACTGGCTAAAAAGAGGTTCTCTCAGACTCTCTAACCTCGACTTTTGCTATTGATACGATTAATTGGTAATTGGACCTCGTGTCGTACAATTCAGGGGTAATCGTACTTGTAATTCAGTTCTGAATGTGCTCCAAACTGAGAGCGTCTGCGTTCCGCCATGTGCTCTCGTCCCCAGAGCCCGCGCGTTTTCCCGTTATGTACGCAAGTGCTGACCAAAAAAATCACGGGTTTTGGGTCCTGGGAACCACTTTTTCGCGCTCCTTACAAGAGTAAATGAGGGTGCGAGGCTGCTTTTAATTTTAAAAAAGAAACGGGGCTCTGGGAACGAGAATGGAGCCATTCTCGCTTCCAGAGCCTCCCGTTTCTTTTGACCACGTGGTCGGCGAACTTAGTATGCTCTATCCAAGCGTGGATTTGCCTCTGTTTTAAAACGAGTCCTGGTGCACAACCTTTCATAGTCTTCATATGGAAATTAGTTTTATCTGCACGTTCATAATAGGCCAATTTCGCTCCGAGGTTTAGGGGCCGAATAAAACAAAATAAACAAGAACCCCTGA
>MU827824.1:0-10961 GCA_029204205.1 Desmophyllum pertusum
GCAACCATTTTCTTATCGTCGTTCAAACTGTTCATCAAGTTAGTAAGTTATTTACTGACATCTCGATCATGATCCAGAACTAGGGTATCTTCTTCGCTCATACCATCTGTGTGTTCCTCACCTAAGAGGCCAAAATGACAACAAAAAGACATTAAATTGAGTAAAAGCTGCGAAACTGTTATCTTTAATAAAATACTTATTATGGAAAGGGATTTACTGAAGAGCTACTATCCAGTCTGCGGTAAATAACACTCAAAGTTGAAATACGTTTCTAAAGTTTAGCGGAAGTCGCTAATAAGTACTCATACGCGTAACAGGTTCCGAAGTTACTGTTAAAAAAAAACATTGTAATGCGCCTATGTAATTACCTCAAATCGCTTTCAAAAATGTATCAATGGCATTGCCAGTACTTCGCTTTTTAATCCCTATTCTTCCAGGGCTTATTTGTCGTTTGTGCCCGGCCTTGGGCGAGGAGAGCAGAAAAGTGCCCTACCCTATACATCTCCAAAAATTTTTACACTACAGTAACGAATCTGATATGGTATGTAATGTATCCAGAAATGTCTATTTTAGTGACATATACCATGCCAACTACGTCATCGTATCACATCAAGATATTTCTCTTGAGAACATGATGCATTACAAAAACCCGCCATCCTGGATTTCAAGAAAATGTAAAAACTCAACCTCGGTCCCAGGGTCTCTCTTCTTTCCGCTCTCAAGAGCGGGAGAGGGGAGGGGGAAGAGAGACCCTGGGAACGAGGTTGACAAAAACTGTAAAGATTTTGGACGACACGTCATAGGTAGAGCACCTTAAGTTTAGTTAATACATGGTTTTCATGGCAAAATCAAGTCACGTGACCAAACAATTGGCACACCAAATCTCCATCTGCTACTACTAAAACTTTTAGGACAGAGGCCCCCTCCCCCCCCCCCACCCCCCCCACTCCTAAAACTGAATAAAAAAATAACTAAAAATTTCGCTCGCGTTCGTGTGTGTTATGACATTCACTGTCCAGTGGCAGTACAATGCGTACCAGCCGCCGAATAGTTCCAAAACGATTAAAATAATATAGGTGCTATTTCGTTGCTTCTAACCGTACATTCGGTAGGTGTAACAAATTGGCCTCTAACATGTCTTGTCATGTCTCGATCCATACGAACAGAAACAAGTCAAGCAGGAATTTTCAATTTGCAAACGTTTACAGTTCGGACTACTTGAACAAGGTCCCGCTTCGAAAAAAGAAAAAGACCAATCACAAAGTTCATTGAGAACAAAAGGATGGCGACCTTTTATCGTAGAACAGATACAATAAACGGGAAGCAATCGAAGACAGTAATATATACAACTAATTTGTTTTCAGTAAAATTTCAACACCGCCAAAAGTTTCTTGTCAAGAGCTATAGACAACACTGAAAACACAGACATTGTGCGTAAAAGTAAAAGCAAATAAAAGTTTTATTTTACATGAATTTGTGTTATAACACGTCTATACTCTCTTCCGTATTTGCTATAACGCATCCGTCTTTGGACACGAATTATTATTTTGATCGAATAAATTTACTCGGAAAAACTCGTTCCATATCTTGTGACAGCTATGACAACGCTCAAATTTAGTTTCGAAAACCAACCGAGTTCTGTTTACTGACAAAAAAAGTTTTAATTCTAAATTTTAATTTATCCTAAAGTTAAATTTAAAAGTGTTCCAGTGAATCAATGTTATTAAAACTATGGACAATACAATTATTCACATTATCAAGCATGCAAGGGGAAAAAAAAAAAAGTTGTAAATCTATCGAGGCCTGTTTAAGATTCTCGCAAAAAGCGCTCAAATCGATAAGTTTACCCCGAAAAATATAATGCGAGTGATCTTTGGAAAAATGATTCGTTTGCCTCGGGATTTTTCGGAAAAATGGAAATCAACAAAAAACTTTCATGGCGTCAAAACCATAAGATCAAGACCACATTTTGGCATAATTAACACAAGTAATTGTATTAAAACCAGTATGTATATCTCGTGCCCATTTAACTCAGTATTATTATGAAAAAACATAAACTAAGGTTTGAAATGTTTTTGCAATTTATTCGGAAATTCAAACATACACTATTTTTTTATTCTCGTATATTTTTATTTAGCCATGTACCATAGTTTAAGATGTTGGGTATTGGCTTTTCTATATGACATCCTGGATCGCGTAAAATATAAGTTTAACTGATTTCGAGGTTTTCTTGTTTCTCGTTACCATTGGCCAAATCCAATGTCTAAATGAAAAGTACAGCATAGCAAACTTCAATCCAAGACTAATACAATTAGTGTAAAATCTTTCAAAATCAGATCCGACTGAAGGACATGTTTGCTAAAAGCTGATTGAAAAACAATACGTATGGCCCAAGAAAAAATTGTAGTCGAAACACCTTAATGTTACTCTTGGACGGTACACAACTAATCTTTTTACCTTGTCTTTCGCCTCGCTCGGTTATTTTTTGTCTTTTCGCTCTATCAAATTAGACAAAGTGTATTATATTATATTGTTACTTTAAGCGAGCGAAAATTTCAACAAGCGACGAATCTTGTCGTTGATTGCGAACGCGAACTTTCTCACGAAAGTTTCGCAAAGCAAAGCGAAATTATTTCGCTTAGCAGTTTAAAACATATCACGCTCCGAAATTTCGTGCGAAATTTCTTTTCAAGCAATTTTTGCCGAAAATCCCCGAAAAGCTCCGAAATTCGTCGAAATACGTTTGCATTACTTTTGCCACATAACATAAATTACTTTAGAGATACAGAAGGGGGAGAGGTACTTGCCGCAACGAAACGCTTTCAAACTTTTTTTTTAATTGGGAGGTATAACAAAACAATTAATGACTGCCCCACAGGAAACAGCTGCGTTGTTGTTTCCCTCGACGGGGAAACAAACACTCACTGGTCTATATAATTTACCTGTGAGCCATTCATTTCTCAAGTGACCTTATTCTATGTATTTCCATCCAGATGTGGGTAATGTGTGACGTCACAAATGTTCAAATTTGCGAAAATTATGAAAATTTGATCAGCATATTCAGAGGAAGCATGCCAAAACACGTCCACTTGCCAAACATTAGCTCTCCATTCGCAATTTGCGGCCGAGATATAGAGGTTTAATAGCTGATCCCAAATTTCATAATTTCGCCCAAAATTATAATGTTTGTGACGTCATGATCTTGAGTCACTCTATTGTATCATCTCGACGTGTTTAACAAGAGCCTAACTTTATACAATGAAACACATCTTCCCGCCTGCATCAAAGTCCCCCCCCTCCTCCCTCACCCCCCCCCCCCCCCCCACCTACACTGTTCCCCAGTGTGACGTCATCGCAATGAGATACAAATGGGGCCCATTGCGTTTACTTCTACAAACTCGCCAAGATGTCTCTCATACATTTCATGGACTTGAGTTCAGTGATATCCCCGGCCAGTTCTTCCTTTTGTTCAGGTGTTGATAGAAATGCTTCATGAAACTCCACATAGTGGCTTCATCTTCAATTGCCCACAGAGGACACCAGAACAGAAACGAGCACCAGCACCCATAAACGCTCGTGCGATGCCAACCACACCTCAGCCTTTAATCTCACCACGACCAACTATGACAGCAGCTTCAGCACAACAACAAATCCTTGCTCGCATTGAAACAATCAACACAATCTCTCAGTTTTAAAAGGAAAGTCCTCCTCGTCTGGAGTCTTGTGATGCTCGGGTAGGGTTGGCTGCCAAGATAATTTCTCCTGTCTCCATACAGCCATGCTGCAGCAATGTGTACCAAAGCAACTGAAGACAGACGTTTTAATACTTCATCCTTTGTAGCTTTTGTGCAGTGAGGGGTGAAGTGTTGAGTATTCGCCCAATCATCATTACTTCTTCTTTGGCGTATGGCAACTGCTGAGGCTTTTCCCCACGAAAAAGCACTTCTTTTAAACACGGATCACCTACGAGCAGCGCGCCAGTCTTATTGTGGTAGTCGCGTGGACAAGCTGTGATCAATTTTAAACTGGTCAGGGATGGAATCACTCGGATTCTGAAAGACCCACACAGGTACTTTGAGTTAGGGTCCATGAATGCAGCATAAGGGGCCAAGCACAATGGACCATCAGGGACAATTACAAGGTCATTGTCATGAACAAGATCGGCGATCGGGGATATGATTACGTCATAAAATCTTTTTAAAGCAGTTGCCTTTGCCTTGTTTTAAAGTAGCGTTCGCGATCCGATCCTGTTTGTGGGGCCCTCTCTTTTTCAGGCTTTTCATCCGTCAGCGTATCCAATGAGCGATTCTCGCATTTAACACCTGATCTACACCAATTTTCTGCATTAAGAAATGAACGAAGGTGGCCAAGCCATCCTTAAAACCATGCCACAGATTTCCTTTCTTCTCAGTTGAACATCTTTTCCGTCTTGAATGAACCAGTAAATGATTGTTTGTTCATCAAACTGCTATAAAAACTGTATTCGAAGGGAGGAAGCTTAATGTGTCACAACTGTTGTTTTCCAGTTTATGTGACTCAAAGTATGCATTTCCAGACCCATACGTCGATTCCATAAGATCAATCTCAGAGCTTGTGCAAGTCCTTCCTCGGCAGCCAACAGAGACTCGACTACTTTGCCTTGTTTTTAACAAAATACGCCATAAACTAGTATACGCGCGTGAATACATTATTCGCGGTAGTTAATTTTCCACCTCATTTTTAAACACTGAAGAAAGGACCCTTACAGCATTAACATTCTTAGTACTGCGAATTTGAAAAACAATCAAAGAGCCCTGAGTAGACACCCTTTCGAATTCAAAGCAGCGTACCAAGCCCATGAAACGATATGGCCTGTCCAACTCTGGCTCTCCCACTTCTTTGGCAATTTTTAGCTGGACGTTCATGGTAGTCGGATGGATGTTTTGAAATACTCCCAGGACTGTTATAAGCGTTTGCCTAGATGCCATACGACATTCCTTCTCCTGCCTTGTCTCCCACTTCTTTCGGCAATTTTTAGATCACGTTCATAGTATGGCGATGGATGTTTTGAAATATCTCCCAGACTGCGATAAGCGTTGCCAAAGATTACCATACGGACATTCCTTCTCCTGCCTTATCTCCCACTTCTTTGGCAATTTTTAGAGAACGTTCATGGTAGTCCATGGCTGTTTTGAAATCTCCCAGGACGTGATAAGCGTCTAGCCAAGATCTGCCATACGACCTTCCTTCTCCTGCCTTATCTCCCACTTCTTTGGCAATTTTTAGATGGACGTTCATGGTATTCGATGGCTGTTTTGAAATCTCCCAGACTGTGGATAAGCGTTGCCAAGAATTGCCATAGGGACTTTCCTTCTCCTGCCTTGTTTCCCACTTCTTTGGCAATTTTTAGATCACGTTCAAGGTAGTCGTATGGCTTGTTTTGAAAATCTCCAGACTGTGCATAAGCTGTTCGCCAAGATTGCCATCAGGACTTTCCTTCTCCTGCCTTGTCTCCCACTTCTTTGGCAATTTTTAGATGACGCTCATGGTAGTTCGCATAGGCGTTTTGAAATTCTTCCCAGGACTGTCATAAAGCGTTGCCAAAGATTGCACATACGACTTTCCTTCTCCTGCCTTGTCTCCCACTTCTTTGGCTATTTTTAGAATGACGGTTCATGGTAGTCGATGGCTGTTTTGAAATCTCCCAGACTGTGATAAGCGTTGCCAAGATTGCCATACGACATTCCTTCTAATGCCTTATACATTCCACTTCTTTGGCAATTTTTTAAGAGAAAAACGTTCATGGTTAGTCGATCGGCTGTTTGTGAAAATCTGCCAGACTGCCATAAGCGATGACAAGATTGCAATAGCGACTTTCCTTTCTCCTGCCTTGTTTCCCACTTCATTGGCACATTTTAGATTCACGTTCATGATAGGTCGATGGCTGTTTTGAAATCTCCCAAGACTGTGATAAGCGTTAGCCAAGATTGCAATAGGACTTCTCCTTCTCCTGCCTTGTCTCCCCACTTCTTTGGTTATTTTTAGAGAACGTTCATGGTAGTCCATGGCTGTTTTGAAATCTCCCCAGGACTGGGGGTTATCAAGCGTTGCCAAGATTAGCCATACGACATTCCTTCTCCTGCCTTACCTCCTTCCACTTCTTTGGCAATTTTTAGAGAACGTTCATGGTAGTCGATGGTCTCTGTTTGAAAATCTGCCAGAACTGCCATAAAGCGATGCCAAGATTGCAATAGGACTTTCCTTTTCCTGCCTGGTTTCCCACTTCATTGAGCAATTTTTAGATGACGTTCATGATAGTCGATGGATGTTTTGAAATCTTCCCAGAACTGTCATAAGGCGATGCCAAGATTTGCAATAGGACTTTCCTGTCTCCTGCCTTGTCTCCCACTTCTTTGGCAATTTTTTTAGATGACGGTTCATGGTAGTCGATGGATGTTTTGGAAATCTCCCAGACAGTTTATAAGCGATGGCCAAGATTCACACGATACGACTTCCTTCTCCTGCCTTGACTCTTCCCACTTCTTTGGTAATTTTTAGATGACGTTCAAGGTAGTCGATAGGCTGTTTTGAAATACTCTCCAGACTGCAATTCAAGCGGGGACACCAAGATTGAACACTAAGGCTTTTCCTTCACTTGCCTTGTCTCCCACTTCTTTGGCAATTTTTAGATGACCCGCTTCGTGGTAGTCTATGGCTCGTTTTGAAAATCTCCCAGACTGTGATAAAGCGTGCCAAGATTGCCATAGGAACTTTCCTTCTCCGCCTTGTCTCCCACTTCTTTGGCAAGTTTTAGATGGACGTTCAAGGTAGTCGATGGCACTGTTTTGAAATCTCCCAGACTGTGATAAGCAGTTGCCAAGATTGCCATACGACATTCCTTCTAATGCCTTATCTTCCACGTCTTTGGCAATTTTTAGAGACCGTTCATGGTAGTCGATGGCTGTTTGAAATCTGCCAGGACTGCCATAAGCGATGCCAAGATTGCAATAGGACTTTCCTTCTCCTGCCACTTGTTTCCCACTTCATTGGCAATTTTTAGATGACGTTCATGATAGTCGATGGCTGTTTTGAAATCTCCCAGACTGTCATAAGCGATGCCAAGATTGCAATAGGACTTTCCTTCTCCTGCCTTGTCTCCCACTTCTTGGCAATTTTTAGATGACGTTCATGGTAGTCGATGGATGTTTTGAAATCTCCCAGACAGTTATAAGCGATGCCAAGATTACGAGACGACTTCCTTCTCCTGCCTTGTCTCCCAATTCTTTGGTAATTTTTAGATGACGTTCAAGGTAGTCGATGGCTGTTTTGAAATCTTCCAGACTGCAATAAGCGACACCAAGATTAACATAGGCTTTTCCTTCACTTGCCTTGTCTCCCACTTCTTTGGCAATTTTTAGATGACGTTCGTGGTAGTCTATGGCTGTTTTGAAATCTCCCAGACTGTGATAAGCGTTGCCAAGATTGCCATAGGACTCTTCCTTCTCCTGCCTTGTCTCCCACTTCTTTGGCAATTTTTAGATGACAGTTCAAGGTAGTCGATGGCTGTTTTGAAATCTCCCAGACTGTGATAAGCGTTGCAAGATTAGCCATACGACATTCCTTCTAATGCCTTATCTTCCACTTCTTTGGCAATTTTTAGAGAACGTTCATGGTAGTCGATGGCTGTTTTGAAATCTGCCAGACTGCCATAAGCGATGCCAAGATTGCAATAGGACTTTCCTTCTCCTGCCTTGTTTCCCACTTCATTGGCAATTTTTAGATCACGTTCATGATAGTCGATGGCTGTTTTGAAATCTCCCAGACTGTGATAAGCGTTGCCAAGATTGGCAATAGGACTTTCCTTCTCCTGCCTTGTCTCCCACTTCTTTGGTTATTTTAGAGCACGTTCATGGTAGTCGATGGCTGTTTGAAATCTCCCAGACTGTGATAAGCGTTGCCAAGATTGCCATACGACATTCCTTCTCCTGCCTTATCTCCCACTTCTTTGGCAATTTTTAGAGAACGTTCATGGTAGTCGATGGCTGTTTAGAAATCTGCCAGACTGCCATAAGCGATGCCAAGATTGCAATAGGACTTTCCTTCTGCTGCCTTGTCTCCCACTTCTTTGGCAATTTTAGATGACGTTCATGGTAGTCGATGGATGTTTTGAAATCTCCCAAACAGTTATAAGCGATGCCAAGATTACGATACGACTTCCTTCTCCTGCATTGTCTCCCACTTCTTTGGTAATTTTTAGATGACGTTCAAGGTAGTCGATGGCTGTTTTGAAATCTTCCAGACTGCAATAAGCGACACCAAGATTACCATAGGCTTTTCCTTCACTTGCCTTGTATCCCACTTCTTTGGCAATTTTTAGATGACGTTCGTGGTAGTCTATGGCTGTTTTGAATCTCCCAGACTGTGATAAGCGTTGCCAAGATTGCCATAGGACTTTCCTTCTCCTGCCTTGTCTCCCACTTCTTCGGCAATTTTTTAGATGACGTTCAAGGTAGTCGATGGCTGTTTTGAAATCTCCCAGACTGTGATAAGCGTTGCAAGATTGCCATACGACATTCCTTCTAATGCCTTATCTTCCACTTCTTTGGCAATTTTTAGAGAACGTTCATGGTAGTCGATGGCTGTTTGAAATCTGCCAGACTGCCATAAGCGATGCCAAGATTGCAATAGGACTTTCCTTCTCCTGCCTTGTTTCCCACTTCATTGGCAATTTTTAGATCACGTTCATGATAGTCGATGGCTGTTTGAAATCTCCCAGACTGTGATAAGCGTTGCCAAGATTGCAATAGGACTTTCCTTCTCCTGCCTTGTCTCCCACTTCTTGGTTATTTTTAGAGAACGTTCATGGTAGTCGATGGCTGTTTTGAAATCTCCCAGACTGTGATAAGCGTTGCCAAGATTGCCATACGACATTCCTTCTCCTGCCTTATCTCCCACTTCTTTGGCAATTTTTAGAGAACGTTCATGGTAGCCGATGGCTGTTTTGAAATCTGCCAGACTGCCATAAGCGATGCCAAGATTGCAATAGGAACTTCCTTCTCCTGCCTTGTCTCCCACTTCTTTGGCAATTTTTAGATGACGTTCATGGTAGTCGATGGATGTTTTGAAATCTCCCAGACAGTTATAAGCGATGCCAAGATTACGATACGACTTTCCTTCTCCTGCCTTGTCTCCCACTTCTTTGGTAATTTTTAGATGACGTTCAAGGTAGTCGATGGCTGTTTTGAAATCTTCCAGACTGCAATAAGCGACACCAAGACTACCATAGGCTTTTCCTTCACTTGCCTTGTATCCCACTTCTTTGGCAATTTTTAGATGACGTTCGTGGTAGTCTATGGCTGTTTTGAAATCTCCCAGACTGTAATAAGCGATGCCAAGATTGCCATACGAACTTCCTTCTCCTGCCTTATCTCCCACTTCTTTGGCAATTTTTAGATGACGTTCATGGTATTCGATGGCTGTTTTGAAATCTCCCAGACTGTGATAAGCGTTGCCAAGATTGCCATAGGACTTTCCTTCTCCTGCCTTGTTTCCCACTTCTTTGGCAATTTTTAGATCACGTTCATGGTAGTCGATGGCTGTTTTGAAATCTCCCAGACTGTGATAAGCGTTGCCAAGATTGCCATAGGACTTTCCTTCTCCTGCCTTGTCTCCCACTTCTTTGGCAATTTTTAGATGACGCTCATGGTAGTCGATGGCTGTTTTGAAATCTCCCAGACTGTCATAAGCGTTGCCAAGATTGCAATAGGACTTTCCTTCTCCTGCCTTGTCTCCCACTTCTTTGGCTATTTTTAGAGAACGTTCATGGTAGTCGATGGCTGTTTTGAAATCTCCCAGACTGTGATAAGCGTTGCCAAGATTGCCATACGACATTCCTTCTCCTGCCTTATCTCCCACTTCTTTGGCAATTTTTAGAGAACGTTCATGGTAGTCGAAGGCTGTTTTGAAATCTGCCAGACTGCCATAAGCGATGCCAAGATTGCAATAGGACTTTCCTTCTCCTGCCTTGTTTCCCACTTCATTGGCAATTTTTAGATGACGTTCATGATAGTCGATGGCTGTTTTGAAATCTCCAAGACAGTTATAAGCCGATGCCAAGATTACGATACGGACTTTCCTTCTCCTGCCTTGTCTCCCACTTCTTTGGCAATTTTTAGATGACGTTCGTGGTAGTCAATGGCTGTTTTGAAATCTCCCAGACTGTAATAAGCGATGCCAAGATTACCATAGGCATTTCCTTCTCCTGCCTTGTCTCCCACTTCTATGGTAATTTTTAGATGACGTTCAAGGTAGTCGATGGCTGTTTTGAAATCTTCCAGACTGCAATAAGCGACACCAAGATTACCATAGGCTTTTCCTTCACTTGACTTGTCTCCCACTTCTTTGGCAATTTTTAGATGACGTTCGTGGTAGTCTATGGCTGTTTTGAAATCTCCCAGACTGTAATAAGCGATGCCAAGATTACCATAAGGTATTTCCTTCTCCTGCGTTGTCTCCAACTTCTTTGGCAATTTTAGATGACGCTCATGGTAGTCGATGGCTGTTTTGAAATCTCCCAGACTGTCATAAGCGTTGCCAAGATTGCAATAGGACTTTCCTTCTCCTGCCTTGTCTCCCACTTCTTTGGCTATTTTTAGAGAAACGTTCATGGTAGTCGATGGCTGTTTTGAAATCTCCCAGACTGTGATAAGCGTTGCCAAGATTGCCATACGACATTCCTTCTCCTGCCTTATCTCCCACTTCTTTGGCAATTTTTAGAGAACGTTCATGGTAGTCGATGGCTGTTTTGAAATCTGCCAGACTGCCATAAGCGATGCCAAGATTGCAATAGGACTTTCCTTCTCCTGCCTTGTTTCCCACTTCATTGGCAATTTTTAGATGACGTTCATGATAGTCGATGGCTGTTTTGAAATCTCCCAGACTGTCATAAGCGATGCCAAGATTGCAATAGGACTTTCCTTCTC
>MU827824.1:11461-490766 GCA_029204205.1 Desmophyllum pertusum
TGCTGCAGTTCATTCCAGCTCAACCCTTGGGGGGGGGGGGGGGGTCAACAGAAGTTTTCAGTTTTTATCCTTCCAGCCCTCAGCTTTTTGTTGGGGATGGCTTTTCAAGGAGGCTTGTGGGCTGGTTTTTTTTTCCCCTCAAATAACAGTAAATTTTAATTACAAGCCTTGGTGTTTTAATTCTTCCCACTGAAGGAACGCTTTTTTTACAGCACCACCCTAGCCAAAAATAATTCCAACGCACATTAGGCCAGCCCTCCTGGAAGTTGCAAAGTTCCCACCTTATCATATTAGCAAGCTTGGCATAAACCATTTCCATGGACCACTTTTGGAAAACCATGTTAAAGGGATTGGAAATCACTTGGAAGATTCACAATTTGAACCCAACTTTAGATGGGGACCTCCTTTTGTCCCCCAAGTTTGGGTTTTTTCTGGGAAAAGCTAACCCCATGCTTTTTGGGAGAAAAAAAACCCTGGATCGCAACCATGGAATAGTCCCCCACTGAAATTGGAAATTTTGTAAACAACCTCACAAGGGGGGAAAGAATCTTATTCCTTTTTAAGGGAAGATCCGAATTCCTTTGAGGCCCTGGGCGTCACTTGGTTTTAAATTCATCAAGTGAAAACCATTCCTGGAGCTTACCCCACAGTCACTGGCTCCTTTTTTCTCACACAAACTGGAGGATACCAGTCAGACCCCCCAAGATTCAAGCCACCCAAAGCCACAAAAAAGTGCACGTACTGCAAAGGCCCCCATCATGCATACCATTGCCATGTGATTGTCAACAAAGGTGGGTCTATAGTTAACAGGGAGAGACTTTAATTCAACTGCCTGGGAAATCACAGGCTTTCTGTTTGCCAATCGAAGTACTGTTGTCACAAATGTAAAGGGAAACATCATACCCGTCTCTGCTCAGATACACCAAGGGAGACCCCCACTGATCCAACTTCAGTCCTCAAACCAAGAGTCAACAACCAGCAGCATCACCCGTTCATGCTACCCTTGCACCGGTCAATGCCGTATCTCCAGTTAGTATCCCGACAAGTTGTGGTCAAACCACACTACTGAAAACAGCTGTGTCCATGGTCTGTACAGACCATGTCCGTTGTGAAGCCAACATTCTCTTTGATGAAGGTGCGCAACGCTCCATTATCACTCGTGCCCTTGCCGATCAACTTGGTTTACCGTCTTCAGAGAGTGAGTCCATTTCCTTATCAGCCTTCGGAGCTCAAATCTCAGCCAGCAGACAGTTACCTGTCACCACTATCAATGTTTGTAACAGCTTATGGAGAGAAAATCCCATTACGTGTCTTTGTGGTAGACAAGATAACCACACCTCTTCAAAATCATCTCCGTCAACACATCCAAGACATACCCCACCTCAAAGGACTGAGACTTGCTCATCCTATTACATCGGATAAAAACTTTGACATATCTCTATTGATTGGAAGGCAGATCACTACTGGGACATCGTCGAAGACACGATCATCCGTGGGCAGGGGACCAACTGCTGTAGCATCCAAGCTTGGTTACCTCTTATCTGGACCATTGCAAACCCCCTCTGTCAAACCCTCTGACACTGTTGTCAACTTGTTTACACACGCTGTCATCTACTAAGAATGAAGAATTCGATCTGGAACAATTTTGGTCTTTAGAATCTATGGGCATCTCCCCACCAGCAGAGGAAGGATGATCATGTGGCCTTCCTGGAAAACTACCTCATAGAGTTGCAAGAAACTCGAATGGCAGCTACACTGCAAAGTTTCCTTGGAAAGAAGATTCACCCTCCACTCCCTTCAAATTACACTAACTGTACAAGGCGCACAACAATCTATGGTCCGTCGACTTGCTTGCACGCCACATCTCCCTGAAACCTATGGAAAAATAATCCAATGAACACAAGCGAAGAGGATTCATTGAGAAAGTTGATGAAGAAAAACCTACAGACAGGGCTCACTACATTCCACACCACCCCATCAAGAAGGATTCAGCTACTACACCCATCAGAATTGTCTATGACTGCAGTTTTCATCCATCACGAAACACCCCAAGCTTGAATGATTGTCTTATGGTTGGCCCTCCCTTTCTAAATGATATGTGTTCCATCTTCCTGCGGTTCCGCACGTTCACCTATGGCCTGTCAACAGACATCGAGAAGGCATTTCTCCATGTTGGTCTTCATGAGAGTGGATAGAGACTTCACCAGATGTTTCTGGTTATCTGACCCAAAGGATCCGGAAAGCAAATTCCAAGTCTTTCGTTTCAAGAACCGTCCTGTTTGGCTCAACCAGCTCCTCTTTTCATGTTGAATGCCACACTTCATCGCCACTTGAAAATTATGATTCGCCTGTTGCTGAAGACATGAAGGACAACGTTTATGTGGGACAACGTCATTTCAGGCTGCGACCGAAAACTGGAAGTCATTACCTATTACGAAGAGGCGAGGTCAATCATGAATGCAGCCCACTTCAACCTGCATTCATGGGCATCAAATAGCCCTTCACTTCGCGAACGGGCAGCAACTGATGAAACTGCTGATACCGACAACATTGTAAAACATTCTCGGATTGAAATGGAACCCCTCCACTGATACCCTCAGTCTGACACCAAAGGAAACCTACTCAACACCAAGCCACCCTGTCACCAAACGCATTGTGTTGCAAATTTCATCTAAGACCTATGATCCACTTGAACTCTTGTCTCCTGTAACGATCAAGGCTAAACTCCTGATGCAAGAACTGTGGCAACAAAGGCTCGAATGGGATGAACCACTTCCACCTGAACTCAGAACCAAATGGGACAGTATCGCAGATGATATTCAAGAAGCCAGCAAGACTACCCTATCAAGACGTTTCTTTTCACAATCTGAGACACAGACCTCCACAACCTATCTTCACATGTTTGCTGATGCTAGCCCTAAGGCATATGGAGCTGTCGTCTATATCTCCAATGGTAACCAGTCCTCCCTGGTCATGGCTAAATCTCGTACTGCCCCCTTGAAGAAGTTGACCTTACCGCAATTGGAGCTCATGGCGGCACTAATAGGTACAAGGCTGGCCAACTTCGTGTACCACGCCCTCAAGCCAAGGTACCCCAACTTAAAGATCAAGCTGTGGTCTGATAGTGAAATAGTCCTGCACTGGCTACACAGCAAGAAACCATTGAAACAGTTTTGTCGAAAACCGCACTAGAGAGATCAAGAGTCTGTTCCCTGTAGCAGATTGGAATCATTGCCCGACGAATGACAACCCTGCTGATTTGCTCACTCGAGGGATCAATGCAGAACAGCTACACACCTCATCTCTATGGAAACATGGTCCGCCTGGGATGCCATCTGAGTCACAGTCCCTCACAGGTCCCTTCACATGCACCTCTCCGAAACAATTGATGCGGAAGCCACCACAGACAAACCTGGTCATACCCAATCAGTACGGGAGGAGAATCACTTCACTCCTTTACCCTTTGACTACCACATCACTGATGATGACCTAGCTGATCCTGACTTTGGTGATGATTCGGACATGAGGCGACGAGTGAAGATGCAAGCACTCATCCTCCAACGTTTCTGGAGCAGATGGAGACATGAGTATCGTACGACCGGAACCAATAAGCAGTCCATCCAGAAAGGAGAAGTAGTGTTAGTTCACGATGATAGCCCCCGATCAACCTGGAAGTTGGCCGTCATTGAAAGTCTGATCAAGGGAGGAGATGGCTTGGTTGGGCCGCAAACATCCGTACGAAAACTGGCTGCACAAACAGACCAATCACTAAACTTTATCCACTGGAGGTATCAACAAATGCGACAGATCAAGAGAACCCACCGAGAAATGATGATGTCAATCAACAAGCCACTGCAGTTTGCATCTTCAAGACAGAACAGACTTAGAAGAGCCACGGCCTCTGAAGCATTGAGGAAAATCTCAGAATGGGCGAGAAGCATTCGCGTGCCCCCGGAGGATGTCGAAGAGTATTCCGAATAGTACTCTGAACAGTTTATAGGAACACTGAACAGTTGAATATTGTTGTATTTCTCATATTATTACTATAGTTCATGCGGTTACGCGGTCAGCGGTTTTCATAACGTCATGTCATGCGCTCGTGACCACGAGGTCAGACACTCTTGCATAAGTTTCACTTCGAAAGCCGCCATTGTTGTAATCTGTGTTGAGTTTAGGCATTTATTCCCAATACAGTTCGTTTTCTGCTATCTTGAATGCTACCTGGTTTTCTCTCTCTTCACTTCTACACTTATCGTCGCGATATCCCCGAATCAACCCAAATCAACCCGAATCAACCCCAAACTCCCGAATCAACCCGAATCTCCCCGAATCAACCCGAATCTCCCCGAATCAACCCGAAACTCCCCCGAATCTACCCAAAACTCCCGAATCAACCCGAATCAACCCGAAACTCCCTGAATCAACCCGAATCTCCCCGAATCAACCCGAATCTCCCCGAATCAACCCGAATCTCCCCGAATCTCCCCCGAATCTCCCCGAATCAACCCGAATCTCCCCGAATCAACCCGAAACTCCCCGAATCAACCCGAATCTCCCCGAATCAACCCGAAACTCCCTGAATCTACTCGAAACTCTCCGAATCTACCCAAAACTCCCTCAATCAACCCGAATCAACCCGAATCTCCCCAAATCAACCTGAATCAACCCGAAACTCCCCGAATCAACCCCAAACTCCCCAAATCAACCCGAAACTCCCCGAATCAACCCGAATCTCCCCGAATCAACCCGAATCTCCCCGAATCAACCCGAATCTCCCCGAATCAACCCGAAACTCCCTGAATCTACTCGAAACTCTCCCGAATCTACCCAAAACTCCCTCAATCAACCCGAATCAACCCGAATCTCCCCAAATCAACCTGAATCAACCGAAACTCCCCGAATCAACCCCAAACTCCCCGAATCTCCCGAATCAACCCGAAACTCCCCGAATCAACCCGAATATCCCCGAATCAACCCGAATCTCCCCGAATCAACCCGAATCTCTCCGAATCAACCCGAATCTCCCCGAATCAACCCGAAACTCCTGAATCTACTCGAAACTCTCCGAATCTACCCAAAAACTCCCTCAATCAACCCGAATCAGCCCGAATCTCCCCAAATCAACCTGAATCAACCCCAAACTCCCCGAATCTACCCAAAACTCCCCGAATCAACCTGAAACTCCCTGAATCTCCCCGAATCAACCTGAAACTCCCCGAATCAACCCGAAACTCCCCAAAACTCCCCGAATCTACCCAAAACTCCCGAATCAACCCGAAATCAACCCGAAACTCCCTGAATCTCCCCGAATCAACCCGAAACTCCCCAAAACTCCCCGAATCTCCCCGAATCAACCCGAAACTCCCCGAATCAATCCGAAACTTCCTGAATTAACCCGAAACTCCCCGAACTGTAAATTGTCACAAAACTACAATGAATGAACTGAAGGGTAAGAAAAATAACTGTATATTCTATGAACCAAATTTACTCTGTCTAAATTATTCCGGCATACTTGAGAAATCCACTGTCTTTAATATGTCTGTTACAGATTCGAAACATACAAGTATTATCCGCATATAATTATAGCTAAATTGTTTCAATTCTCATTCTACAGAAACAATGAACATGACGAACAAGAAGAAGATGAAGATGAAGAAGAAAGTGAAGACGATTTATCTTCCAGCGACAATTTAGATTTGGATTAAATCACAGAATTTTAAATTTTACATGTATTTCCTTTTAGTGCCACATTTTTCAAGAACAATTGTACAAGAGTCGTCCATGCAGATTTAAGGTGGCTGGACCCAATATTTTTGCATGAGCACCTCCCAACTTTGAACCTCCCATACCTAAACAGATTGATTTCAATTTTATATCCATTATAACACATGTGTTACATATAGACTGAACTACAATATGGTATGTTTTTTGGGGGAGATCGGATTGAATATCACGTGATAATGACGTTACACCTGTTTTAGCTCTGAGTCGAATTGTAGCCTCAACCGCATTTTCTATTGAAGGTATAGGTATAGGAAATGAAGGTATAGGTGTCGTAGAGCATTTCCCTAGAAAATGCGGTTGAGGGCTAAAATTCGACTCAGAGCTAAAACAGGTGTGACGTCATATTCAATTCGATCTCCCCCAAAAACATACCATATTGTAGTTCAGTCTATATGTAACACATGTGTTATAATGGATATGAAATTGAAATCAATTTGTTTAGGTATGGGAGGTTAAAAGTTGGAAGGTACTCATGCAAAAATATTAGGTCCAGCCACGAAAACATGTAACTGATCATGTCTCGGGACCGATCGTACTGGGTCGCTTAGTTGTTAGTATAGTATGAAATAAATAACAGTGAGAAACATAATCAATGGTGTTTGTTTATGAGGAAGTCTATTGAAGGCAGTTCTATAAATGTATCACGGGGTGCACAAACATTAAAATATACGTTGAAATGTTTTCTTAGAAATTATGGGTCAACGACTACTACAAATTCTAATTTATTTCTACGACCAGAGGTCAATCATTATTCATGAAGTATAAGAATCCGTATATTTTCTTCCTCAGTTCAGTATACCTCTTGATTCTCCTAGTATACATAATGTATTACCCGGAATCCTGCCACAACTGTAAAAATCCGTATATCTATCTCCCATGTACCCCCAGTATACTTCCTATTTCAAACAGTATACATAATGTATACTGTTCTGACATAGAAGGAATCCTGCCACAACTGCAAAAAATCCGTATATCTACCTTCCATGTACCTTCAGTATACTTCATGTTTCAAACAGTATACATAATGTATACTGAAATGCATGTGTACTGACGTATAAGGAATCCTGTCATTTACTAATATATCCGAGCTTTTACACCGTTTCTTACGACTCTTACAAACCTTCGGATTTGGAAATCGAACTAACTTCAATATATCAATTTTTGGTGAGAAACTACTTTATGACCTGTTCAGTTGGTACGTCGGCACTGTTATGGTCGTTATGGCAAGAATTATTTCATACAGTTTTACTTAAAAAATTCGGCTTCAATAATAGGACAGCTTGCGAGATGAGAGTACCGTACGATGTCAAAGGTTCACGTTGTTTTGCATGGTCCAAAAACATTTTCCTAATGGCCTTATTTTTACGTGGTGATGTTGTGCTAAAAACGGAATGTTTTTCACCATGTGCTCCAAGAACCAAAGATAGCAAATGACAATCCATCCTTCTCACATGCTACTGGCAACATAAACCTCAGTTCAATAAAAATACAAGATATATTCACACCACGGATTAAACCTCTTGCTTCTTAATATGTTTCCTTCTTTAAGCTATGGTAGTTTTAACTAAGTCGAAAAACTTCCATAGGAAATAGTGAAGGCAGTGAACGGCAGTGTCTTTTCACTCTACCGCAAATTTTAATACTAATATATATATTTACAGCGTTTCTGCGATTCCTACAAAACTTTGGATTTGGAAATAACTAATTTCAATATATACGTTTATGTGAAAAACTAGTTTGTGACCGATTGTACCCTGCCGGCACTGATATGGGAAGCTATGAGGGTGAATTATCTCACAGAGTAAAGTGAGTAAAATTTTCGACCGTACGATGTCAAAGGTTCACGTCATTTCGGATAGTGCAAATATAATTGCCCTTTATGAGCTTATTTTTATGTGGTGAGATTGTGCTAAAATGACGCGTTTTTCACCATGTGCCTAAGAACCAGCGATAGCAAATGAGAATACGTCCTTTTTTCAAATTGATAGTATAAAGCTTTATCTTACGACGCTTTTCAACATGTCAAGTTTTAGCAAAAAGATCTAAAAATAGTACTGCATATGTAAAGTAAAAAAATCATTTCACCCTACCACCAATTTATTAGCCTTACAGCGTTTTAAAGTGACGTTTCCTATACACTTTAAATATTGACATTATGTGCAAAATTAATTTGTGGCATCGATGCAGACAATGTTAGGGCCAAGATTTTCCAATAATGGATGAGTGGACCGTATGATGTCCCAATGGTTCGCCTTATTTTGCATACTCCTGAAAACAACTGCACTTTATTGTCTCATTTTTTACGTGGTGAGCTTGTGTTAAAAAGGGCGTCACCATGTGGCCTGAGAACTAACGATAAAAAATGAAAATATATCTTTCTGTCATCCATAAATTGCATGTTGATCAATGAAGTGTTATATTCATGATTACTTGTGTGCCAGAATTTATACGTTAAAATGCACCGAAAATAAAGTCTGTCTTTATTGTTTTGGTTGTGAAGGAAGAGGGTGGGTGGGGGGCGGAGGGGGGGGGGGGGGGGGGGGGGCTTAAAAGAGAAGGGAGAAGGGGCTTATACATTTTTCCTTACCTATGCTCTCCCCACAACAAGAAACGCGTACCACGACAAAGACATTAGGTATTAAAAGACACCTAAGGTACAGCTATCTACAGCGTCTACAGTAGGTACAGCTATCTACACCGTCCACCATTCCAAACAATTCATCAAAAATTTTGTTGCAATATTTCAACGAAGAAATTGTCACCTCCTTCACGCTAAGAGATGAAGAACTACTTTTTGATAGAACCTTGACGATATTGGACAGAAAACCTCTACAAATCCACGAATTGGATGAACTTTGCCGATTGAAGCACGTGCCTCAGAAACCAGCTGAGAAGTTTGAAAAACGCTTCGCATCTTTACCGGCGGCTCCATTTTTAAAACATCCTCGAATATACACAAGCGGATTTTTCCCGCGCGCTTGCCCAACTAGTGACTCATAAAACCACCTTCTGTCATGACGTAAACACATGCATGCCATGAGCACGCAACCCTCTGTCGAAAAGTTATTCTGTTCCACTTATTGTTGCCCGCGCGGGCTACATTTTAATTTAGCCTATACCACGTGACCAAAAACCAACCAATGAGAGCGCGCGTTAGGTCCAACGAAACTCCAGCTATATAACAAGTCCTGTTGTGACGGATAGAATATCTTTCTTCATGATATCTTGCCTACTTTAAGTTATACTATAGCATTTTCGATTGATACTCACGTTAGTAACCTGACGTTCCCCGTATTAAATAGTGAGCAACCCGGTCTCTTTTCTCTGGACAAGTCATTTCACTCTACCGCCTACAAACATTCGAAATTGGAAAAATGTATCTATAATTAACAATGTGAAAAACCAGTGTGTGATATTTTGCCCTACCAGTAGTTCAAAAATAATTGCTTTACAAAAATGGCCTTATTTTTGCCCGGTCTCTCTCCCGGTCTCTTTTGTCTCTGTAAGTCAGTTTAAACTTGTACTAAAAAGGGAGTGTTTTCACCATGAAAATGAAAATAAAAATCCATTCCGGCTTTACTCCAACTGACAGCATTAAACTCTATCTAGCATGACGCTTTTCGGCATGTCATGCATTATTTTCGATCTTAACTCCACCTTGCTTAGTTTGGGGCTACAAAACAGAGATACAACAACAACAACAATAAGCTTTATTTGTATTACCATAAATCATTACAGTATTGCAATAAGCGTAGAATAATACAGATGATAGAAAACGAACTGAAATTACCACATGGTAGTATACCGATAGCAAATGAAAATCCGCCCTTCTCTCGAACAATCACCATGGAGCTTTATCTCAAGACGTTTTTCAACAAGTTATGTTTCAATCCAAGAAGAGTTAATTCCACCTAATTAAACATCTTGCTTCGTAAAGTGGTTAAATCGGTATTATTTAATACAGTGGAACCCCGCCTTAGGGCCACCCCGTTAATACGGCCACCTCGTCATTACGGCCACTTTATTCGGCGGGCCCGTACAAAAGCTCATTCCACAGTCATTCTTTATTAGTTCCTGTAGGTCCCGTAGTTTATTGAGTTCTTCGTAGTTCGTATAGTTCTACAACTACAACAACAAGCTTTATTAAGTCTTGGGTAAAATACATAGATTTTCACCTCCCGCAAATTAGCAGGGCTATTCGAGGCGAGATGTGAAGAAAAACAAATTAGTTCCAGTTGTAGTTCCTGTAGTCCCTGTAGTTCTTGTAGTTCGTCTGTAGTTCCTGTAGTCCTTGTAGTTCCTGTTGCCGGTTGCTGTAGTCCGCCTTGCAGTTACCGACTGTAGTTCTTGTAGTTCTTGAATTTCTATCTCGTAAAATGACACGAAATACAACAAACTACAGGAAACACAAGAACTACAGGAACTACTGGAACTATAGAAACTACAGAAACTACAAGAAATACACGAACAATAAGAACTACAGCAAGCGAGTAAAATACCTGAACTAGTTACATTTCACGAGGGTTAAAAAGTTGATGCGAGGCACTACATTCGTGTCTGTGTATTCATGACGGTAATCATGAAGATCGTAGGAAAAGAAATAGTAAGCGAACCAGTCTCTTCAGTTTTCACTCTGCCTCTAATTAATTTTTTATTGTATATCTTAAGAGTGTTTTAAAGTAACGTTTCCAATAATCCTTCAATATCATACTCCACCATTCCAGCAAAACTACTTTGTGGTATGCAGGCATTGTTAGGGCCAAGACCTATTGCATACACAGTATCACTTAAAAATTTGCAATACATGGGTACTTTACAAGATAAGAGAACCGTCGGGCGAATGAGGCTCACGTTATTTCGGGTAGTCGAAAAATAATTGCAACTTTATGGCCTTATTTTTATGTGGTGATATTGTGCTAAAATGGCGTCGTTTTCACCATGTGTCTAAGAAGCACCGATAGCAAATGAAAATCCGCCCTTGTCTCCAACAATCAGCATGGAGATCTATATCAAGACGTTTTTCAACAAGTTATGTTTCAATCAAAGAAGTTAATTCCACCTAATTAAACATCTTGTTTCGTAAAGTGGTTAAATCGTATTATTTAATACAGTGGAACCCCGCCTTAGGGCCACCCGTTAATACGGCCACCTCGTCATTACGGCCACTTTATTCGGCGGGCCCGTACAAAAGCTCAGTACACGGTAATTTTTTATTAGTTCCTGTAGCGGTTCCGGATCCCGTAGTTTGTGTAGTTCTAGTAGTTCGTGTAGTTCCAGTTGTAGTCCCTGTAGTTCCAGTAGTCCCTGTAATTTCTGTAGTTCATGTAGTTTGTGTATAGTTCCTGTAGTTTCTGTAGTTCTTGTAGTTCGTCTGTAGTTTCTGTAGTCCTTGTAGTTCCTGTAGCCGGTTCCTGTGGTTCGCCTTCTAGTTCCTGTAGTTCTTGTAGTTCTTGTATTTCTATCTCGTAAAGCGTCACGAACTACAAGAACTACACAAACTACAAGAACTACAAGAACTACAAGAACTATAGAAAACTACAGAAACTACAAGAAATACACGAACTATAAGAACTACAGGAACTGAGTAAAATACTTGAACTAGTTACATTTCACGAGGGTTAAAAGTTGATGCGAGCTACAAGTAGGCACTGCAAAAATTCGTATCTGTATTAATGACGGTAATCATGAAGATCGTAGGAAAGGAAATAGTAAGCGACCCAGTCTCTTTTCACTCTGCCTCTAATTTTTTATTGTATATCCCCTGTTGTATATCTTAAGAGTGTTTTAAAGTAACGTTTCCAATAATCTTTCAATATATTCGAGCAAAACTACTTTGTGGTATGCAGGCATTGTTAGGGCCAAGACCTATTGCATACACAGTATCACTTAAAAATTTCCAATACTTGGGCAGTTTGCGAGATGAGAGAACCGTCGGGCGAATGAGGCTCACGTTATTTCGGGTAGTCCAAAAATAATTGCAACTTTATGGCCTTATTTTTACGTGGTGAGATTGTGCTAAAATGGGTGTTTCTCACCATGTGTCTAAGAGCCAGCGCAAACAAATGAAAATCCACCCTTCTCTGAAACCGACGGCATATATGAAACTCTATCTCACAGCGCTTTTCAAAAAGTCATGTTTCAACTCTTGCTTCGTAAATATGCTTCCTATTTAAGCTATGGTATTAAATTTTCCCTCGTTATTAAAACCTTTCCCGTAGGAAATAGCCAGGAACGAACCAGTGTCTTTTGTCTGAACAAGTCATTACACTCTATCGCTCTAAATATATCTATTTACAGCTATTCTGTGGTTCCCATTACAAACCTTCGGATTTTAAATAACTCACTGAACTGTACTTCAATATTATGTATCGATTCTGCATGCAAGAACATTAATGTGTTACCATTGTGGACTGACTGCCGGTATTGCTATGGCGGCCAAGAATTATCTCATGATAAAGTAAAGCGGGTAAACATTTTCAATACTGGGACAGTTTGAGAGACTGTATGCTTTCAAACGTTCATGTTATTTCGTGTAGTCTAAAAGTCATTTCAAATTTATGGCCTTATTTTTATGTGGTGAGATTGTGCTAAAATGGCGTCGTTTTCACCATGTGTCTAAGAAGCACCGATAGCAAATGAAAATCCGCCCTTGTCTCCAACAATCAGCATGGAGATCTATCTCAAGACGTTTTTCAACAAGTTATGTTTCAATCAAAGAAGTTAATTCCACCTAATTAAACATCTTGTTTCGTAAAGAGGTTAAATCGTATTATTTAATACAGTGAAACCCCGCCTTAGGGCCACCCCGTTAATACGGCCGCCTCGTCATTACGGTCACTTTATTCGGCGGGCCCGTACAAAAGCTCAGTACACGGTCATTTTTTAATAGTTCCTGTAGTTCCGGATCCCGTAGTTTGTGTAGTTCCCGTAGTTTATGTAGTTCTTGTAGTTCTAGTAGTTCTAGTAGTTCGTGTAGTTCGTGTAGTTCCAGTTGTAGTCCCTGTAGTTCCTGTAGTCCTTGTAATTCCTGTAGTTCATGTAGTTTGTGTATAGTTCCTGTAGTTTCTGTAGTTGTTGTAGTTCGTCTGTAGTTCCTGTAGTCCTTGTAGTTCCTGTAGCCGGTTCCTGTAGTTCGCCTTCTAGTTCCTGTATGTAGTTCTTGTAGTTCTTGCATTTCTATCTCGTAAAGCGTCACGAACTACAACAACTACAGGAAACACAAGAACTACACAAACTACAAGAACTACAAGAACTATAGAAACTACAGAAACTACAAGAAATACACGAACTATAAGAACTACGGGAACTGAGTAAAATACTTGAACTAGTTACATTTCACGAGGGTTAAAATGTTGATGCGAGCTACAAGTAGGCACTGCAAAAATTCGTATCTGTACAGTTAATGACGGTAATCATGAAGATCGTAGGAAAGGAAATAGTAAGCGACCCAGTCTCTTTTCACTCTGCCTCTAATTTTTTATTGCATATCCCCTGTTGTATATCTTAAGAATGTTTTAAAGTAACGTTTCCAATAATCTTTCAATATACTCCACCATTCCAGCAAAACTACTTTTGGTATGCAGGCATTGTTAGGGCCAAGACCTATTGCATACACAGTATCACTTAAAAATTTCCAATACTTGGGCAGTTGGCGAGATGAGAGAACCGTCGGGAATGAGGTTCACGTTATTTCGGGTAGTCCAAAAATAATTGCAACTTTATGGCCTTATTTTTATGTGGTGAGATTGTGCTAAAATGGCGTCGTTTTCACCATGTGTCTAAGAAGCACCGATAGCAAATGAAAATCCGCCCTTGTCTCCAACAATCAGCATGGAGATCTATATCAAGACGTTTTCAACAAGTTATGTTTCAATCAAAGAAGTTAATTCCACCTAATTAAACATCTTGTTTCGTAAAGTGGTTAAATCGTATTATTTAATACAGTGGAACCCCGCCTTAGGGCCACCCCGTTAATACGGCCACCTCGTCATTACGGCCACTTTATTCGGCGGGCCCGTACAAAAGCTCAGTACACGGTAATTTTTTATTAGTTCCTGTAGCGGTTCCGGATCCCGTAGTTTGTGTAGTTCTAGTAGTTCGTGTAGTTCCAGTTGTAGTCCCTGTAGTTCCAGTAGTCCCTGTAATTTCTGTAGTTCATGTAGTTTGTGTATAGTTCCTGTAGTTTCTGTAGTTCTTGTAGTTCGTCTGTAGTTTCTGTAGTCCTTGTAGTTCCTGTAGCCGGTTCCTGTGGTTCGCCTTCTAGTTCCTGTAGTTCTTGTAGTTCTTGTATTTCTATCTCGTAAAGCGTCACGAACTACAAGAACTACACAAACTACAAGAACTACAAGAACTACAAGAACTATAGAAACTACAGAAACTACAAGAAATACACGAACTATAAGAACTACAGGAACTGAGTAAAATACTTGAACTAGTTACATTTCACGAGGGTTAAAAAGTTGATGCGAGCTACAAGTAGGCACTGCAAAAATTCGTATCTGTATTAATGACGGTAATCATGAAGATCGTAGGAAAGGAAATAGTAAGCGACCCAGTCTCTTTTCACTCTGCCTCTAATTTTTTATTGTATATCCCCTGTTGTATATCTTAAGAGTGTTTTAAAGTAACGTTTCCAATAATCTTTCAATATATTCGAGCAAAACTACTTTGTGGTATGCAGGCATTGTTAGGGCCAAGACCTATTGCATACACAGTATCACTTAAAAATTTCCAATACTTGGGCAGTTTGCGAGATGAGAGAACCGTCGGGCGAATGAGGCTCACGTTATTTCGGGTAGTCCAAAAATAATTGCAACTTTATGGCCTTATTTTTACGTGGTGAGATTGTGCTAAAATGGGTGTTTCTCACCATGTGTCTAAGAGCCAGCGCAAACAAATGAAAATCCACCCTTCTCTGAAACCGACGGCATATATGAAACTCTATCTCACAGCGCTTTTCAAAAAGTCATGTTTCAACTCTTGCTTCGTAATATGCTTCCTATTTAAGCTATGGTATTAAATTTTCCCTCGTTATTAAAACCTTTCCCGTAGGAAATAGCCAGGAACGAACCAGTGTCTTTTGTCTGAACAAGTCATTACACTCTATCGCTCTAAATATATCTATTTACAGCTATTCTGTGGTTCCCATTACAAACCTTCGGATTTTAAATAACTCACTGAACTGTACTTCAATATTATGTATCGATTCTGCATGCAAGAACATTAATGTGTTACCATTGTGGACTGACTGCCGGTATTGCTATGGCGGCCAAGAATTATCTCATGATAAAGTAAAGCGGGTAAACATTTTCAATACTGGGACAGTTTGAGAGACTGTATGCTTTCAAACGTTCATGTTATTTCGTGTAGTCTAAAAGTCATTTCAAATTTATGGCCTTATTTTTATGTGGTGAGATTGTGCTAAAATGGCGTCGTTTTCACCATGTGTCTAAGAAGCACCGATAGCAAATGAAAATCCGCCCTTGTCTCCAACAATCAGCATGGAGATCTATCTCAAGACGTTTTTCAACAAGTTATGTTTCAATCAAAGAAGTTAATTCCACCTAATTAAACATCTTGTTTCGTAAAGAGGTTAAATCGTATTATTTAATACAGTGAAACCCCGCCTTAGGGCCACCCCGTTAATACGGCCGCCTCGTCATTACGGTCACTTTATTCGGCGGGCCCGTACAAAAGCTCAGTACACGGTCATTTTTTAATAGTTCCTGTAGTTCCGGATCCCGTAGTTTGTGTAGTTCCCGTAGTTTATGTAGTTCTTGTAGTTCTAGTAGTTCTAGTAGTTCGTGTAGTTCGTGTAGTTCCAGTTGTAGTCCCTGTAGTTCCTGTAGTCCTTGTAATTCCTGTAGTTCATGTAGTTTGTGTATAGTTCCTGTAGTTTCTGTAGTTGTTGTAGTTCGTCTGTAGTTCCTGTAGTCCTTGTAGTTCCTGTAGCCGGTTCCTGTAGTTCGCCTTCTAGTTCCTGTATGTAGTTCTTGTAGTTCTTGCATTTCTATCTCGTAAAGCGTCACGAACTACAACAACTACAGGAAACACAAGAACTACACAAACTACAAGAACTACAAGAACTATAGAAACTACAGAAACTACAAGAAAATACACGAACTATAAGAACTACGGGAACTGAGTAAAATACTTGAACTAGTTACATTTCACGAGGGTTAAAATGTTGATGCGAGCTACAAGTAGGCACTGCAAAAATTCGTATCTGTACAGTTAATGACGGTAATCATGAAGATCGTAGGAAAGGAAATAGTAAGCGACCCAGTCTCTTTTCACTCTGCCTCTAATTTTTTATTGCATATCCCCTGTTGTATATCTTAAGAATGTTTTAAAGTAACGTTTCCAATAATCTTTCAATATACTCCACCATTCCAGCAAAACTACTTTTTGGTATGCAGGCATTGTTAGGGCCAAGACCTATTGCATACACAGTATCACTTAAAAATTTCCAATACTTGGGCAGTTGGCGAGATGAGAGAACCGTCGGGAATGAGGTTCACGTTATTTCGGGTAGTCAAAAATAATTGCAACTTTATGGCCTTATTTTATGTGGTGAGATTGTGCTAAAATGGCGTCGTTTTCACCATGTGTCTAAGAAGCACCGATAGCAAATGAAAATCCGCCCTTGTCTCCAACAATCAGCATGGAGATCTATATCAAGACGTTTTTCAACAAGTTATGTTTCAATCAAAGAAGTTAATTCCACCTAATTAAACATCTTGTTTCGTAAAGTGGTTAAATCGTATTATTTAATACAGTGAAACCCCGCCTTAGGGCCACCCCGTTAATACGGCCGCCTCGTCATTACGGTCACTTTATTCGGCGGGCCCGTACAAAAGCTCAGTACACGGTCATTTTTTAATAGTTCCTGTAGTTCCGGATCCCGTAGTTTGTGTAGTTCCGTAGTTTATGTAGTTCTTGTATTTCTAGTAGTTCTAGTAGTTCGTGTAGTTCGTGTAGTTCCAGTTGTAGTCCCTGTAGTTCCTGTAGTCCTTGTAATTCCTGTAGTTCATGTAGTTTGTGTATAGTTCCTGTAGTTTCTGTAGTTGTTGTAGTTCGTCTGTAGTTCCTGTAGTCCTTGTAGTTCCTGTAGCCGGTTCCTGTAGTTCGCCTTCTAGTTCCTGTATGTAGTTCTTGTAGTTCTTGCATTTCTATCTCGTAAAGCGTCACGAACTACAACAACTACAGGAAACACAAGAACTACACAAACTACAAGAACTACAAGAACTATAGAAACTACAGAAACTACAAGAAATACACGAACTATAAGAACTACGGGAACTGAGTAAAATACTTGAACTAGTTACATTTCACGAGGGTTAAAATGTTGATGCGAGCTACAAGTAGGCACTGCAAAAATTCGTATCTGTACAGTTAATGACGGTAATCATGAAGATCGTAGGAAAGGAAATAGTAAGCGACCCAGTCTCTTTTCACTCTGCTCTAATTTTTTATTGCATATCCCCTGTTGTATATCTTAAGAATGTTTTAAAGTAACGTTTCCAATAATCTTTCAATATACTCCACCATTCCAGCAAAACCACTTTTTGGTATGCAGGCATTGTAGGGCCAAGACCTATTGCATACACAGTATCACTTAAAAATTTCCAATACTTGGGCAGTTGGCGAGATGAGAGAACCGTCGGGAATGAGGTTCACGTTATTTCGGGTAGTCCAAAAATAATTGCAACTTTATGGCCTTATTTTTATGTGGTGAGATTGTGCTAAAATGGCGTTTTTCTCACCATGTGTCTAAGAGCCAGCGCTAGCAAAAAATCCACCTTTCTCTGAAACTGACGGCATAAAGCTCTATCTCACTGCGCTTTTCATGTTTTATAGCCGGGATAGATATTAACTCTTGAGAAAGATATTATTCTGTCAGTGACACAAGCTACTCGGAAAAAAATTCCGAGTTCCCCCAACAGGAGTCGAACCTATGACCTTCCGCACACTGCACACACTCACATATTAACTCTTGATTCGTAATATGCTTCCTATTTAAGCTATGGCATTAAATTTTCCCTCGTTATTAAAACCTTTCCCGTAGGAAATAGTCAAGAACGAACCAGTGTCTTTTGTCTGAACAAGTCATTACACTTTATCGCCAATGAATTAAAATATCTATTTTCAGCTATTCTGTGGTTCCCATTACAAACCTTCGGATTTTAAAATAACTCACTGAACTATACTTCAATATTATGTATCGATTCTGCAAGAACATTTTAAAATGTGTTACCATTGTGGACTGCCGGTATTGCTATGGCCAAGAATTATCTCATGATAAAGTAAAGCGGGTAAACATTTTCAATACTGGGACAGTTTGAGAGACTGTATGCTTTCAAACGTTCATGTTATTTCGTGTAGTCTAAAACTCACTGAACTGTACTTCAATATAGTGGACTGCCGGTAAGTGGGTAAACATTTTCAATACTGGGATAGTTTGAGAGACTGTATGCTGTCAAATTTAAAACAAATTTAAATACATGATGTATCCTTAAATTGTTAACATATTTTGAGTTAAGAAAAAGGAAATAAGTGTTGTGGGGGTTTTTGGGAAAAAAGCTCACACATGAACAGTCTTTGATGAACATGACTAATTACTAATGCAATTAATGCTTACGTTTCTATCCTTTCACTTTCAGTAAATCGTCTAGAAGAATACGAGGATAAAAATTTCATCAACGGTTTAGACTGACAAAATCAATCCGATTTTTTTTTGTCGCTGTAGGCAAGTTGTCGTTTTTTCCAAAGATTAGTTGGTAGTTCATGTTTGCAACGCATTTATGACAGGATTAAAGATTTTTCTTTTCCGGCATATTAAAAGGTAAAACAGAAACCATTTACTAATTTCAAATAGCGAATGGAAATTGCCATTATTGTCTATAGATAAAATATCTTAAGTAGTGTAGATATTTCTAGTTTTCCAGGAAATTACTGAGTTTCCTTCAATAGTTAGTTGCATAAGTTTCTTCATAATTAATTACTAATCTAGCAGTTCAGATAGTTTTTTTAAACATTATTCACGTTGTAATTGCACTTTAGACTCCGTTTAGCTTCATTCGTCTAACTTAGACTTTGTTTAAATATTCGGCAAGAAGTCATGAATCGCGTGTAGGGCTGACGAAAACAAAATGGTACTAAACCCCCAAAACAAAAGCTTTGGACAAGTTTCAAGACGTCCTGCCAGTAGCCCCTTCACCTGTCAGCATCGGAGGCACGGAGCTTGAGAGAGTCACTGCGCGCGTTTAAACTACTTAGTGTAAACGTGCAAAGCGATCTGAAATGGAACACTTATGTAAAAAGCATGGTGAAGAGGTGTTTACAAGACGCTGCATCGTGTTCTACCACGATACCTGAAAAAACGATATAGGACCATATACAGGAGTTCCACGAATCTTACTAAGTTCGCATACCAGCATATATTGTAGAGTCCGAATCTCACCCGTGTAGGCGTTTTATTCAAAAGGCCGTAGACCACAAATATGACCTAAGATAAAAAGTAAACGATAAAATAATCGTTCCTATGTCCCATACAAAAATAATATTTTATTCCAATTAAAGGGCGGTAAGGCTCATCTTTTATTTATAGGCGCGAATTTAACCTTTATAAATTTTATCTCATTTTATTTTATTTTATTCAAAATCATTATAAAATCACTGGTTTCTCATTTTAAAGGTGATTCTTAACTAAGCTATTATTATATTATTATTATGTTAGACGTTGTCTTTAACAGTTTATTGTGGCTAAGATATCCCGTTTACAACAGATGATACTGAGTTTATTTACACTTTATTTACACGGTGCGTCCTACTGGTATACAGACTTGACGAGTAAATTCTGCAGGGAAGCACCAGCTATAGTTATGCCACAAAATAACAAAAAGATAAATTAAAATATTTACATGTTGGTATCTTTATAAAAAGTCTAAAAATTATAAAGCTATATGACTACTATAAAATGTATAAGATGTTATACCTGCCAACTCACACGCATTGTGATCAGTATGGATATAAAAAATAATGAGAATTAACTAAAGTCTTTATAGCTAGCTAGAGATCTTACAAAGTCAGGCAGGTGTTCCATAATTTTATAGTAGCAAAGTACGCAGAGTTGACGCAGAGCGGTACTCAGCTAAAGGTAACCACGCTGGCCGGGAAATACAGTTGACTCCCGATAACTCGAACCGCTTCAAGGGAAATAGTGAAGAACTCGTTTGTGTTATTGAGGATAAAATTAGTAAGGAAATGACCTGAAGGGAAAATTCATTAGAGTTTATAGCGGGAGGTTCGAGAAACGTAATTTACATTGAAGTACATCATGTACACACATTAAGCAAATTTATAATTTCCGTGAAATTACAACTGAATCGTTCTGTATATTCGAAGATCGAATTAGTCAAACTAAATTAAATGAATTATCCGTTTGTTGTATTGGACACCATGGTGAGCGGATGGCATTTTACGTAAAAAATAACCACGCGAAAATTATAGCCTTAGAGATGGTCTGCTTGACTAAATTAAGTTGAAAGATACAGCTTGTAAGGTTTTACCTCTATACAGTGCATTAATAGTCGATAAGAGTCTTGATAAATACTCGATAATCTACATGGTAGAACACGACACCTTTTGATACATCTTCCACCGGATTTTACCGTGATATACCACCCTATTTTGGTATGTTTTATTAGTGGATCTCTGCTACACGCGAACTTCGAACTTGTTCACACGGCCGAAGAGTACACTTCTCCCGCACGCGAGGACTATTGGGACTCTCAAGCGAACAAAGAAGAGGTATTTATATCAATAGTAATGATAATAATAGTTGTAAAGGGGAGTGCTACACACTTATTAACATTAAGAACGTTAAACAAGGGGAAGACTTTGTTTTATTTTCTATTGTATATATATTTTTTCCTTTGACCGCTGACCGATTTGCGAGAATCATCAAATTTGATGGAGGCAAATAAATGGTAGATAGATAGATAGAAGACTGAAAGTTCAGAGCACTTAGGCCTCAGGTAATGGCTCAATGTCCTTTAATTAATTAAGCTCCTAGTCCTGCACAAGCAGTGATTGTTGAATATTAATAAAATAATAATAAGCTTAATATTAATATTAATATAATTTAATTTATTGCTGTTAAATCATTTTTAAAAATAATCAGCGGCCATCCAGAGGGGGCGATCCCCGGGCAACCCACGGGCAACCAGGGGCTTAACAGGGGATTTGTAGCAACCGTATTTGTCAACATTTTTTGCCCCACCCGAGGGGCTTTAGCATGTATCTGTCAAGGCTGCTGTGACAAATGCCCCTGGGTGCCTGGTAGTCGCCCCCTCGGGATGGCCGCTGATACCCGCATAAAATGAAATAAACTATTATCAAACAACACTTAGAAAATGATCTGAAAGGTTGCAAAATTTAGGCTTGATTACCAGCTTGATTACTGTTCGGGAAAATGAGCCCACACTCATCCCCCGAAGTCACGGGAGGAACAAAGACCAGATTCAAGAGAGCAGGCGGAAATCGAGCCTGGCTATTGCAAATTAGGTTGAAACTAATCAGTATAGGTGCTGGCAGTCTTTCAAACAGTTTACGTTCACAAAATTGTAGGGTCTTGGAACATCCTGACTATGAGCTTGTTCTGCGGTTCAAATTAAGTTGCCCCAGGGACTGAATAATACATGAACTTTTTTGTTTGTTTGTTTGTTGTTATTGTAGTTTTCAGTCTTTAACATTGCACTTGTTACAATGTACGTGTATATCTGTAAATATTTTTGTAACCACAAACACAATATTCCCAGCAAGATCAGCTTCCTTTTTTTAGGGTTTTGCAACAACTCTGACCCGGCCCTATAAAATTCACTCGGAAAATTAGATTCAGTCTACTCTCATTATCAGTGTTCTTGACTTTTGCTTTGTTTTTCTCATTTTCCTAGTGTAACCATAGGGGGTCAGTAAGGGGGTCAATTAAGGCGGGACTTAACCTAAATTCCAATGAAATTTTAAGAGGTTTAAAGAAGGGTTAGTCAAGAAAGAAAATAATTTTTGGAACACCAACAGACAGTTGATACCCACGCGGGTGCTCTTGCGTGGTTATCAACTGTCGTCAATTGTCAATCTACTAATTTTTAACTTCAAATTCTGATTTTAAAACTACATCAAATCTTCAATATTTCTCATTTTCTTAAATTTTACAACTCCTTTGAGAAAAACTATTTCCTCCCAAATATACCCAAAAATTGCTTGAAACGTGAACGGGATATTTCCATTTAACCCATGTTAAGTCGCGGAAAAATGGCATTTAGGTTAAGTCCCGCCTTAACTGGGGGTCTGAGTGTTTTGTTGAAACCCTTTTTTTTTCAGACTCATACTCAGTCATTATTTATCTGGTAATAAATTTGTTTTACAATTTTAGTTGACGAGCGAGCAAGATCAGCTATTGTGTTTACTATGTCCTTTCCCAGAATGCCCCACGCACCACGTAATTGATCTCGCTCCAGGTCCCCTCTGCTAAAAAATTATTGTTTCTTAACAGATAAATAGGAACTGGGTATGAGTCTGCTTTTTTTGTTAAAACTAGTAAATATAACTTTGTTGTAACAATCTGCAGGCTACCCGCAGTCTAAAGTTGTCAGCCACACTTTGAACATTGCCAGAAACTCAGCTTTTTGAACACTCTATCTGCGATGTTTTCACATGATCTGTGATACCATTTGCCACATGTATCACAGGAGGCCATTTGTGTGGCTCTTTCCTTGTTATCTTTCATTCCAATATATATATATATATATAATATATAAAGTGGTGTAAGTATCAGTATTGTAAGTTTGTGTGTAATAAAAAATAAAATAAATCATTCCAATATATTTATTATTCAAACTCCAGATGACAAACTATATACTGGTATTTAGAAACACAGATGGCACATGCACACACCTAAGTACCCAAAAATTTGGTCCATTCAACACCCCACCCCACCCCCGCCACTCCCCTTCCACCCCCAGGTAATAAATATTATTTGAGAACTTGTCACACGGTCGGTCCCCTGCCTTCCTTTTCAGTGACACTCAGGGCATCTTGACTGGGTAAAATTGTAATGGAAGAAGAAATGTGTGAAAATAGAAAAGGCCCACGGGTATGTACTGTCGATACCAGTCACTGAGCCTATAAGTAACTCAAGTAAGCTAAGGGACTGGTCATAAAGTACAGGTGGGGGTGGGCTGGAAAAATAAGGGGGGTGGGTCACTGTTTTCATGCATGAAAAAAGGGTGGGCTTAGCAAAAGCATGTGCATCATTAAAGGGGTGGGGCATGTAATATTTTTGCACATGTTTTGCGTCAAATGGTGTCTTTTGACAATATGCCAGTAAAACTGGGAAAATGTATTAACAGTAAAAGCACAAATCTTAATTGTGTACCGGTAGTTTCATAAAATATCCATATCCCCACCACAGAGGGGATTTGTAAAAGGAAGGACCTCCTACCCCCAGGAACTTCAAATTTTCTTTCATACAAACTCTGTAAGTTTGTTCTTTCTCTGACCCCCCCCCCCCCCCCCTCCAGAATTTCCAATTCCCTCCATGGGTGGGGTATGGATATTTTCTGGAACATTTTACACATTGTACCAAATTAAAAGGGAAAGTCCAATCACATCCATTAAAATGAACAGCTATGATTCTCTGTGGTTATTAATGATACATATTAGATGTACATTATTTTCTCAAAAAATCATTTCAGGTATTTCAACAAAAATAGATCTCAGGCAATGATAAGGGACTCATCATAAAGTACAGGGGGGGGGGGGGGGTAGGCTGAAAAAAGTCATTTTACGAAGGCTAGTTTTATGTGATTTTACCTTTATTTACTAGGGGTGGGTCATTTCAGTTTTTACCTGAAAAATATGGATTATTCTGCAAAAATATAAAACTAGCCTTCATAAAAATGAATTTTTCCAGCCCACCCCCCTCTGTACTTTATGACCTGAGTCCCTATTAAAGCTTATTACTAAGTGAATAAATAAAGAAATATTACTCAAATGAAACAGTCAAATAGCCCGGTAAATATGATACCAGATCATTAATGATTATTGGTATAAACTCATATTTGAGTAATGACGGGACATGGGCATTTCCATTAATAAAAACAAGATCAAGGCCCAAATTAGCTAATATTCAAGTGCAGCAAGAGCCTTTCGAAGCGCGGACACAGCAAAACCTGCTGGTTGTTGCAGTTTCGTAGGCATCAACTCTCTCTTCAAAGGAAGACACGGATTTCCATCCTTTGTTCGCCATTGTGAATTGTGCCGGCTTTCGAAAAGCCCGCGAAATCTTTCCCGGGACCCTCGTCATTAGTCAATGATTAACAAAGTTATTCTGCCTTACCTCACTTCCGGTGTACGGTTGGTGCGTTATGATGTATTTATGATCACTTTATTTTTACTGTAAGCTAGTCTGAAGTGTCAGCCGTCTCCTCGCTGCTAGAATCAGAAAAATAGTCACTCGAAAATTGTGAAGAATTTCTTGATTGAACACATCGTACTAATAATCCTCGCGTGCGGGAGAAGTGTACTCTTCGGCCGTGTGAACAAGTTCGAAGTTCGCGTGTAGCAGAGATCACAACAATCAAAAGGACACTTGTTTACGAAGAAAACTGCGATTGATTTCAGTACACTTCCTTACCGTTACGCAATTAAAAGCGCTTATTTTACTGTAAACAGACATTATTTGACCACTGGGTGAGAGGATGACAGATCAGGACGACATCGACGAAGACCTCGCTCGCTCGGAGTCACTCGGAGAGGTCGGAGATCAATCAAAATATGCTAATGAGTTTTACTAATCTGCATATTTAATGCGGACTTTTGATCATTGTGAACGAGTGCTAACCTGTCACGCGACCGTAAGCGCCGGAAAACGTTAATTCGTTCCCAGGTTCCTTAGGTTGCTGATCTGTCCGGAACACCATCAATGTAGTTTATAATCCAAGTCATGAAGACTTTTAAACAGTTTCATTCATATTATGAGCAACGACATCTTACGAATATAAGTAACACAATATAACCCGATAAACCAAAAAATATCGATATCCTACCTAAAACCAAGAGACTATGATACATCGGTTAACCCTCATCCACTCAGTAAAATGTCAACAAGAAATGAGTGGACAGAACATATTTATGCACAACTGACATTCGAGTTAACGTTGCTGCCGACTGGCGGAAGTTTATAATTACATAATTAATTTGGGATATTTGTAATTTGTAATTTGAAAACCGTAAGCTAGCTAGCTCGGGCGGTGAAACTCAGGATTTCCAAAACAACAACAAACTCAAATTATGTCGGTTAAAATCAAATGAGCACTCGCCTTTTTGAAGAAATGTAAGCTCTTAAGCTTTAATTCCACTGCGTAGTTCTCCATTCACGTGTCAATGATAAGAGAGCAATATAATGTGAGAAATTCAGTAAAAGCTTCTTCGCATCGACCTTCACACGTTGCTGAAAACAAGCAACATATGACGTCACAAAAACAGTAAATTCCAAGCGCGGTCATTCCTGGTTCGTTTTCATTAAGCCGTCGGAAATCCTCGGAAATTATCGAATTTCGTGCCTTATAAGCGTCACAAATCGTCCCAAACCAGCTTTTGAGGGTTTTGTAGCTACTATTAAAATATACTATGTTGAACAGAAAATTAAAGACTAATAATAATAATAAATTATTCATTTTCCCCTTCTTTCTTAGACTTTAATAGAAGGTGAAAATGAAACCCCACACTAGACTTCCGTTCAAAACGTCAAAACCATCTGGACCCCATCCAGTAACACATACATCTATCCCGCGGGCGGAGACTCTCATGTACAATGTAAAAGTGATAGGGGTGATCGTCAGAAATTATGAAAGCTAGGAACCCCTAAGAGGTGTACCAACATTTTGTTGTGTGGGTACCTCGGGTAAAAATGAATTCGATCTACACCAATTCTAGGCACTCTCGTAAGTGGACAGCTCTACTTGTGGCTGCCTTGAAAAAAAAAAACATTTGAACTCTAGCTCATACAAACTCTGTATTATTTTACACATTCCTGTAAGCGGCCAGCTGCAGTCATATTGGACACATTTTCTGCTTCACGAGGGTGTCCGCTTACAGGAGCTTCAACTGTACTTTAGATTCACATACCCTTAATCAGGTTGCAAACCCTAAAAGGTATGAAAATCACCCCCGTCATTTTTGTATGGGAGTCCCCCTGAGGCATGTATATGAAAAATCAATCCCTCCTCGGGGCCAGGTTGGAAGTTACAGACTGATTCACTTACTGGTTAGTAATAGTGTCATGCTAAATAAATGAAATGGTGCATTTGTTTTTCCGTGGCCCGCAGGTGTTTCAAATAATCAGTCAACTTCAGAAGTTGGAATTTCTTAACCTGAGTGAAAATAACTTGTCGCAAAGAATTGATGATGTCACTCCATTCATGGGAGAGCAATGCAAGGAATCATTGGCTTCCATCAAGAAACTCATCCTGAACAACACTGCCATGCCATTGGAGCCATTTTACTCTATGCTGACTTGTCTCGCTGGGTAGGTTTTGCGATACGAACCCTTAAAAACACAAGTGATCAATCATCTAGCGTCAGTAGGCCCGCAATGAGTGCAAAGAAGCCTGTAACGCATGCAAAGACATAAGGTAATCTAGTGAACTGGCCCGCAATGCATGTGAAGACCCTATATAATATTTGTATCTTCTCCTAATGACGGTGAGGCGTGACGTTTGACTCCGTGGTTAAAATCATTCATCCTGCCACTAGCTGGATTTGTTCTCGGTAGTCCCAAGTTCAACTCCTTGGACATATGTTATGTAAAAGCCACTTGGGGAAATATAATACTGTATGTACGTAGGCAAAAATTAATATGTATAGCCAAAGCTCTCTGAGTGGGCTCTCTCGTACGCAGACAGTACTACTTAGGGCCGCCTTGATAAAACCCCGCTGTTTGAACGCTCATACAAACTCTGTATTTACACATTCCTGTATTAAGTGGCCAGCTCCAGTTGTGGACACTTTTCCGGCTTTCCGAGAGCTTCAACTGTATAGACATGACACTGAACATGTAAAACTCAAGTTGACCATACCAATATTAATGGTTGTATTTTACACTTCCGTCAATTTATACTGATTACGATGACATTCAATGGACACTCGAATTGATATTATAGGGTTAGCACAAGCTGGGTTACAGGTAGGGTTAGTGTTAGTCTTGCTTTGCTTACAGTTATCTGTTATTAAAAAATAACCGGTAACTAAATAATTATTTATTTTTAAATGATCCATGCTATTTCACTGGTGGCCTCAGTGATACTTAGCCGATGATACGTACCTTAATACATAGAGGATATTACACGGCGGCGCGAATATATGAATTTTATTTTCGAGTGGTAAAAACAATATTTTACCACGAGAAAATAAAATTCATATCTTCAAGCCACCGTGTAATTTTCTTTTTATTATATAGACAAAAGCACAAACTTTATCGCGAACTCTTGCAACTCGGTGGCTGGACTTTCCGGATTTCTCTCCTTTCGTCTACACTTGCAAGGAACTCCTTGAATAATTTTAAGTCATATGAAGTTTTCTTCTTCGTGTTAACATTTTCCTACTCCTCAGTGAACGATTTCATGTTGGCTTCAGTGAATTTCACGAATCTATCGCTCGCCATTTTGGCAGCTTTGCACAAAAAGCCATGCAAAAGCGGGAAATGGCGTCATCGATAATCTCACTAGTGAGGATATGGAAAATCCACCACTCGGGTCCCGGATGTAGTTTCGTATGAATTTTACGAGTGGTCTATTTTCCAGTAAAACACTCGTTCTATATAATAAAAAGCCACAATTATACTGAGTTTGCAAGCTAAAAGTCGCAAACCTTCAGAACAGAAATTTTCCTTTCAATCCAAATCGGTAATCCCCATGGGATCAACGAAGGGATCAACGAACGCCTCTCTTTTAATTAATTAAATTTATCCATACACGAACCCTTGAAAACACAAGTGATCAATCATCTAGCGTCAGTAGGCTCGCAATGTGTGCAAAGACACCTGTAATGCATGCAAAGACATGATTATTATTATTATACAATCCTCCACTTTGTTCCGACGACTATATTGATAAGGAAAGTTATTTTCCTTTTGTAAATTTAAACTATAGAGTACAAGACTTATACCTGAGCCTCAATGGCTACGAAAGCATTCCAGAATCACCGGAGCAGTATCCCAACGTCAGGAGCTTGTCAATCAACAGACACGTCATCACACAATGGGATGAGATTGGAAAACTTGGATTTGTCTTCCCAGGATTGATAGAACTACGGATGTCGGAGTGTCCTCTAGAAAACATCATCCCTACAGACATTCCACACCAGTTACCAAACCTGAAGGTTCTGAACCTAAACGATACACTGCTTGACACATGGGAAGCCATTGATGCGCTGAAGTGTTTCCCAGGATTGACAGATGTCAGTCTTATGGGGATACCCCCGCTGAAGCAGTACTCAGATCAACATGAGAAACGCCAGTTGCTTGTTGCAAGACTCCCCAACATAATAAATCTCAACAAGACCAAGGTGACGGACGAAGAAAGAGAAGACGCTGAACGGTTTCTTATTCGACACCACATGGATGATGAAAACCCTCCATCAAGGTATCTTGAACTGGTAGAAACTCATGGCGTGTTAGCCCGACTGGCTGAGGTCAACTTGAAAGCAAAAGAATCCGCCAAAATCTCGTTCATATTTGATGATCAACCTCTTTGTAAGAAGGAAATAAACCTAATGCAAAGTACAACAAGCTTGAAGAAATATTTAAGTGAGATTATAGGGATACCACCTCCAGGCTTTGACGGATACTTTACCGCGAAGTTGGGTTCACCTTTGGTCTTGAAGAAATGAGATATGGCTACAAAAAGCTGTATACCTACCAAATGAAGGACGGAGATGAGATACACGTGTGGAGTCGCTGTGGACGAAGGAAATGAAAGAAAGTGTGAGCATTACAAGGTTGACTATTAGTGATTTTACAATTGACATTTTCTACATGCAGTTCACGAGTGGGTTTTTAAATAGTAAAAGCGTGTTTGAATATTTATAATACAGAGCTGTTTTCAATTGAGTGTCGAAAGCAATCCGGAATTGCTTTAGTTTTGTTTTACTACGCTATATATATATGATTGGTTTAATTAATATAAAAAACTCGCGCCACATAATCAACCAAACAGATGCAAAAACCAAAACCAATCATGACTTGGTCACACGCGTTTTCCCCGGTTGCATGTATTTGCTTCGAGTTCTCATTGGTTCATTGTTTTGTTTACGTTTGTTGTGATTGGCCATTGTAATTTCTTTGGTTATAGACTCTCTTGGTTATATGGTTTTGGTTTTGGCTTTACGACACTCACCGGCTCTAACGCAACTCCAGTTTTCAGGGTTGCACTGTATATTATTGACAAGCTTTCTTAGAATTTGACGATTTATACATTCAATTGATGAACAAAAGAATATTCCATGACCAAAATTAATCAATATTTTATTCTCCCATATAAAAATGGCGGAGATATCGTCGGAGATTTTGAAAGTCACCCCTAAAAGGTACCAAAGTCTCGTTTTGGGATGTGGCTAGAACGGGTACCAATTCTGAAACAAAGCATTACCATATTAATTACTTCATTTTTTGTGAAACACACAATCCTGTGGTAGTGGGTTCCAGCATATACCGTAAATCCTCGAATAAGCGTCCGGGCGCTTATTTCAAATTTCAGGTTTTCTCTTGTCAATTCCATAATTGAACAAGTTGTATTTTTATAGAATTTTATTTTTGGCAAGAAATCTGTAGTAATTCTGCCTTCTCTTACTTCATACATTCGTTTAGACTGCATTTAAGGAGAGGGGTGGGTTTATATTATGATTCTATAGGTGTGCTTATTCGAGGGGAGGCGCTTATTCGAGGATTTACGATACATAAGAGTAGGCCTTAAGGGGCGTGCGGACGAACTAGCAAAACAAGGAAGAGATATACAATCTGAAATCTCTACAGTTGAGCTAGCAGATATTTGTGTACTAATCACACCTCACTAATCACGAGGATATTGAAAAGCTCCATACCTAGACAATATGCAACCTCGTTCCCAGGGTCTTGGGGGCGGGGGAAGAGAGACCCTATTGTAGTTATTATCCTTCAAATATTTTTTCACAAGGCCGCTCTGTTTGCCGTGGAAGATCTCGGTCGGCCAAGCTGTTAAACATCAAAATAATTATGTTGGCGTTCAAAAATATTTCTAGTCTATTCAAAACAATCAGTTTTATTTAATTTAGCAATTTATTTGAGACGAAAACTGAACCTGCGAACGCGAAACGCAAATTTTCAAAACTGGGGAATATCACTTGGGGAATATCACCCGGATATTCCCCAGTTTTGGCTGCGTCACGTGACGTGTTTAACCAATCGCGCGCGAGAAAAAATTTTGATGGATTATAACGTAACATATTTCACGCTTGATATTCGAAGGTGTAATATTTATGTAGTAGTTGGTGACCTTGGGTAGACTAAATAGTTTTGTGGTGAAAAGTTATATGTAGTCTTTAGATAATAAACAGTGGGATCGAAATAAAAGTCGCTTGCATTTGATTTTAATAAAAAATAATAAAAGCTTTTATTAAAAATACGCTCTGAGCAACCCCCCTCCTCGGGAAAGGGGTACTCTTTAAACCCTTCTTAAACCCTTACCCGTTTTCAGACCAACATATGCGATTTTCCCTACCCAATTTCAGACCTGAACCTCGAAAATTTCCCGCCCTTCAAGCCAAAAAATATATACGCTATTTCATATAAGCAGTGATGCTTAATTTGAGTCAAAATGTTCAAAATCCATATCCGTTTTCAGACCAAAACGGCTCAAAAACCCTTCCCATTGGGGCGGCACTTCTGCAGTGGATGCGTGATTGGTGGTAATATAGGCATTACTTGTTGGTAGCCTTTCATTGCCGTCTGCTGTTCGATGCGGCCTTCGCTCCAACCTCGCCACATAATTCAAAGGGTGGAGCCTAGATCTCCCCCTCCCTTCGTCCACCAATTGCTGTTCGGCATCACCAGGGAGGGGGCTGGATAAATCTACTATCCTCGTCTCTTTCTTCTGCGGTGCTGGAAGGAAAGGGACGATACGACGAGCGAAGAAGCGAGAGCATGGAGAAGATTCCTCGTTTTTTCCCACCTAATTTGCATAATTATTAAATTTCCGCTCGCTCGCAGTCCACTAATATCCCCGCGTTCCTCTTTTTCACGGGGAGGTGGAAAGGGGTAGCTTTCAAGCATTTTGGAGGTGTTCCTTGTTTTAGTATTCCGGAATTCCACCGTCCCTGGTTTCAGTACTACCCTTATATGGCTGGTTCCGATTTACTTTTCCAAAGTCGACTTTCAAACCCCGTCCGGTGTCCCCGCTAATACCTTTTCGAAACGCTCCAGGGTTGTTGTTTTCTTTTTTTCGAAAATGCCTCAAAAGCTCCGCGTCCACACTATCGTGTTTTCCCTAGGCTCGATTTCTAGCCGTTTTTGTGAGCCCGCGTTCCTCGCCCCACGCTATTGAAAGGAGGATGCAAACCGGACTCCCAAAACGGCTGGAAATAGAGCCTAGGTTTTCCCCGTCCACACTAAAACGCTCGAATACACTCGAAAGCAGGGCGGGAGAAGACTTTAGCGCCCTGCTCGAAAGCGATCGAAAACGCAATCATCTGCGCATGCGACAAATAGACTCGCCCGCACGCGACGTTTGTGGTGTGAATGACGTCAGCGTTTTCGAAAGCCTCCGTTTTCGCTGTCCACAATACAGGATACTGGACAGCGTTTTCCAATGTATGCGTTTTTGATGAAAACGATCCGCGTTTTCGATCGTTGTAGTGTGAATGATAGACGAAAGCGCATCGAAAAGAACGTGTTTTCAAACTAAAACGGATACGCGTGGCAGGGCCTCAGTTTGCCTTGGAAACAACTTCAAATTGCATGAAATTAATTTCTCTCTTGAAGCTTATTCTTTCTCCATTCCCACTTCCCACAATGTCGCACAAATGAAATTCTTACCTTGTTTACTCCGTTACTGAACAAACTCGGTGGCGACTTCACCAATGCCGGCATATGACGACCACTTTGTCCATACTGATCAGGTTTTCCACTTTCAAGTTCACTTACTTGACAACTTCTTTCAATTTCATGATTTCCTGCCGTTATCTTCGATTTATTTTAATAATGTTTAAGTAGTCAATAAACAGTCCATACCACGAGGACTTCAATGTCCCGAATTATCATACCGTAAATCCTCGAATAATCGCCTTTCCTCGAATAAGCGCCCCCTCGAATAAGCGCCCCGATAGAATCATAATATAAACCGACCCCTCTCCTTAAATGCAGTCAAAACGAATGCATGAAGTAAGAGATCGAGGCAGAATGACTACAGATTTCTTGCCAAAAATAAAATTTTATAAAAATACAACTTGTTCAATTATGGAATTGACAAGAGAAAACCTGAAATTTGAAATAAGCGCCCCGGGCGCTTATTCGAGGATTTACGGTAATTAGATTCACAGCTTTTGTTGTCATACACTGTGTTGACTCGGTTAGTCTTCAGAAGGGGCAAAACCTGCAATTTTGTGTCCAAACTTTCGTCGCGGATATAGAATTTCAGGAATAATAATTGATAAACGAGGCAGGTAAACTTGGTGTACTGTATTGTGATGTGACAGATCGGAAGTGGATTTGAAAAAAGCCTTTCAAAAAGAAGATAGAACGTTTCAAAGTCTAATTTTCACAATTTTATTATTTTGGAAGCCAATAACTTTCAACAATTACGTCATGAAATTGCAAAATCTGCTTCTGTCACAAAAGAGGTTATGATTTACCACCAGGTAATACAATCATTTAATTTTGGACGCTTCTCAAGCTGAAAGCTACAAAAAATGCTTTTCCGCAACTTTAGTAGCTTAAAATATCACCGTAAAGTGCGACAATCATGATGTAATACCATCATTCGCCAATATCCCTATTAAGTTTCAGTGGAATCGACTTTCAAAATTCTGAGATTTGAAGCTTTAGAAGATAACATCTACCCTTGAAATTTGGCTCATGAATTTATTCATGAACAAGGGTCCTGCGCGACCTTTTAAAATTTCTCGCGTTTGTTTCTGTTCCACCACAAACAGGGCGGGAGCTGGCACCACTGTTACTAATAGAATCCTTGTCAAGAGTCTCGGGTCGTATTCTACCTTTCTTGTTTTCTATGACCGGGAGTCTTCCCGCTTCCTGTACATTTTACTTCCGGTTCAATTCCGCCCTTTTCTTTAAAAAAAGAGCGGTCGAGGGACTGGACTATCGCAGTCATCACAGCGCAGGTTACCATGGACACAACTGTTCTCTAACAAAATAGCTTTTATTATCACTATGTTTGACATCAAACTAATATCTTACCGATTTATAATGTAGCAGATATCAATCACTAACGGCCCTAAACCACTCAGTGCTAGTAACAACATTTTGGTTATAACTATATGGATACCATATCTAGAGATATAACGAAAAAAATAAAATACAAAGAACAAGTTTGTCAACCTTGTTATTAACAAATATACACTGAATAGCGTGCTTAATTAAGCGGACCACGACGGCAACGGCAACGAGAACGTCGCAAAACAGCAAGTTTACTGAGCAATGCAATGGCTCTGCACGTGCGTTATAATCTTGGTACATTTCTAAGCCGTCCGCTGCAAAACAACAACGTGAAATGATCCTGACATTCTGCGTGTTTTGGAGAATGTGAAATACGAATGCTAATTTTTCGTATTTCTATTTGTAAATAAACGCTGTCTTTATATATTCACTGGGAGCTAGCTTTTAAACCGATAAACACACTGAAAAGATATAGTAAATAATTGCGAAATTCTAAAGTGAAATATTAATTCATTTTTTAATAGGCGTTGCCCTTGGCGACGCCGTTGTCATTGCTTATGTTCTTCTAATTACTAAAGCTGCCAATCTAGCTTTGGATTGTTTTTGAAATCAGTAAAAATTATCGAAAGGTCTTAAAATGAAATCTGTAACTATACAATTGAAAGACGCCAAGCTTTGACTTAAAAAACATGATATCTAGATCAATCTAGAATTTTCAGAGCTTCTTCTGCTACAATAGTTATAGCAAACGTTTATGATGCTATATAAATGTATACGTTTGCTACAAACTGTCTGGAAATGACGTATTTACTTTGCAGATCTAAGTCCAGTTAGCAATAACTATGTACACTCAAACTAACATATAGTATGTTCACTATTATCTTGACAACAAATCCAATGAGTCGCTCTCATCGTATCTGTACCTACATGGAACGAATAAGAAAACGTTCCCTGCACTTAATTATGGAAACTTCAACAACTATTTACACTTGAAAGTATATATATATTCACAGCCTCCATTAAGCATGTGCAACCCATTTTCTTATCGTCGTTAAGAACTGTTCATCAAGTTAGCAAGTTATTTACTGACATCTCGATCAAGATCCAGCACTAATGTATCTTCTTCGCTATTTACCGTGTGTGTTCCTCACCTAAGAGGCCAAAATGACAACAAAATGACATTAAATTGAGCAAAAGCTTGGAACTTGTTATCTTTAATAATTAAAAATACTTCTGATGGAAAGGGATTCAAGAGCGCGTATCCAGTATGCGGTATATAACACTCAAAGCTGAAATAAATTTCTAAAATTTAGGGATTTCGTAAATAAATAAAGTACTCATACGCGTAACAGGTTCCAAAGTTACTTAAAAAAAACATTGTAATGGCTATGTAATGGCCTAAAATCGCCTTCAAAAATGCATCAATGGCATTGCAATACTCCAGGGCTTATTTCGTTTGTGGGCCTTGGGCGGGGAGAGCAGAAAAGTGCCCTCTATACACCTCCAAAAATGTTTACACTACAGTAATGAATCGTATATGGTATGTAACGTATCCAGAAATTTCTATTTTAGTGACATCTACATGCCAACTACGTCATCGTATCACATCAAGATATTTCTCTTGATGACATGATACATTGGAACAAAATTCAAGAAAATCTCCAAAATTGATTTGAAAAAATAAAAAAAATTATATAAGGATGCAAAAACTCAACCTCGTTCCCAGGGTCTCTCTTCTTCCCGCTCCCAAGTGCGAGAGAGGGGCGGGGGAAGAGAGACCCTGGGAACGAGGTTGGCAAAAACTGTAAAGATTTTGGACGACACTTCATAGGTAGAGCACCTTAGTTAATGCATGGTTTTCCTGGAAAAATCAAGTCACGTGACCAAACAATTGGCACACCAAATCTCCTTCTGTTATAACTAAAACTGTTATCGACAGAGGCCCTCCTAAACTGAATAAAAAAATAAATAAAAATTTCGATCGCGTTCGTGTGTGTTATTGCATTCTGTCCAGTGGCAGTACAATGCGTATAAGCCGCAGATTAGTTTCAAAACGATTAAAAAAATATAGGGGCTATTTCGTTGCTTCTGACCGTACATTCGGTAGGTGTAACAAATTGGCCTCTACATGTCTTGTCTGTCTCGATCCATACGAACAGAACAAGTCAAGCAGGAATTTTCAATTTGCAAACGTTTACAGTTCGACTACTTGAACAAGGCCGCTTCGAAAAAAGAAAAGACCAATCACAAAGTTCATTGAGAACAAAGGATGGCGACCTTTTATCGTAAACAGACCAATAACGGGCAGCATCCAGACAGTATATATACAACTAATTTGTTTTCAGTAAAATTTCAAACCGCAAAATTTCTTGTAAGAACTATAGACAACACTGAAAACACAGACATTGTTTGGAAAAGTAAAAGCAAATAAAAGTTTGTTTTACATAAATTTGTTTATACTCCTGTCTATACTCTTTTCTGTATTAACTATAACGATCCCGTCTTTGGACACGAATTATTATTTTGACTCGAATAAATTTACTCGAAAACTCGTTCCAACAGCTGTGACAACGCTCAAATTTAGGTTCGAAACCAACCAGTTCTGTTTACGACAAAAAGTTGAAATCCTAAATTTTAATTTATCCTAAAGTTAAATTTAAAACTTTTCCAGTGAATCAATTAATGTTAATAAAACTATGGCATACAATTATTCACATTATCAAGCATGCAAGGGGAAAGTTGTAAAAAAACTATCGAGCCGTTTTTAAGATTTTTGCAAAAGCGCTCAAAATCGAAAGTTACCCGAAAAATATAATGTGAGTGACTTTTGGAAAATGATCGTTCTCGGGATCGCAAAAATGAAAATCAACAAAACTTTCATGGCGTCAAAACATAAGTTCAAGACACATTTTGGCATAATTTTGAAGTAAATTTATCAAAACAGTACAGTCAAACCTGTATATAACGGTCACGCTCAGGAAATGGCCAGCTGACCGTTATATACAGGATGACCGCCATATACAGGTCACGTTTACAGTAAATATAGAAGTGATTTTCCGATCGGGAAGTTATTCGATGACCGTTATATACAGGGTGACCGCTTTATACAGGGCCGTTATATACAGGTTTGACTGTATGTATATCTCGGCCCATTTACTATTATTATGCAAAAACTAAGGTTTGAAATGTTGCAATTTATTCGAAATCAAACATACATAATTTTTTTTATGCTCGTATATTTTATTTGCCATATACCATAGTTTAAGATGTTGGTATTGGCTTTTCTATATGACATCTGGATCGCGCAAAATTTAAGTTTAACTGATTTTGAGGTTTTCTGTTTCTCGTTACCATGGCAATATCGATTTCTGAAAAGTACATCATAGCAAACTTCAATCCAAGAATAATAATTGGTGCAAATTTTCACATCGATCCGACTGAGGAAAGTTTGCTAAAAAGCTGATTGAAAACAATATGTATGGTCCCCGAAAAATTGTATCGAAACACCTTAATGTTAAACAATCTTTTTAACCTTGTCTTATATTATGTATTATGTATATATATATGTATTATATTATATTGTACTTTAAGCGAGCGAAAATTTGAACGAGCGAAATTTCGCTCGAAGTTTAGAACGAATTTTCGTTGATTGCGAAGCGAACTTTCGCTCGAAAGTTTCGCAAAGGAAAGCGAAATTTCGCAGCACTAAAAACAATAGACTTCCGAAATTTCGTCAAAATTTCTTTTAAAGCAAAATTTCTTTCATTTTTGCCGAAAATCCCCGAAAAGCTCCGAAATTCGTCGAAATACGTTTGCATTACTTTTGCACATAACATCATTACTTTAGAGATACAGAAGGGGGAGAGGCACTGCCGCAACGAAACGCTTACAATTTTTATGGGTACTGCGCTTGCGCAAGTGCCCATTATTGTCGTTGTCGAAGCATTCTTAACATTCCTTCGTAAGACTTTTTTGTAACAATTCTTTGAATAACTGAACATGATATGGCATTGTTCGATTGTTTCGCTTCATTGACAGTGGTGTCAAGTGCAATGCTCAAAAAGAAGATTGGCATATTTAGTGAGCTACATGGCGAGAAATTGCGTTGCAAAATAAATATGAAAGACACGTTTGTTTTTAAATGTTTTTATTTGCGTAGGTGTATTTCTTTGACAACTGCACGAACAGGGTCGCGTTTGATTGAGTCACATTGTTGAAGCTTTTGTTGAGTAACCGCCGGTCTTTTAGAGTCCTTCGTACAATTCATTTGTTTGATTAGGGCCCGGCCGCACTAGGCGAATTTTTGTTTGTTTTGCAAAAATATCTGTCATCAGTTCCGTTTCACAAGTGCGAACGGCGATTTTTTTCCTACCAAAATTTTGTCAAGCCTTACCAAACTTCAAAGGCGCCGTCATCCTGCCCCAGAGCAGGACAAAATTTTGTCAAGCGTCAAAACTGACAGATTCGTCAATTCACACACATTAATCTCAAGGTTACAGCGATGATTATTCGCTTGCCTCGGTCCGTACAACTTGTACCGGTCCAAAATTTTACCTGCTAGCAGCACCTATACTGATGTTTGAGTAGCACAATTTGCTTTACAAGCAGTGAACAGTGCACGTCCGATCGGGTACAAGTTTGCGCTAAAAAGTGACAGTGACAGTCGGGAAAAGCGGCAAGAAACATGCAAGTCGTTTAAAATTTCAGTCCGAGAAGAAGAAATATCTAGTTAATCAGTTTGTGTATCATACCACGAAGGCAGGAGAGTAAAAACTTTAGAAAGTACTGGTTTTAAAAGATTGTCGAGGAGTTGAATGCAAAATTTCACAGCAACAACAGAGGTTTTCGGTTTCTACGTGATTGATATGTTGTGGTTCGCGAAAAATTTGTCATGATTTTTGGTTTTCAAGTGCGTACGCGTTTATCAAAATGAAAATTTGGCGGAGACAAAATTTGTAGTATATTTTGGTAGCGCCAAACAAATTTTGTCAGCCTAGTGCGGCCGGGGCCTTACGTTTAAGCCTCACGCGCGAGGGGCGAAGCCGCGAAAAGAAGACGGCGAGCTAGTTTACTGGAGCAGAATTTTTGAAAATCATTCCGGCACAGCTCATGTTCAGTTGTTTAAAACGAGCAATTGATAACTGAAGAGATAAATGAAATTTCTACAGGTAAAAGGTTGTCGTGTGACGTGTATTCGTGTGACCCTCCATAGGAAAAGGGGGCTTATCGCATCAGCGTTTCAAGGCGTTTATATTTGAAACGCATTTGAAACCCGTTTGAAATAATTTGAAACCCGTTTGAAACACATTTCAAACAGTGTTAGAAACGTTTACTTTTTTCAGCGTTTGAAACGTGGAGAAACGCATTTGAAACGCCCATCTGCCAACAACCTGCATTATTATTACCACTGAAGCATAATTATTCGACAACACAACAAATGCTGGACTGAAGATGGTAAACGGTAACTTCAGGCGTCGTTAATGAAATTTAAAAAAGCTAGATAAATCACGGTGGTGCAGTCACACTTTTTACTTTTGATTAAAAGTTCAGTAATATTCCATCGTTAGGTCGATCAATAAAATAAACAACAAGAAAGTTTTTATAGAGTGCATAGCAGTATTCTCAAAATTAACGGAAATGTCAACAAATATGTGCGTGAACAAGCTATGACATTATTTGTCAACTCCTGTAATTCTGTAATTACCTTTCCTTTCGAGTATGAATTCAAGATCGTACCACATTCCAATGCATGAATTAGTATTCTTGGAGCGTCGTCTCCGTTGATTTAAGCTTCATCTGAGTCGCAACCATCGAAAACCTTCCACTCGGTTTTCGTACAATATTTGGACAAAGTCAATCAAGTTCCGTATGCGAAGCCGGTCGCTTCGCCAACAAGTTAACTCGCCCACACTGAAGTCAACTCGCCTACATCATGTACCTAGTAATTAATTTGTTTAATAAGAGAACAGCGCGTAAAAGTGTTCTAAAGACGCTGGAATAATCCTGGGAATAACCTCGTTCTAAAAGAATGTTTACGTGTATAAATACGCGAAAGATATCAAGAAAGATAACAGGAATGTTCAGGTGTATTTCTTGTTCTAAAAACGTGTAAGCGAGCACGTACACAGTATAAACATCATTACATGTGTATAAATTGACGATCTTGCAACGTTTTTCAAACACTTCGCAATGCATTGAGCGTGCACCTAAAACAGAAACGCTCGGACAAGGCTTGACACGACATCGACAGCAGACAAGACTTCTAACCGCAGATCGAGCATAACGCACGCAACACTGACGTTTGTCATGGAGGCCCATCAGTTCTATGCCTCGATTCCAAGTGAAACCAACACAGTACGATAACTCCTCGTTTTCTTTCCTGTAATGTTACAACAATTTACCTCAATGTCCTCAATGTATTAACTCCTCTGTATTCAAAAACATACTTGTAACTCTTGCGGGTCGAAGACGTCAGCGTTATCTTTAGTTTAATCAGTCCGCCGATCATCTGTTCACAAAAGCGCGACATTCTTTTGTATCTTGAATGAAGGAAATGGCGGTCGATTTTTACATACGTTTGTAGTTCTGTTTCAATTTTTCAGTTAATGCACTCTATGGATTTTTTTTGTGTTAATTCTACTAGCTGTTAGCAGTTTTTTTTATTGCGTGCGTCATGTATCCAGCATGATCCAGAGAACAGATAATAATCTACGGAATGTAAATTAGGCTACGACCGTCGATGATGCATACAAGATTTACGAATGAACTTTATAATTTTAGAAACTTTACACGTCATCGATTCTTAATATTTTGTTTACGTTTAATCCATGATTATGAGCTGCCCCTTCGAAGCTATCCGTATATCGGATACTATTTTTGAGCTAAAGCTATAAAGTTCCCGCTTTTAGCATTTATTAATAGGACTTGTTTCCATCACGCTTGAACCGGTTCTGCAAAACTTTTTCTATTCATTCGTCTAATAGTTCGTGCGCGAGCTTCCCTACAAAAAAGACCCTAGTTGTCCGGCTCTGTTATAAATTTGGCCGGCGTATGGCCGTTAACCTCTGTAATGGAAATAATTATGCACATCTTAATTAATTATTTTTGTGTTTCAAACGCAATGAAACGCGTTTCTTCTGTTTGAAACGCCTTCAGTTTGAAACCGTTTGAAACACATTTGAAATGCATTTGAAAATAATTTGAAATGCGTTTGAAAAGCATTTCAAACGCTGCGTTTAAATGCGTTTGTAAAAAATCACCTTAGCCCCCTTTTCCTATGGAGGGTCACTTAATTTATTTATTATTTACTCATTTAGTCACACGCGCGCGCGAGGGGTGAAGTCAGAGAAGAAAGTATTGCTGAGGGACCAAATAATTTTGTTATGCTAGCGTGAATTTACAACTCTTTGAAAATCTTTCAGAGCTTCAGTTGTTGAAAGGCTGCGCGAATGCTGCTGTGTAAACAAAGATATTACAGTATGACGACAATCAGAAGAGTATGAGTGATGAGTGATTTGAGAATTTTGTTATGTCAGCATGAATGCTGCGAATGCTGTTGTGACAAAGATCAAAGCCGCGTGCTGGATTGCAGAAAATTAATTCACCGCGCTTTCGGGAGTCTGACGTTGGACATCGTGACAAAATGATATTAGAAAATGGATTTTAGATCTACTATTGTTAAGTGTGTTAAATTTTTTTCGAAACGAGGAATGATTTTAATATGAAAATATCTTCTAAAATTAAAGACGAACTTATCTGCTTGGTTTGTAGACGAAAGATAAGATCATCTCATTTGAGCACAGTTTCCGTTGTTTTAAGAAAACAGTGGGTGATTGTATTCAAATTAGCTTGGGTTTCAAGTATTGTTAGATGTACTGATCAAAATGACATGAAGGTAAATAAACTGAACAGAGTTTGTTGTCCGCAACTGAGAAGTCGGCGAGCTAGTTTACGAGAGCAGAGTGTTGCTAAAAGTGACCTAATAAATTTGTTACGTTAAACGTGAATCGTGCAGTGTACTGTAATTACCCAGTTCAGTTAGCTAGGATATGAGCAGAGTCACGTCACGCGCGAGGAGCGAAGCCCGGGGAGGGGGGGGGGGGGGGGGGGGCGGTACTCCCCAAAAAAATTTGGGTAGGGGTGTGCCGCTGAACTATAAAACCCCTTAACCTGTACCGACTACAAAACGCTAATTTTGCGACCCTGTTCCAGACTAAATGTTAAAAAAGATACCCTGTTCCAGACGATTTTTAACGATTTTTTTCTAACCCAAAAGGCTAAACTAGTAAGCAGCAGTTGTAAAGCTTCTTTAAATTCAAAATGGATTAATGACAAACAATTGCAAGAAATTTTATGTGACATGTAATTTACAATTTACGGACAAATGTATCTATCGATTGACAGGATTTTGCTGCGGCCTTTCTATTTCGCTCTTCTGTGACCTCTGGCTCTGTTCGGTCCATTTTATCCAATATTGACACACATGCTGAGCCCTTTTGCAGTTCATTATTGGGGTACCCAGTCTTCTCTCATTTTGATAGAGCCTGGGGATTAAAATTCCGTATGAGGGTTTTAGGTCGAATTTATCGTTAACGTTAAATTCAGCTTATAGAATCTCAAGATCTGGTCCAAAATTTAATATGTCACCCAGCAAATCTACAAATGGCGGACCTTCGATGTTATCTTCGTTGATTCAGGCTTCATTTCCAGACTACACCAGTTAGCGAATTAGAGCTTTTCATTCACTTTATTTTCAGCCATCGGTCCACGGACGCACCTGTCGCATCCCTCGCCCTACGGGCCTGATTATTTTAGTGTGGTTAGCCAAAGCAAGAGATGTTGCCTTAGGGCTAGGGTTATCAAATGCAATACACCAAAGAAAAAAATAACAAAACCAACAAAGTTGCTGCACTATCCTCAACGGCGACAACTCGGAGAACGAAGTCTTGACCTATATTATCAATTGAGAGGTCTGGTGAGAGTTAACGAAAGCCATTGGCGTGGAAATGTTTATATCTAGTATGTCTAGTATACATGTTATAAAGGGATGATGTGGATTCATGACTGCTGGGTAGAGAAAAATATAACTTACTGATTGAAATCGTGAGAGTCCCTAACCCATTTCGTTTAATCGGCTCATGGGCTACATGTATGCGCATTCTCTGAGTAAAAAATGCAGTAGCCATGAGCACGCCTCGCGGGCCTATTTTTTTAGTTGGGAGGTATAACAAAACACTTAATGACTAGCCCCACGGGAAACAGTGAGTTTTGTTTCCCCTCGACGGGGAAACAAACTCACTGTTTACCTGTGAGCCATTTATTTTAAGTGCTTATTATTTCTTTTCCATTGTATCATCTCGACTTTTTTAACAAGAGTCTACTTTATACAATGAAACGCATCTTACCGCCTGCATCAAAGTCCAGTGTGACGTCATCGCCAATGAGTACAAATGGAGCCCATTGCCTCACTTCTCCAAACTCACCAGATTCTCTCATACATTTCATGGCTTGGTTCAGTGATTCCCGGCACTTCTTCCTTTTGTTAGGGGTTGATAGAAATGCTTCATGAACTCCATAGTGGCTTCATCTTCAATTGCCCACAGGGACACCAGAACAGAACGGGCACCAGCACCCATAAACGCTCGTGCGATGCCAACCACACCCTCAGCCTTAATCTCCCCACGACCACTATGACAGCAGCTTAGTACAACCAATCTTGCTCGCATTTGAACACTCAACACATCTTTCATTTTTAAAAGGAAGTCTTCCTCGTCTGGAGTCTTGGATGCTCGGGTAGGGTTTGGTGCCAAGATAATTTCTCCTGTCTCCATACAACCATGTGCAGCAATGTGTACCAAAGCAACTGAAGACAGACGTTTTAATACTTCATCCTTTGTAGCTTTTGTGCCAGTGAGGGGTGAAGTGTTGAGTATTCGCCCAATCATCATTACTTCTCCTTTCGCGTATGGCAGCTGCTGATACTTCTCCCCACGAAAAAGCACTTCTTTTAAACACGGATCACCTACGAGCAGCGCGCCAGTCGTATTGTGGTAGTCTGGTGGACAAGCTGTGATCAATTTTAAACTGGTCAGGGATGGAATCACTCGGATTCTGAAAGACTCACACAGGTACTTTGAGTTAGGGTCCATGAATGCAGCATAAGGGGCCAAGCACAATGGACCATCAGGGACAATTACAAGTTCATTGTCATGAACAAGATCGGCGATAGGGGATATGATGACGTCATAAAATCTTTTTAAAGCAGTTGTCTTTGCCTTGTTTTCAAAGTAGTGTACGCGATCGGATCCTGTTTGTGGGGCCCTCTCTTTTTCCGGCTTTTCATCAGTCAGCGTATCCAATGAGCGATTCTCGCATTTAACACCGGATCTTACACCAATTTTCTGCATTAAGAAATGAAAGAAGGAGGCCAAACCATCCTTGAAACCATGCTCGCAGATTTCCTTTCTTCTCAGTTGAACATCTTTTCCGTCTTGAATAAACCAGTAAATGATTTCTTCGAATTCTTCATCAACTGCTATGAAAACTGTATTCGATGGGAGGAAACTTAAGAGTGACTGCCTGTTGGGATAGAGAATGGTCCGTCAACGACCCATTTGGCGAATCGCTGATATTTTGCCCAAAGATACCCTTGGGTGAACTATTTTCAAAAATCATATTTAAAAGTTCCAGCGATTTTTTAATTTTCAGAAAATCGCGAAAATTTGAAAGTGCGGTCAAAATGCGGTTTTTCGCTTCATTAAATGCCCAAAATATGGTGCAAGAACGAAGCACCACCGAAGCGTTCAAATAAATCCAATTGTCACCAAACTTTACACGAAGTCGGAACAACTATTCCTATGCATTGTTCACTAGTAATAATTTTCAAGTACGTTGAAATTGTAATTTTGTAAGCCATTTTAAAAACACCTCCGAAGACCGCTAAAACTGGCGGCGGAATATCGTTAATGTTTAGCACCATAAAAATACCCCTGGTACCTCATTTTTCGAAACTTTTATTTTACAGCCCTAACATATGATTATTGCAATTTTACCATGCCAAGTGTCAGGGTCGAACTCGAAGCGCTTCCCTTCGAAAAAATCGAAAATCTATGTAATGTGTTCGGGCCAAATGATGCAAGATTTAGAGACGAACTCGAGGTTAATCAACTTCAATTTGGTCCATAAATTCTAAAATTAATTTCATCCTTTGCAATTTGCAGCGTGAAGCTGGCAAAAATATCCATTAGCATGTAGGAAACACATTCAGAGGCTTTAGAAGATACTGAAAGTCAAATTTGAGATATAAATCTCTCTAATTTTACCAACGGCTAGTATTCGCAATGTACTGTAGTTTATACAAGTAAACAAACGATTGTTCGTCGATCGGTCTCTCCAGAGGTCTGGATGTCAAATTCGGCAATGTATTATACTGGAGCGAATATCTAGCAGAAGACCAAAATGTCAGTGTTGCAGTATGGTAATAATTTCAAAACAAATTGCGTCTAAATAATTGAAAAATTATAAGAAGCAAAACTATCCGACCCCAAACAAATACACATCATTTAGCGCTATAAATTATTGTGCGAAGTAGCCACAAGAAACATACCCAAAAGCCATACGTCCACCTCAGTGCTACATCATATTAGCTTCCACAATTCCAAGCTGCTTTCTGTTATAAACATCAGGGAAAATCTGAATCCATTTTCTGGCGGCATATTCAGTACCATCGCAGTGCGTATCATATGTCAGGCAATAGTGTTGTTGACATTTGAGCCTCAAAACATGTCACGCAACTCAACACCTGAATTAGCTATCAGGCCAACTTTACTTTACAACTTTTTAATACTTCATTGAAAAACTCTGACAATATATTAGCACTATAATTATGTGAATTGAAATTAATTTTGATGGGTTTATTTTTTTGCGGGAAATCGGTCTTTGTGGGATCTGTTTTTGCAAATTATGAGAGTGGGGAGAGGTGGATAATTTTGGCAGGAATATTTTTTTCCGAACTATTTATAAACAGAACAGCTATGTAAAGATCTTGCAACATATTGCATCCATGGCCATTCCCGAGATGGATTGTGCATTGTTTTCCATTCTTCTCGGAATAGCAATACGGGATTTTTTTATCAACCTCCCCCTCCCCTGCCCCCTTCTTCTCTCTCAGAAATTATGAGATAGGTCAGGAGCCCATCACTAGGAGCGAGTAACTGGACTGGATTCGTATCACAGCGTTTTTACAGACCAGGTTATTTTTAGATTCGCTTTTCCCGCGAATTCGTATTCCCGCCAGACAATCAAACGTTTTTCCTTTGTAATCATTAATTGGCGTTACCGCGTAACAAAGGCCGCAATAAGGTCGCCATCTTTTTATTTTATTTTATTTCATTTCATATTACACATGGGACCAGAAACACATTTTCTCGGGAAAAAGGAATCTAAAAATAAACCGGTCTGTAAAAACGCTGTGACATAGGCGTAGTGTCGGAGTTGCTCGCTCCGGCTAATGGGCTCCTGGATATGTTTGCTAAGTATGAAAAGGCGCAAAATACTGAAAGTTCTCGATAATTTACTTTCTGCACGTGCGCTTGCTAGTAATGTCCTGCGGCATTTTCAGAAGTGCCAAGTGTAGAGCCTTTTTACGCACGGGCGGGAGACCTTGCCTAGTTGCTAGGGCTCTATATTTCACCGCGGTCAATCCGTTTCGGGTCACGTGGTCCGAGCGAAAAAGTGAGTCTAGGATACGTCATCGAAAAGAATTGATCGCGTAGGCCTGGGAGAAAGCCGTACAGGAACTAGGTAAATCTAGGGCCAGGCCTTTGCACACGCGTTGCAGCATCCGATGCAATGGCTCTTGATGATACGCTCTTGATGGCTCTTAATGGCTCTTGATGATACGCTGAAGCTACTCAAGCTACCGGCGGTAGCTTGAGTAGCTTCAGCGTATCATCAAGAGCCATTGCACACACGTCGTGCTGATCGTACACGAGGGCTGGAGCTGGATTTTTTTTTACAGCCTCCAGCTTTGCCTGACTAAAATTAATCTCCTCCTGTAATGCCTGGACATCCATCTCATCGGGGTCCCTTTGGCGCACTGCAGCACTCTGGCGAGAGAAGAAGGAGGCGACCTGCGAGGCGGCGAGAAATTCGGATGCTTGAAAAAGACCGTACACTATCAGTGACACGGGCTCGTCGCATTTCCCGCGCAACAATTTCGGTGTCAAGCTTTCGGCCCGTCGTTTGGCCAATACGGAATTTGGCCAATAGGTATGACTTTTGCTTGTCGCTAAATCGATACGCCTTCTTGGCTGTTGGTGTTTCCGTAGATAGCGGCGAGGCAGCGGGGGATTATTCATGTCCCCAAGACGGCTGCGTTTGTGTTTTTCAAAGAATATCCGCTTTAGATAAGCACTTGTCTCTAGAGATTACTAGAGTGAAATTCGCTTATGGATTTAATTAGCCAAAATGAGTTACAATAATTAAGTCCTGTTTGGTGAGCTAAAAATTCAAAATCCTCGTATTTGAATGAGCGCGCGGAGCTATCTGTCCCTTGGATAGTTGCCCCTTGGAAATTTGTTGTTCTTAAAACTAGCATATAATATAATATTAGTTTCAAGAACATAAAATTTCCGCGGGAAACTATCAGCTGATAGTTCCTCTATCGTTGAAATAAAAGGCCTTCAGAGCGCGCGCATAGTATTGAAGACAACCGTAAATAGTCAGTTATGAGCTATGTGAACAGTGGGTATCAGCTCGTATTGTCCTTCCCTCAAATTCCCAATACGTCACCAAGAGGTCACTGTTGTTCCAAAAGAGGGATGACCAGGGATGGGTCAGTCAGGGCAGCCAAGAAGGCGTATCGATTTAGCGATAGCAAAAGTCATACCTAAAGGACAAATTCCGTATTAGCCAAACGACGGGCCGCAAGCTTGACGCCGAGATTGTTGCGCGGGAAATGCGACAAGCCCGTGGCTCTGATGGTCCGCCTCGCAGGTCGCCTCCTTCTTCTCTCGACTCATACCAAAGTGCTTGAGTTCGCCAACGGGACCCTGATGAAATGGATGTCCAGGCATCGCAGGAGGAGACTAATTTTAGTCAGACAAAGGAGACTCTAAAAATCAATCCAGCTCCAGCATCCTCTCGTGTACGATCAGCACGACGTGTGTGCAATGGCGCTGGGTGATACGCTGAAGCTACTCGAGCTACCGATGTTGCAACGCGCGTGCGAAGGCCTGGGCCTAGATAGAGTGTAGATATAGCTCTCCCACCCGTGCGTAAAAAGGCTCCATACTTGGCACTTCTGAGGGACATTACTAGCAAGCGCACGTGCCGAAAATAAATTATCGAGAACTTTCAGTATTTTGCGCCTTTTCATACTTAGCAAACATATCTCATTGTAATTTTTGAGAGAGAAGAAGGGGGCAGGGGAGGGGGAAGTTGTTAAAAAAAATCCCGTATTGCTATTCGGAGAAGAATGGAAAACAATGCACAATCCATCTCGGGAATGGCCATGAATGCAATATGTTGCAAGATCTTTACATAGCTGTTCTGTTTATAAATAGTTCGGAAAAAAATATTCCTGCCAAAATTATCCACCTCTCCCCACTCTCATAATTTGCAAAAACAGATCCCACAAAGACCGATTTCCCGCAAAAAAATAAATCCATCAAAATTAATTTCAATTCACATAATTATAGTGCTAATATATTGTCAGAGTTTTTCAATGAAGTATTAAAAAGTTGTAAAGTAAAGTTGGCCTGATAGCTAATTCAGGTGTTGAGTTGCGTGACATGTTTTGAGGCTCAAATGTCAACAACACTATTGCCTGACATATGATACGCACTGCCGATGGTACTGAATATGCCGCCAGAAAATGGATTCAGATTTTCCCTGATGTTTATAACAGAAAGCAGCTTGGAATTGTGGAAGCTAATATGATGTAGCACTGAGGTGGACGTATGGCTTTTGGGTATGTTTCTTGTGGCTACTTCGCACAATAATTTATAGCGCTAAATGATGTGTATTTGTTTGGGGTCGGATAGTTTTGCTTCTTATAATTTTTCAATTATTTAGACGCAATTTGTTTTGAAATTACTACCAGACTGCAACACTGACATTTTGGTCTTCTGCTAGATATTCGCTCCAGTAATATACATTGCCGAATTTGACATCCTGACCTCTGGAGAGACCGATCGACGAACAATCGTTTGTTTACTTGTATAAACTACAGTACATTGCGAATACTAGCCGTTGGTAAAATTAGAGAGATTTTTATCTCAAATTTGACATTCAATATCTTCTAAAGGCTCTGAATGCATTTTCTACATGCTATTGGATATTTTTTTCCAGCTTCACGCTACAAATTGCCAAGATTGAAATTAATTTTAGAATTTTATAGGCCCACTTGAAGTTCATTAACCTCAATCAGCTCTAAATCGTGCGTCATTTGGCCCGAACACATTACATAGATTTTCGATTTTTTTCGAAGGGAAGCGCTTCGAGTTCGACCCTGAAACTTGGTATGGTAAATGTTCCATAATGATATGTTAGGGCTGTAAAATAAAATTATCGAAAAATGAGGTACCAGCGGCATTTTTGTGGTATTAAACATTAACGATATTCTGCCGCCATTTTTAGCGGTCTTCAGAGGTGTTTTTAAAATGGCTTGCAAAATTACAATTTCAACGTACTTGAAAATTGTTACAAGTTAACAATACATGGGAATAGTTGTTCCGACTTTGTGTGAAGTTTGGGGTCAATTGGATTTATTTTAAGGCTTCGGTGATCCTTCGTCCTTGCACCTTATTTCGGGCGTTTGATGAAGCGAAAAACTGCACTTTGACCGCACTTTCAAATTTTCGCAATTTTCTGAAAATTAAAAAATCGCTGGAACTTTTAAATATGATTTTTGAAAATAGTTCACCCAAGAGTATCTTTGGGCAAAATATCAGCGATTCGCCAAATGGGTCGTTGACGGACCATTCTCGATCCCAACAGGCAGTCACTCTTAATGTGTCACAAGTGTTTTTTCCGGTTTATGAAATGCATTCCCAGACCCATACGTCGATTCCATAAGATCATTCAGAGCTTGTGCACGTCCTTCCTCGGCAGCAAACAGAGCCTCGACTACTCTGCCTTGTTTTAACAAAAGACGCCATAAACTAGTATACGCGCGTGAATACATATTGCGGTAGTTAATTTTCCACTCATTTTTAAACTGAAGAAGACCCCTTACAGCATTAAACATTCTTATACTGGAATGATAACAATCAAGAGCCCTGAGTCGAGACCCTTCGAATTCAAAGCAGGTACCAACCTCATGAAACGATTTGGCCTGTCCAACTCTGTCTCCCAATTCTTTGGCAATTTTTAGATGGCGTTCATGGTAGTCGATGGCTGTCTTGATCTCTCCCAGACTGTGATAAGCGTTGCCAAGATTGCAATACGACTCTCCTTCTCCTGCCTTGTCTCCCACTTCTTTGGCAATTTTTAGATGACGTTAATGGTAGTCCATGGCTGTCTTGAAATCTCCCAGACTGCGATAAGCGACACCAAGATTACCATAGGCCTTTCCTTCACTTGCCTTGTCTCCCACTTCTTTGGCAAATTTTAGATGGCGTTCAAGGTAGTCGATGGCTGTTTTCAAATCTCCCAGACTGCAATAAGCGATGCCAAGATTGCCATACGACTTTCCTTCTCCTGCCTTGTCTCCCACGTCTTTGACAATTTTTAGATGGCGTTCATGGTAATCGATGGCTGTTTTGAAATCTCCCAAACTGTCATAAGCGATGCCAAGATTGCAATACGACTTTCTTTCTCCTGCCTTGTCTCCCACTTCTTTGGCAATTTTTAGATCACGTTCATGGTATTCGATGGCTTTTTTGAAATCTCCCACACTGCGATAAGCGTTGCCAAGATTGCAATAGGCCTTTTCTTCTCCTGCCTTGTCTCCCACTTCTTTGGCAATTTTTAGATGACGTTCATGGTATTCGATGGCTGTTTTGAAATCTCCCAAACTGTCATAAGCGTTGCCAAGATTACCATACGCCTTTCCTTCTCCTGCCTTGTCTCCCACTTCTTTGGCAATTTTTAGATCACGTTCATGGTAGTCCATGGCTGTCTTGAAATCTCCCAGACTGCGATAAGCGACACCAAGATTGCAATACGACTTTCCTTCTCCTGCCTTGTCTCCCACTTCTTTGGCAATTTTTAGATTACGTTCATGGTAGTCCATGGCTGTCTTGAAATCTCCCAGACTGTGATAAGCGACACCAAGATTGCCATAGGCATTTCCTTCACTTGCCTTGTCTCCCACTTCTTTGGCAAATTTTAGATGGCGTTCAAGGTAGTCGATGGCTGTTTTCAAATCTCCCAGACTGCAATAAGCGATGCCAAGATTGCAATACGAATTTCCTTCTCCTGCCTTGTCTCCCACGTCTTTGACAATTTTTAGATGGCGTTCATGGTAATCGATGGCTGTTTTGAAATCTCCCAAACTGTCATAAGCGATGCCAAGATTGCAATACGACTTTCCTTCTCCTGCCTTGTCTCCCACTTCTTTGGCAATTTTTAGATCACGTTCATGGTATTCGATGGCTTTTTTGAAATCTCCCACACTGCGATAAGCGTTGCCAAGATTGCAATAGGACTTTCCTTCTCCTGCCTTTTCTCCCACTTCTTTGGCAATTTTTAGATGACGTTCATGGTATTCGATGGCTTTTTGAAATCTCCCACACTGCGATAAGCGTTGCCAAGATTGCAATAGCACTTTCCTTCTCCTGCCTTGTCTCCCACTTCTTTGACAATTTTTAAATCACGTTCATGGTAGTCCATGGCTGTCTTGAAATCTCCCAGACTGCGATAAGCGACACCAAGATTGCAATACGACTTTCCTTCTCCTGCCTTGTCTCCCACGTCTTTGACAATTTTTAGATGGCGTTCATGATAATCGATGGCTGTTTTGAAATCTCCCAAACTGTCATAAGCGATGCCAAGATTGCAATACGACTTTCCTTCTCCTGCCTTGTCTCCCACTTCTTTGGCAATTTTTAGATGACGTTCATGGTATTCGATGGCTTTTTTGAAATCTCCCACACTGCGATAATCGTTGCCAAGATTGCAATAGGACTTTCCTTCTCCTGCCTTGTCTCCCACTTCTTTGGCAATTTTTAGATGACGTTCATGGTATTCGATGGCTGTTTTGAAATCTCCCAAACTGTCATAAGCGTTGCCAAGATTGCAATAGGACTTTCCTTCTCCTGCCTTGTCTCCCACTTCTTTGGCAATTTTTAGATCACGTTCATGGTAGTCCATGGCTGTCTTGAAATCTCCCAGACTGCGATAAGCGACACCAAGATTGCGATACGACTTTCCTTCTCCTGCCTTGTCTCCCACTTCTTTGGCAATGTTTAGATCACGTTCAAAGTAGTCGATGGCTGTTTTGAAATCTTCCAGACTGCAATAATCGCAGCCAAGATTACAATACGACTTTCCTTCCCCTGCCTTGTCTCCCACTTGTTTGGCAATTTTTAGATGACGTTCATGGTATTCGATGGCTTTTTTGAAATCTCCCAAACTGTTATAAGCGTTGCCAAGATTACCATACGCCTTTCCTTCTCCTGCCTTGTCTCCCACTTCTTTGGCAATTTTTAGATCACGTTCATGGTAGTCCATGGCTGTCTTGAAATCTCCCAGACTGCGATAAGCGACACCAAGATTACCATAGGCCTTTCCTTCACTTGCCTTGTCTCCCACTTCTTTGGCAATGTTTAGATGACGTTCATGGTATTCGATGGCTTTTTTGAAATCTCCCAAACTGTTATAAGCGTTGCCAAGATTACCATACGCCTTTCCTTCTCCTGCCTTGTCTCCCACTTCTTTGGCAATTTTTAGATCACGTTCATGGTAGTCCATGGCTGTCTTGAAATCTCCCAGACTGCGATAAGCGCTGCCAAGATTACCATAGCCCTTTCCTTCTTCTTCCTTGTTTCCCACTTCTTTGGCAATTTTTAGATGACGTTCATGGTAGTCGATGGCTGTTTTGAAATCTCCCAAACTGTTATAAGCGTTGCCAAGATTACCATACGCCTTTCCTTCTCCTGCCTTGTCTCCCACTTCTTTGGCAATTTTTAGATCACGTTCATGGTAGTCCATGGCTGTCTTGAAATCTCCCAGACTGCGATAAGCGACACCAAGATTACCATAGGCCTTTCCTTCACTTGCCTTGTCTCCCACTTCTTTGGCAATGTTTAGATGACGTTCATGGTATTCGATGGCTTTTTTGAAATCTCCCAAACTGTTATAAGCGTTGCCAAGATTACCATACGCCTTTCCTTCTCCTGCCTTGTCTCCCACTTCTTTGGCAATTTTTAAATCACGTTCATGGTAGTCCATGGCTGTCTTGAAATCTCCCAGACTGCGATAAGCGACACCAAGATTGCAATACGACTTTCCTTCTCCTGCCTTGTCTCCCACGTCTTTGACAATTTTTAGATGACGTTCATGGTAGTCGATGGCTGTTTTGAAATCTCCCAAACTGTTATAAGCGTTGCCAAGATTACCATACGCCTTTCCTTCTCCTGCCTTGTCTCCCACTTCTTTGGCAATTTTTAGATGACGTTCATGGTATTCGATGGCTTTTTTGAAATCTCCCAAACTGTTATAAGCGTTGCCAAGATTACCATACGCCTTTCCTTCTCCTGCCTTGTCTCCCACTTCTTTGGCAATTTTTAGATCACGTTCATGGTAGTCCATGGCTGTCTTGAAATCTCCCAGACTGCGATAAGCGACACCAAGATTACCATAGGCCTTTCCTTCACTTGCCTTGTCTCCCACTTCTTTGGCAATGTTTAGATGACGTTCATGGTATTCGATGGCTTTTTTGAAATCTCCCAAACTGTTATAAGCGTTGCCAAGATTACCATACGCCTTTCCTTCTCCTGCCTTGTCTCCCACTTCTTTGACAATTTTTAAATCACGTTCATGGTAGTCCATGGCTGTCTTGAAATCTCCCAGACTGCGATAAGCGACACCAAGATTGCAATACGACTTTCCTTCTCCTGCCTTGTCTCCCACGTCTTTGACAATTTTTAGATGGCGTTCATGGTAATCGATGGCTGTTTTGAAATCTCCCAAACTGTCATAAGCGATGCCAAGATTGCAATACGACTTTCCTTCTCCTGCCTTGTCTCCCAATTCTTTGGCAATTTTTAGATGACGTTCATGGTATTCGATGGCTTTTTTGAAATCTCCCACACTGCGATAATCGTTGCCAAGATTGCAATAGGACTTTCCTTCTCCTGCCTTGTCTCCCACTTCTTTGGCAATTTTTAGATGACGTTCATGGTATTCGATGGCTGTTTTGAAATCGCCCAAACTGTCATAAGCGTTGCCAAGATTGCAATAGGACTTCCCTTCTCCTGCCTTGTCTCCCACTTCTTTGGCAATTTTTAGATCACGTTCATGGTAGTCCATGGCTGTCTTGAAATCTCCCAGACTGCGATAAGCGACACCAAGATTGCGATACGACTTTCCTTCTCCTGCCTTGTCTCCCACTTCTTTGGCAATGTTTAGATCACGTTCAAAGTAGTCGATGGCTGTTTTGAAATCTTCCAGACTGCAATAATCGCAGCCAAGATTACAATACGACTTTCCTTCCCCTGCCTTGTCTCCCACTTGTTTGGCAATTTTTAGATGACGTTCATGGTATTCGATGGCTTTTTTGAAATCTCCCAAACTGTTATAAGCGTTGCCAAGATTACCATACGCCTTTCCTTCTCCTGCCTTGTCTCCCACTTCTTTGGCAATTTTTAGATCACGTTCATGGTAGTCCATGGCTGTCTTGAAATCTCCCAGACTGCGATAAGCGACACCAAGATTACCATAGGCCTTTCCTTCACTTGCCTTGTCTCCCACTTCTTTGGCAATGTTTAGATGACGTTCATGGTATTCGATGGGTTTTTTGAAATCTCCCAAACTGTTATAAGCGTTGCCAAGATTACCATACGCCTTTCCTTCTCCTGCCTTGTCTCCCACTTCTTTGGCAATTTTTAGATCACGTTCATGGTAGTCCATGGCTGTCTTGAAATCTCCCAGACTGCGATAAGCGCTGCCAAGATTACCATAGCCCTTTCCTTCTTCTTCCTTGTTTCCCACTTCTTTGGCAATTTTTAGATGACGTTCATGGTAGTCGATGGCTGTTTTGAAATCTCCCAAACTGTTATAAGCGTTGCCAAGATTACCATACGCCTTTCCTTCTCCTGCCTTGTCTCCCACTTCTTTGGCAATTTTTAGATGACGTTCATGGTATTCGATGGCTTTTTTGAAATCTCCCAAACTGTTATAAGCGTTGCCAAGTTTACCATACGCCTTTCCTGCTCCTGCCTTGTCTCCCACTTCTTTTGCAATTTTTAGATCACGTTCATGGTAGTCCATGGCTGTCTTGAAATCTCTCAGACTGCGATAAGCGCTGCCAAGATTACCATAGGCCTTTCCTTCTCCTTCCTTGTTTCCCACTTCTTTGGCAATTTTTAGATGGCGTTCATGGTAGACGATGGCTGTTTTGAAATCTCCCATACTGCGATAAGCGATACCAAGATAACCATACCCCTTTCCTTCTCCTGTCTTGTCTCCCACTTCTTTGACAATTTTAAGATGACGTTCATGGTAGTCGATGGCTGTTTTGAAATCTTCCAGACTGCAATAAGCGGCACCAAGATTACCATAGGCTTTTCCTTCACTTGCCTTGTCTCCCACTTCTTTGGCAATTTTTAGATCGCATTCGTGGTAGTCTATGGCTGTTTTGAAATCTCCCAGACTGTAATAAGCGATGCCAAGATTACCATAGGCATTTCCTTCTCCTGTTTTGTCTCCAACTTCTTTGGCAATTTTTAGATCACTTTCATGGTAGTCTATGGCTGTTTTGAAATCTCCCAGACTGCGATAAGCGCAGCCAAGATTACCATACGCCATTCCTTCTCTTGGCTTGTCTCCCACTTCTTTGGCAAATTTTAGATGACGTTCAAGGTAGTCGATGGCTGTTTTGAAATCTCTCAGACTGTAATAAGCGCAGCCAAGATTGCAATAGGACTTTCCTTCTCCTGCCTTGTCTTCCACTTCTTTGGCAATGTTTAGATCACGTTCAAGGTAGTCGATGGCTGTTTTGAAATCTCCCAGACTGCAATAAGCGATGCCAAGATTGCAATACGACTTTCCTTCTCCTGCCTTGTCTCCCACGTCTTTGAGAATTTTTAGATGGCGTTCATGGTATTCGATGGCTGTTTTGAAATCTCCCAAACTCTCATAAGCGATTCCAAGATTGGAGTACGACGTTCCTTCTCCTGCCTTGTCTCCCACTTCTTTGGTAATTTTTAGATGACGTTCATGGTAGTCGATGGCTGTTTTGAAATCTCCCAGACTGCGATAAGCGATGCCAAGATTACAATACGACTTTCCTTCTTCTGCCTTGTCTCCCACTTCTTTGGCAAGTTTTAGATGGCGTTCAAGGTAGTCGATGGCTGTTTTGATATCTCCCAGACTGTAATAAGCGCAGCCAAGATTACCATACGCCATTCCTTCTCCTGCCTTGTTTCCCACTTCTTTGGCAAGTTTTAGATAATGTTCATGGTAGTCGATGGCTCTTTTGAAAGCCCCCGGACTGTCATAAGCGATGCCAAGATTGCAATACGCCCTTCCTTCTCCGGCTTTGTCTTCCACTTCTCCGGCTGTCTTGAGACTGTTTTGGGCATTTGCAACTATTAAATCCTTTTCAGCCTTCTTTTCTTTGTCTTTGACAGTCTTTGGTACAGGATCTTCACTTTTCTATACATATTTTATTTAAAAACAATACCATAAACATCAACCGTAATATAAAAAAAATACCCTGTCCTTATTGTTCCTCGATTTTGTTGGTGAAATCGGTACGAAACTAAAAAAAAAGAACATCTTTGCATTTTTAGGAGGCTCCAACTTGGCATTACATGCTTGGTTCTTTCTTCAAGAAGCCTAAAATTGTGACCACCTTTATGCAGATTATGCAATCAGAAGCCGAGGATAGATATTTCGTGGATGCTTGTCGTTCTAAAGCTTTCTTAATACATGTCAACTTTTTAGCTTTTATGGATTAGAAATTCTTTCCTAGACTAATTTCGTAACTCCGAAATGGAAAATATTGACGGTAAAATAAGGAAATCAGCTGTCCTATGGTAAATTATAACAATTATCAGTCAAATGGCCAGGCAACCGTAATAAGCTGTAAGTAATTTCTACGGCCAGGAGAAATTTATTTTTGCTTGCGGTGACACTAAACACTTAATGACTGGTACCGAGGGAAACAGCAAATATATAGCAAAACAAATAAGCATTGAACCATCAATTGAAATTAACGGCTGGCCGTAAAAAGAGATACACTTATCTTTTGCATAAATCCCGACTGATAAATAAAAATCGCAAGCTTCCAAAATAAACGATTCATTTCAAAACATGTATCAAACTAGCCTGAGATCAGGCTCCTGATCTCAGGCTAGTATCAAACTCAAATTAAAACCACTGAAAGAAAACCCAGTTGAAATCATTTTATTTAGCCGGATGCGATTACGCATTTTAAGACGCAATTTGCGGCTTTGACTTTGCCAGTTTGCAAGCTCACATTTCCTGGATAATCGCGGCTGTCAACGTTGGAAAGAACTGTTAATTTAAAAGCAAACTTACCAACAATTCATTTATTTCTCGCATTGGGGTAAGAGCTCATTAGAAGTTCGTATAATTCCTTCGAATTTCTTCCTGAAACTTGGAAACTCTCTCAGCGGGCGACATTAACTGGCAACAGTGCACTGTTACCCTCTGACGTCACAGTTTTTGCGAATGCTGCCCACTCATCGCTTTTGGCGGGGAAAAGTTTATGTGTTAGCTTTCATGTGACCATGAATCAACCAATGAGAGCGTGCGTTGTATCGGGAAAACCGCAGCTATATACCAATCGTATATATCATGAAGTTATTGTGTATATATTTTTTTACTGTCGGGCTTTTGGGTATCTTTTGTTTGCGAAGACGTCGTGCCTGACTTTATAGCGGGTTGAAATTAGAATGTGTCATGATATGGTATGTCACTATGGCATGGTGTCAAGAAGTGTCTCAAACACAGTTTGAATTAAGAAATTATAGCTCAAAAAGAGTGTATTCAAGCTGTCCTCAACGCAAAGTCTTGAGGGAAATGTTGCAGATAACTGACGTAAGTGGAAACATCAATTTCAATTTCAATTGTACAAGGAAAGGATCAATGAAGAAACCCGAGAAACAACAGTCGCTATATTTCTTCATCTCGTCGGGGAAGAAGCACTTGGAATTTACCACACATTCTCGTGTCTTATTCCAGAAATATGAAGAATATTGCAATCCCAGGCGAAACATCACATTTTAGCGCCACAAATTATTCACATGTGTTCAGCAACCCACCGAAAACATCGATCAGTATGTCACCGAGTTGCGCACCAAAGCAACCACGTGCTAATTTGTGAGCTGTGTGAAATCTGTTGCTCGCAATGTAGACTTTCTCAACGTTTGTTTTGCGTTTTGGTGTTGTCAGTCAGTGGGGACTTCTCAAGAAGTCGACTTGTGGCAAGTCTACTCACAATGTTGCAGAAGTAGAACGAGGAAAATTCCTTTCGATAGAAGAGTTTAGGGAAAAATATAATCTCAACTTGAATTTCTTCAGATTACCTCTTCCATCTCCACATGACGATCCGCTTCAGAACATAAGGATATCCTTCAAATGATTTCACTTGAAGAACGTTATCAATACCAATTATCTAAATATATTACTTTGCATTTGTATGCGCTGTAAGCAATTTTATAAATTATTTGTAGAGTCCATTGATGTCGAACCCACTTCAAAATTTTTTTTAAACTTAGCGGTAATACTCAGGAGAGATTGCTGGTCAATGGACAACCTCGATTAAAACAACTTTTTTAAAAGACAACGCGTGATAATAAGTAGCTTCCTAAGAAAGTATGCGTAGAAGGCTAGATAATAAGTTAATTAAAAACAATTATATTTCAAGCTGCTACATCGAATTCTAGTAACTAACAAGGAACTAAATTGCTTTAGTTCACGCGAGTTCCATATAAGGGCAAAATTGATTTAGCGATTCTGATTGGTCGGAAATAATCCCCAGCATTGTTTCAAACATATAAAGATAAGTTACACGCTTCTAGGTGATAAACTTCTGGTATTATAAAATACACTTGTCAAGCGGCCGTTCCTTGAGTGACTTTTTTCGCGCTTGATTATTTATGTCGTAAAAAGACTGCATCAGATGTTTGGTTCAATTTTGACCAGTTTGTTCAGGGGACAACTTATATTTTTCTCAGAAATCGAACGGCATGCATGCTAGTCGCTGCGGTAACCCAGCGATTCCGAAAAAAAGTATCATTTTATAGTTCAACACGCTAAAAAGTAAACCATGACCTCTTCGCAAATTAAAGATACCCCAAAGCACGACAGTAAAACAGTATATATATACACAATAACCTCATGATATTTACAAGTGTAAGTAAGTAAAAATGTATTTATGCTGGCCGTAGAAATCACTTACACTTACAGCTTATCGCTGCGATCCGTTGCGATCGTTGAGACCTCAGGCCGGTTTCCATATGACCGCAACGATCGCGAGTGGTTTCCATATAAAAACTGCACGATCACAACGTCGCAAGGATCGCAAGAATGGTTTCCACAAAAAACTGCACGATCGCAAGGATCGCAGAGATATAAATTTTTCTATCTCTGCGATGGCAAGGATCGCAAGGGTCGCAACGATCGCAGCGATCGCAACGTTTTATGGTTTCCATATGATCGCAAGGATCGCAGAACACTTTTTCTGCGATCGCTGCGATCGTTGCAATTATATGGAAACCAGGCTTTACACTCGCCCGACCGATCGACTGAGACTGAGAATTTACCGTAGAACAGTTTTACCTCAATATTTCGCATTTCGGAGTTGCGAAATTAGTCTAGCGTTGGCTTCCAAAGCCAAAAGCTCAAAAGTTCAATCAATCAATCAATCAATAACTTTATTTATGTGTCTTAGCTACTAGCTGTCCACAAGTGGACTACTAATTGGGGACACTTAGTTTAAAAACTCTAAGTTGAGATGGTAAAAACCTGAAAAACAAGCCTCCACGAAAAAGTGGTCACATGCCTGTTTGGGCTCCTGGCTATAAATCATTCAAGAGACTGACAAAGGCTCACGGTGGGGCAAAACGTATCATTAAATGTAACATTTTAACATAATTTTGTATATTTTGAACATTTCCTCGCCAAACTCGGCAGGTAAGCTGGGGACATTGCCAAAATCATTTTGGTATCAATATTGACAGAAATTAGGTGTTTTTTCGAAAGAGCACGTCAGGAGGGGATCCAGGAATTTTTGATAGGGGGGGAGGGGGGGAGTCCCACGTTTTCCAGCAAAAGTGAAGTAGAAGGAGAATTATGGCAGTAGAAGGTTCGGGGTAGGCATGGGAGAGGGGTGGGGCGGATGGTGGCGCTCCCCTCCAATTGGGGGTGTTTGTGGGGCCTACCCACACGCTTTCACGCTCTGAAAAGTGCATTTTGGTGGATCCTGGAGATGATTTTTCTATGGATAACGGTGAAAGCAAAAAACCTTCAGGTCTGATAGGGGGTCCGGACCCTCCCCCTGGATCCGCCACTGCACGTTGAGTGGAGTTGAAATCCGAAAACCGTTTACGAATATCATAAAATTTAGTTGAGATATGGCTATTTGAATGTTGAAGTGAGCTTGGCTGAAAATAATTGTGTGCCTCCGGAGATCAGTAATTGAAATATTTATATATTTGGTCTTGATTTTGGAGCTAGCAATTCAATTGTATATTGATATCTATCTATGTAACGTCCCAACTTTTATCGCCTAAATTGTCGTTATAAAACTGAAATTTTTAATTTTTTATAACTCGTGCAATTTTAGTCGTAGCGAGAGACAGTTTTCGGTTTTGAACTCCTCTCTACGTCCTCTTTCAAACATCTCTGCATCTCGGATATTTGTGACGTCATCAATTATGACGTCATAATTTGATATTTTGTGTCCTCCGATGTAAAAATGATTTGGACAATGGCACAAGCTTACCTGACAAGTTTGGCAGGGAAATCGACAAAACATGCAAAGTTAGTCTAAATGATCCTTTTTACTCCCATTTGGCGTCGCCGTTTTCGGATGACCTTAGAATCATGACACAGTGTGGCATGTAGTTATGTTGACAACAATCATAGGTCGCTATCGTATCAATATGCTATTCCTCTAAAGCAGTAGCTAAAAAAATTCCCCTTCATAATCTCACCTATTTTGCATATATTTCCAGCTATCTGTTTTTTTTCATTTTCTATCCATCGAAGGCTGTAAGCTGGCATCGTTCTAAGATTTTTGTGTTTACCCTGGCTACGATTGTTTACAACATTTTTGTTCGATCATGTCTCTCTACACGTATTCGAAGCACTCTTCACTTATCTATTATAACAAGAGAGGATGACAAATTTTCGTTTTTAAAGTACTCAACATGTATTGTTAACCTATTGAAATATAGGTTAAATGTGAGTTGTGGGGTGAAAAGTAACACAACTTATTTTGATTATCTACCCAGTAAAGCCACGATTTCTTGTAACAATACTAACCTGGCCTTTCATAGTGTGAGTATCAGACTTATTCTTCCTTTCTTGTCGCTTCGTTTCTTCCGATGTATCTGGTTCACCAACACACCAAGTCCGTAAATCTAGCAATGTCTTGCTATTGTTGTCAATCTTCTTAGAGTCAAGTCACATGACATATTATTTGCAATTCGTAAACTGAGTATTAGTAGCATTATCATTTGTTTAGTTTCCAGGAAAATAGACAGGAATTGTACACTTAATTCTTACAGTATTTTAGAAGTAAATTGACAAACAACCTATTTTATTCCATGGGGGTTGAAGTTTGCTACTGTGATCGAAACCGCGTTTTCTTTAGAGGAACTTAGGGCCTCCACAGACTAGACCAATTGTTATCGATAACTATTAGTTGTCGATCATAAAAAGCTGTCGATAACAAAAAAGCCAGTGTGTGAAGCTAGATATCGATAACTAAGGCCCTTAGTTATCGATACTGACTAGCTTCACACACTGGCTTTTTTGTTATCGACAACTTTTTATGATCGACAACTAAATAGTTGTCGACAACTATCTCTCAGTCTAGTCTATGGAGGCCCTAAGTAGCTAACTTGATAACCTGAATTCGCCGAGCTTCATCGAGGGTATACGCCTGAAACTAGGTGAGGTCGTTTGTATATATTTGCTGGATTTTCTCATAACTAGAAAAAAGGAAAACAAATCGGTAGTTTTTTCACAAGTCGAACAAACTTGAATATCTTGAAATGCACAAATTACGCATTATAAATACCTTGTTCTTCATTTGCTTATAGCTTTTACTGGGAGTTTCCGATCTTTTCTGATTATTCAGCAAAGGTTTAGGTAGTATCAAGCTTTCCAATAATACGTGCGATCTTAGCACTATTTTAGCGTTCCTGCAACAGCTGAGGCAAATACACAAGCATATTTTTTTAAGCTAAAATTCAGTTCAAGCGGAAAATTAGTTTAAAAATGAAGCCTCCGCTCCAATAAATACCGCGGGCCAGCTGTCGTGATTTCCAATATTTTCAATGTATATCCTGTCCTTACTAAAGTTCACACGGGACCGGTTACAAATGCATCCGATAGGCCTTTCGTTTACACGGTACCAGCTATCCGTAACACCTATCCGGTTTCGATCTACTCCGATCTTCGACCTGCAAAAAAGCTACTCCAATTTTGGAACCGTTCTGGTCCCATATTGGACCAGCCCCGTGTGAACACACTGGAGTAGTCAGTTTCGTTTTGGTACTGGTCCGAAATGCACCGCTTCGTGTATTCTGTGCATGATCAACTGGTAGAAACAACTGACATTCAGACGTTGATCCTGTAGTGTAGTGAGCAGATACTTATAAAAGGAACAGTCTCGTGTGAACAGACCTGGTCGGGTCCAATCAAGATTCTACGGTATAAGAAGTAGTCTATAAAATATATTACCAAGAGGAAAGAGAGAACATGGAATTTGGAAAGTTCACATAAGCTAATGTTTCCCAGAGTCCAGAAAGATAACATGAATCGTTATGTCAAAGGATACTGCCAATCCCTTATCACACCAGGTAATGGCTTCTTTGTAGCACTGTAGCTGCACACAAGCCCTCGCTCCTGAAAACCAGTAATAATTTGATCAAGAGTATTACATTACCTCCATTATGAAAGAAGAAATTCTTCTTTTTCCAAAATTCGTGTTAGTTATATGGTCGATCTGTTACGCGTCCTCCCCCCCCCCCCCCAAAAAAAAAAAATCGATGTCTTATTATTTGTTTCAGCCTCGACTAACGAAGATTCCCGTAGATCCTGAAGAACAATCCCATACAAAGATTTCGACGGAAAGCGAGCAAGAGGAAGTCGAAGGATGGCAAGGCGGAGTCAAGTACAACGGACCGTAACAATCATCTTAGAGTAATAACTCATCAGGTTAAAACAGAGGAAATGATGGTTTGGATATCTGATCTTTCTAGCATATATTTTTACGATTTTATTTCTCTGTTTACAGCAAAGTTTTAGTTTCGATTGAGAAGATATATTAAACACTCGAGACAGTGCTTTATCACATTTCCATACACCTCGAATTTCTCTTCTCGGTGTTTGGAAATGTGATGAAACACTGCCTTGTGTGTTTGATACATTACTTCTAAGAACTTTGTTAAGCCACGACCGACTGACATGGCATGACCCCGGGGGTACTCCCTATAATGGACTATACGGGGAGGCTCCGCCCGAAAGGGGTACCTTTTTAGACTGGAGGTATATAAAAGTAGGGATTTCACGAGTTGGAGTATAGAAAAGGGTAGGGAAAACTGTCATTTAGGTATGAGGTGGACTGCAGGTTTGAAATTCTTAGCCATCGTAAGAAAGCTTCCTTCCGCTTACGTCTGGGGATATATATTGTTCATTAAGTTCATTCCAAGGGTATAGAAAAGGGATGCAGTGTTTCTACTGTAGGTATGTGAAAGGGGTACCATTTTCATCATTTCTATGGAAGGTATATGAAAGGGTAGCGACGCTCTTTGTGCTCGCGATTGCGTGTCGAGCACAAAGAGCGTCTGCGTAGGAGGCTAATGAAAGGGATACCTTTTCTCTCAAAAATGGTATATAAAAGGGTAAGGGGTTGGACCTCTGGGCGGAGCCTCCCCGTATAAAACTTTTTTTGTGTACCCCCCTCCCCCCCGGGGGGCATGACACTTTAGAGACATGGACTTGAGAATTGAATCTTCAAAGGCATGACAAGAGTAATCTCGATTTGTATTAATGCCTTGATCAATATGCTTACTATAGGTGTTTTCTGAAAAAGACTGAAGTCAACATGGCCGCCAAGACCCTTACCTGTTTCTATGGCTTCGATCAAAGTTGGTTCCAGCTTGACGGCAGCTGTTGCATCATTCAGTGCTTCTTGATAATTTCCCGACAAGACAAGACAAGTTCATATTCAAGTTTATGTAAAGTGTTAAAAACTAACACTAAACTGCGAAAAGACACTAATCCCTCTCCCAGTTGGAGTTGTTACAGCATATGATCAAGGAATTCCAATCGGAAAGACCATATTTGGGGATCAGTTGCATAAAAAAAATAAAAATGGACACGAATAATATTTTACCATATTTTTAAATGACATTTTCAGTAAAATCTCCGAAAAGGGGAACCGCGAAGCAGTGTTGTAATTTGTTTTATCTTTTGGATCAATTAGCTAATGGATGTCGGTCTAGAACTGAAATAATGAGCTAATAAAAAAATTTGAAAAAGCAAGATCTCACCCAAATGGAAATAAGCTGTTGCCCTGCTACTGTACAGTTTGGCATTCAGTTGTACATCCTCGCAGTTCACTTGAATTCCTTCCGTGTAGAAGAATATGGCGTTACAAGCTTCTTTGTTCCTGTATTCTTTGTTACCTTCTTCGACGTACACATTTGCTGTCGCTGAAAAAAGAAAACCTTATATAGTCATTATGATCACAATTTGATAAGGATGCACAAATACATGAAATAATTCTTACTTTAAATATGCTATCTGCTATGCCGCACATGTTGGTCTGCGGTTTTGTTGTTACTATATGCGCACGCATGCCATGTGCGCAACTAGTTGTATCAAACCGCCATGTTTGATTAAACCATTGTTGTGTTTGTAAACCAAGTCTGATTTACTCCGCGAGACACAACACTATCAGTTAGCAGTAGCTTGAAATGTTTATTTCCTTGCAAATAATACCACTTAATAAAAAAAACTTTGTGCAATCAATAAATACATTAATCTGGTTTTGTTGTTTCTTGCAGCACAACTGCGCAGAGCTAGTAGCGAAAGACCTCGTGTGTATTTGAATCTGGAATGTTTCGCGGTTACAAATTAGATAAACAAATCAATTTCACAGCTGCATATTTCATATTCTCAATTTATTATACATCCAGAAAGAGTCCACACTTTTTAAAAGTGAATAAGTAGCAAAGGACCGCGAACAAAAATGCTGCTGGTATACGTAGGATCTGTAAAAGATACACGTAGGATCTGTAAAATACGCTGGTATACGCTGGTATACCAGCGTATACGCTGGTATACGTAGGATCTGTAAAAGTCTTTTTAAGGTAACGTTGGTATGGTGAGTCTTGTAAGGTAACGTAGTGTAGCAACTAAGAAACAGGAAACGCTTGTAGAGTCTATATAACGCGAAGCAAGCATGAAAAGGAGGCCACAGCTTTAGACCTGGTTGACACAAATACTTTCAGTTACTCTCAAACTTTCTCGTCTTCCCGCTTTGTTTTATTTTCTCACATCTTAAAGTGTCATCATCAAAATCCATTTTTCCTTCTAAAGGTGATGCGACTTGACCATCCGCCATGACTGAAAATACGTTGAAAAAAAATAAATATGGCATTAATTGGGGTTCGCGTGTTATTGAAAGGCGTAGTATTAAACACGAAGGAGCACCGTCTATAAAAGAGGGCTTTCGAGGAAAGACCAGGGCTAATTTGTTAATCAAAAGCGAACGTAGCAATAGCTGAACATTAGTGAAGAATAAAATTCGCTTTTGTTGTTGTTGTTGTTGTTGTTGCACTTTTAAATACAAAGTGACTGAAACGCCAGAAAATATTGCTGAAACGTCATTTACATCCGCCTGACGGAAATCAATTTAGATGCTATGTTTAAAACATTTAACTCTGACCTCTAACTAACCTCTGATTTTTAGGTTTCCATTGCATGATGTAAATATTTATTTTGGCTTTTGACTTTTGGAAGATATATTATCATGGCAGTGCTCCTTTAAGTCAAACTGTTTGTAACATCTACGTTACACAAGACTTAATAAACGAGCCTTTGATTTTAATTTAGGATATGTGCAATTTACTAACCAATATGAGCGAGTTAAATAATTGCGACCTTATAAAGTTATTTGCAGTTGTTTTTCTCACCTCCTAAAGTGTCATCATCAAAATCCAGTTTTCCTTCAGAAAGTGATGGGACTTGACCGTCCGCCATGACTGAAAATACGTTGACAAAAGAAATATCAAAGATTAATTACTCTAATATATCTAGTATATCTTAATTGCTGACAAATGGTCGATTTTGTGCCCGATTATACCTGGTATTTGTACTTTGACGCCTATACAATTGTTAATTATTCTAAACAGGCAACGGAATAATGAAACATTTACATTCGTTTATTGAACTGTTATTGTTTTTGTGACAACCGACCGACCGACCGACCGAACTTTAGGCAAAACAAAATATCAAAGAAATAAGGTTTGAAAGGCAAAAAGTAAGATTAATACATAGAACCAATTTTATTGGCGTTAAATAACTAATATCGCAGGTTTGAAAGGTCCAGATACCAGGCAAAAGCGGACACAACATCGACAATTTGACAGCAATTAAAGACATTAGGGTAATAGTGCCGTCAGTCATCTTATTTTAGCGACGTATTTCCAGTAATTATATTATTGACGGCAGCGCAAAACCCAATCGTTAGCTGGGTTTTGAACTTAATTCAGAGTTCGCCTGTTATTGAAAGTGGCAGTCATGTTTTTTAAAGGTACAACAGAAATTAAATCATATAAGAACTCAGATACTTGAAAAATAGTACAGAGTTCCCCTTCTCAACCCAATCCCAACCTGGTCTACATAGCACAAAGTGGTCGTTCAATAATAGCGAGACCAGCTTTTTCTTCGGTGCCCTTCAGAGAAACCCCTGGAAATTTTGGCTGAGATGTGATGTTACCTGAGAGGTTAAAGAGGTCAAATTTCTAAATTTATTCATTTTACTTCTCGTACTTATAGTTTTTAGTGACAAGGGCAGAACTTGAAAAAGTCTGCGCGACTTTTGCAAGTTGAAATCAAAGGCTCCTGCATGGGTAACTCATGATAGCACTCCTTTTATAATTTCAGTACACCAGACAGTATATAGTATTTAAACAAAACTGGACCATTATTAGTTAGGTTTCCATATTTGATGCAAATATTTATTTTGGCTTTTGCCGGACTTTTCGAAGATATATGATCATGAAAGTTCTCCTTAAAGTCAAAGTGTTTGTAACGTCTACGTTACACAAGACGTAATAAACGAGCCTTTGATTTTAAATTAGGATATGTGAAATTTACTAACCAATATGAGCGAGTTAAATGAAAAACGATCTTATGAAGTTATTTGCAGATGTTTTTCTCACCTCTTAAAGTGTCATCATCAAAATCCAGTTTTCCTTCACAAGATGATGGGACTTGACCATCCGCCATGACTGAAAATAAGTTGACAAAAGAAATATCTAAGATTTTAAATTACTCTAATATATCCAGTATATCTTTATTGCTGTCAAATTGTCGATTTCGGGCCCGCTTATACAGAAACAACCTTTTCTCTTTCGTAGAACAATTTAAAATTTCTGATAATCCCAACAAGAGAATAGTGAAAGAGAACCGGATAATAAACTCCATTTATTTCTATAGTGTGAACGATTCCTTCAAAGCCTTCTTTCATTTGCATACTGTGTCTACCCTGACGTTCAAGGCCAGGTCTTCGACGACTTGATAAATATTCAACAGTTTCCGTTTTAGTGCTTCATTTATTTGGCGACCATCGTATTACAATCTGCACTGAACGAGCGAATTTATTTGCATAAACCATCAATGTAGTTTATAATAGAAGTCATGAATACTTAATTTAACAGTTTTATTCTTCATGGACCACGACATCTAACGAATATACAACGGTCTACAACTGGCATTGTTCATCAATGCAACTATAATACGACTGTGAGCAAAACATATATCTTAGTCCTACCTGAAACTCCAGTTACATTCTCTTATTTTACCAGGATAACCTACAGGGAAAAGATTGTGCATTGGTCAACTCTCATGATTAAGATTTGAACACGAAACAAGAAGGAGTTATTAAAAAGCTAACACCTGGGTTTAATTTCCACCGCTTTTGAGCTTGCTCTAAAAACACGGCTGTCAGTCACTGAGCTGTCACGCGTGTGGTTAACGTAATTCAGAATTTTAAACGTGTAGCTCAGTGGGTTGGAGGATTAGCTGAATTGTGGAAATTTACTCAAAATTTTTTGCCCTGTGTGATGTGAAATCCTTGCTTTGAAAACCTAAAATTACCGATTAAAAGCGGACAAATAAAAGAAAATTGAAAGAAAGAATTTATAATTCTGAGTCTTAAATTACCATACGACCATACCACAGGGTCACAGGCTTTCGTCCGCTCCTGTCGGGCGGGGTTAGTTCTTGGATGGGTGACCGCCAGGGAATATCCCGTGTTGTTTTTCTGTTATTAATTTAGGCAATACCAATATGCCAATAAATTTTTTATGTTGACTGAAAATATTTTCTATACATAGTCTATTTCATCATGAATAGAAACGTGACAGAAATACAATAATTCTGAATCTAAACTGGAGGGGCTATGTCACGCTATTTTTTGCTATTCTTCCCTGTATTATTTTTACGAGTTCTTAACTCAAACATGCGAATGAAATATTAACCCCAAGATGAAATCTCACTTACACAACAAAGATGATTTCCAAGTATTATCTACCACTTATTTCATAGAAATGGACTAGCGAAAAACGTCAGGCCGTCGTTTTTCAATTTAATCGTTTTGCAATCCGTTTCAATTGCGGCTTCCTTGTGATACGCGCAAGTAAAATTTTATACGGGCTTTTACACGCACCTAAATTACACGTCAATTGCGAATTGTCTTTCTTCATACACGCGAAGTGCGAGTATTTCTTCACGGAGAAAAGTACATACATGTAATTCAGTTCCCTATTTGGGAAAATCAGTCTACAAAAAGAAAATAGCATTGCAGCCGTTATTTCAGTTTTCAGTTTTCGGTTTTCGAAATATTTCGGTTTTCGCATGAAATTATGAAAGCCTCGGTTTGTGTTATCCGCCTCAGCCTTCGGTTTCGACAGATAACACAAACCGAGGCCTTCATAATTCTCGCCATCATGCTCAACCTCATCCAGTAATTGTTAAATCATGATACCCTCAGTATATATCCGGAGTGATATCACGACACCATATTATCACCATTGCACAAATATCTTATTACGAACAACGAGATCTCATTAATTATTGTCAGTCCAGAAAAAGTAACTGATCTATTTCAGCCATTCTAGCAGTTTACAATCCACAGAGTAACATCCAAAACGTGTTGTTTTCATTTTGCTCGTAGCTAAATATTCAGTTCATGTAGTTCTGGGGCTCAACGCCAGCAGTTTCATGGAAGAGGACAGTCTAGTAGTCTGGGTATATTTGTTGTTGTTGTTGTTGTTGCATGTTGTTTGTTGTTTGTTGTTGTAGTTGTTGTTGTTGTTGTTTTCGGCCGGAGGAAAGACGATCGAACTCCACTGAAAATGTTAATTCAATGTTCATGTCCATGGCTCCACGGTTGGCTCACTAAAATATGTACTCGGCGTAGAAAGAAAACATATGAAAAAGGCCAAAACATGCGCATTGCAGCTCGAGTTGCTCATGTCAATAACATACTATCTTTCACCATTCTTTTCTGATCAAAGTTCTTCCTCTTCTTTTTCTTCAGACTTCGTAGCTGTTCTTCAAGTCACTTTCAATTTCTCAATAAAGGGCGTTCACATGCGAAGATTTTGGTATCACAAATGACAAGAAGCAAGTTTAAAAAGAAAATTAACTCGGGACGAGATTGCCTTTTCTTTGTAGACGCAATTATTATTTTGTACCATGAAAGCAATCGTCAATTTTCGGTACATTCTTCTCTTCTGTTACTGAATATATCTGATCTTTCAATTCTTGTACGCTTCGGCGACATATCAGGTGCGTTTGGTCGAGGCATGATTCGTATTTTGGCGCGCAAGCTAAGACGAATTACTTTATGTAAAAAAAATATTGTGTCACGCGCTTCGAACGTTGATGTCGTTTTGTACCGTGTACCCCGCTGTCTTGATTGTTTATGGCTTGGAAGTAGTAACTGTTTACGGTCAGAATTTCCATCATCTTACCTTTAATTTTTTCCGTCCTTTATCCAGCGGTGAATATGAAGTAAGGACTGTCGAATGTTGTCGTTTTTAAAATATTTTTCTGACTAATAGATCGTAGGAAATCAGGATATATAGTAAATACATCTGAAGAGCTTCTGATGATTCCTAATTTGGGTAAGGTAATGCTTACCTTTATTTCTAAAAGAGGAAGTCGAAAGGAAAATATAACACGTTCGGTTTCTTATGTTTTAATGACCAAGCGTTTTCCTCGCTAAAAATAAATGATATTTATTACGCCATAAATGATTATTTCCATTCAGATGGAGTTATTCGGCTAATCAAGAAATGTCGTTCTATAACTATCTCCAAAATCATTAGAATTGATAATATCATGTGCAATTATTTCACGGCAGAATGCTAAACATGCCTCCCACATCCATGCGAAGCAAAATAGTTGAATGCAGAAAAAAGCTGCAACAGCAAGAAACAAAACGCGGCCCTTTCATTTGTTTGGAAAATCAAAAACATGAAATCGAAAAAAGCAATCAGTTTTCTTTCATTTTCGGAAATTTGAAAAATGAAATCCCTAAAATTTCATTTTAATATTTTTGAAACATTGAAAAATGAATTTGGAAAAATACATTTTTCAACAAAAATGACTTTTTCATTTTATATTTAGTCAGAAAAATGATTGGTCCCAAGATGATTTAAGATCAACGGATTTCTTCCCGGAAACTGACGACGGCGGTGGGGTGGGGGATGAGCCCCATAACGACGTGAAATTATGAGCAAAATGGAAATAAAAAGTTTTCGATACGTCATTCTGTGGATGTTGTTAATGTTGTTGTTGTTATTGTTGTTGTTGTTGTTATTGTTGTTGTTGTTATTGTTGGCTGTTGTGTTGAAATAGCTCTTTGTTTGGTCAACAAAGTTACACGACTGTTAAAGGAGCTATGTCACGATAATTTGCGAAGTGAAAAATTACCTTCGCATTGAAGAAAGCCTCAAAATAATAGGTTACTAAAGTAAAAAAACATCAAAGATGTAACGATAAACCAAACAGGAACAAGGATGGTTGAGGATGGAGAAGATTAAGACGGATTGCAAACGATGAACTTGAAAAAAAATTAGCCAATTTTTTCAAGATGCGCCATCCGTGACGTAGTTCTTTTAGCACGGCAGAAAATGAAGAAAATATTATTCAAGTATTTTATAGCCAGGCAAGAAATGTTCTCACTGTGTCAATCTCTTCTTACCTACGGGCTACGGTCGACCTGATCGATGCCATACAAAATTCTATTGCTCGGCCAAACGAAAGTCGATCGAACTAGGCTGATAATGTTAGTTTAATTCTCCTGTTCATGCCTCCACGGTTGGCTCACTAAAAGATGTACTCGTAAATAGATAACCGTATGAAAAAGGCCAAAACATGCGCATTGTAGCTCGAGTTGTGCATGCCTGTCAACCCCATACTATTTTCACAATTATTTTCTGATCAAAGTTCTCCCTCTTCCTTTTCTTAAGATCTCGTAGTTGTCCCTCAATTCACTTTCAATTTTCTCAATAAAGGGCGTTCACCAGCGAAGATTTTTGTATCACAAATGACAAGAAGCAAGTATCTCTTATAGAATCTAGCCATTACTGCTGACACAATACGGAATTTGATATAAGCTGGTTTGGGACGCCTGTGCTTAAGCAGATATTTGATTGCTCGCCACCAACACATTCTTGTTCAATAATTGCCTATTACCACCTCAGAAAAATCAGGCTTTTCTTTGTAGACGCAATTATTATTTTGTACCATGAAAGCAATCGTCAATTTTTGGTGCATTCTTCTATTCTGTTACTGAATATATCTGATCTTTCAATTCTTGTACGCTACACATACATGTATCAGGTGCGTTTGGTCGAGCCATGGTTCGTATATTGGCAAGACGAACTTAATGTAAAAAATATTTGTTTGTGTCACGCGCTCCGAACATCGATTTCGGTGAGTACTTGTACCCCGCTGTCTTATTGTTTATGGTCAGAATTCCCATCATCTTACCTTTAATGGGTTTCCGTCCTTTTTCCAGCGGTGAGTTTGACGAAAAGACTGTCGAATGTTGTCGTTTTTGAAATATTTTGTTGACTTGATGTCGTAGGAAATCAGTATTGTTAGACAGATCTTGTGATTGGTTGATTCCTAATTTGGGTAAGGTAATGTGCCATAACGAACAAAGTTGTTTTACCTTTATTTCTAAAAGAGGAAGTCGAAATGAAAATAGAACACGTTCGGTTTCTTATGTTTTGATGAGCAAGCGTTTTTCCTCGCTAAAAATAACTGATATTTCTTTCGCCATAAATAATTATTTCCATTCCGATGGAGTTATTCGGCTAATCAATTATGCCGTTCTATAACTCTATCTTTAAAATCGTTAGAACTGCTAAATAAATATAATGTGCAATAATTTTATGGCAGAAAGAATGATGCTAAACATGCCTCTCGACATCCGTGCAGTGCGAAGCAAAACATCTGAATGCAGAAACAAAACGCGGCAAGTTTCGTTTGTTTGGAACATTGAAAAATGAATTTTAAAAAATCAGGTTTCTTTTATTTTCGAAATTTGGAAAATGAAATCCGTAACATTTAATTTTAGTTTTTATAAACATTGAAAAATACATTTTGGTAAAATACATTTTTCAACTGAAAAATATATATTTTCATTGTTTTTGTCAGAAAAAAAAAGAATGATCCTAAGATGATCTAAGATCAATGGATTTCTTCCTTGAGACTGACGACGGGGGTGGGGGATGAGCCCGCAGACTACATGAAGTAACAAGCAAATTGGAAATGGGAAGTTTTGGATAAGTCATACCAAGAGAAAACGGTCATACTGTGGATGTTGTTTTTGTTGTTGTTGTTGTTGTTGTTGTTGTTGTTGTTGTTGTTGTGTTGAAAGAGCTCTTTGTTTGGTCAACGAAGTAACCCCCGGCCCGAGGAATTTTTTTTACGCCCACTTCAAGATGGCGGCGTTAAGACTTTTCCACAAAAAAGGAACATAGTTAATGAATTGAGTCCGTTGATTCTAACCCACAATAACCTTATTCACTAGCACAACACAATCGAGCCGCTAGCGGCCCGAAACCCTAATTTTTAATGCAATAACGTGCTCCCGTAACATACGTCAATATTGAGTAATACTAACCGGTTTACTACGAAGGAATCATAAAATCGCTACTTAACATCAAAATTTAAACCATTTTTTAACCCCAAAAAGTAAAACGTTGGCTAAATTAAAATTCTAAACTGTTGATTAACCTGAAACAATATTTAGTCGCTTAAAAAATACAAAACGTAAATGGCCGCCATCTTGAAGTGGGCGTAAAAAAAAATTTGGCCCGGCCTGACTGTTAACGGAGCCATGTCAAGATATTTTAAGTCATTTTTGCGAAGTGCAAAATCACCTTCAAATTGAAGAAAGCCTCAAAATAATAGTTTACTAAAGTAGAAAAACACCAAAGAGGTGATAATAAACCAAACAGGAACAAGGATGGTTCAGGATGGAGAAGATTAAGACGGATTGCGAACGGCGAGCTTGAAAAATAAAAAGATTTCATTTTTTTTCAAAATGCGCCATCGTGACGTAGCTCCTTTAGCACGGCAGAAAATGAAAAAGATGCTACCGAGTATTTTATAGAAAGGCAAGAAAATTTCCTCAGTCACTGTGTCAATATCTTTTACCTCAGTCGAAATACAGCTATACAACTACTTCATCGATGCACTTCAAAATTATACGGCCAGAGGAAAGTCGATCGAAATCGGCTGACAATGTTAAGTTCAATTCTCCTGTTCATGGCTCCACGGTTGGCTCACAAAAAGATGTAGTCGTATAAGTCAAATTATGAAAAAGGTCAAAACATGCGCATTGAAGCTCGAGTTCTGCATGCCTGTCAACCCATACTATTTTTCACCATTCTTTTCTGATCAAAGTTCTTCCTCTTCTCGTTTCTCAAGACCTCGTAGCTGGCCCGAAATTCATTTTCAATTTTCTCAATAAAGGGCGTTCACAAGCGAAGATTTTGGTATCACAATACGGCATTTGATATAAGCTGGTTTGGGGTGCCTGTGCTTAAACAGATATTTGATTGCTCGCCACCAACACATTTTTGTTTAGTAATTGCCTGTTACCACGTAATTATTATTTTGTACCATGAAAGCAATCGTCAATTTTCCGTACATTCTTCTCTTCTGTTACTGAATATATCTGATCATGGTTCGTATATTGGCAAGACGAACTTAATGTAAAAAAATATTTTTTTGTGTCGCGCTCCGAACATCGATTTCGGTGAGTACTTGTATCCCGCTGTCTTATTGTTTATGGTCAAAATTTCCATCATCTTACCTTTAATGTTTTCCTTCCCTTCTCCAGGGTCCTCCAGCGGTGAATTTGACGAAAAGACTATCGAATGTTGTCGTTTTCGAAATATTTTGTTGACTTGATATCGTAGGAAATCAGGAAAGTAGATAGAGCTTTTGATTGGTTGATTCCTAATTTGGGTACGGTAATGTGCCATAACGAACATAGTTTTCTTACCTTTATTTCTAAAAGGGGAAGTCGAAAGGAAATTTTACAATAACTGTCAAAATTCTCGCGCGCTCATTGGCTAACTTTTATTGTCAATAAGAGGACAGACACATGAATGACGTAATCACGCGCGGAAAGGCTTCAAAATTTCGCCAAAATGGCAGCGTTATCAGTTCGGTAAAGTGGAAAAATTACACCTGAACAGGAATTCTTTGAGGCGTAAATCATGAAAAGTCGTTCACAGGTTGCTTTTCAATCGGCAGACTGAGAATTAATTCAACGATAAAGCGAAAGAGAACAATATTTGTTGTAGTTTATCGTTGAAGTTGACAGGAATGGAAATTATGGTATCCGTTTATTTTGCCGCGTGTAACATCAAAACAACTGATAAGAATGGACTGAACTTGCGAATATTTCAGCGGGTTTACAAGAATTTCCAAATGGAATAAAGGTTAGTTTCAGAAAATCTGTCTAAGAAATTTATTATCGTGTTATTGTACGTAGTTTGAAGTTCGCGAAGCTGTGATTCTCGGAATCGTTTTCAGTTCACTTTTACCTGGTTTCCGCTCGTCTGAAGTCTACGCTTGATCGTTTTGGCCTGTTGTTATTGTAAAAAACAAATGGACGTCAGTTTTTAATGCGTCTGTCGTGTTATTGATCATGAATTTCGTCATAACATTGTCAAAGTAGTCTGCGGATCCACTCGGCTTCGCCTCGTGGATCCACAGCTACTTGACAATGTTATGACGAAATTCATGATCAATAACAGGACAGACGCATAAAAAACTGACATCAATTTGTTAAATATAACACGTTCGGATTCTTAGCTGCTACTATGTTTTAATGAGCAAGCGTTTTCCTCGCTAAAAATAACTGATATTTTTACGCCATAAATAATCATTTCCATTCCGATGGAGTTAGTCTGCTAATCAATAAATGTCGTTCTATAACTATCTCCAAAGTAATTAGAATTGATAATATCATGTGCAATTATTTCACGGCAGAAAGAATGATGCTAAACATGCCTCCCACATCCGTGCAGTGCGAAGCCGCAAAATATCTGAATGCGGAACAAAAAGCGGCAAGTTTCATTTGTTTGGAACATTGAAAAATGAATTTATTAAAATCAGCCGTTTTCTTTCATTTTCGAAATTTGGAAAACGAAATCTCTAAAATTTCATTTTAATTTTTTGAAACATTGAAAAAAAACATTTTGGGGAAATACATTTTTTAACAAAAATATATATTCTTGAAAAGTTTTGTATGAGTCAAACTGTGGATGTTGTTTTGGGGGTTGTTGTTTTTGAAAGAGTTGTTTGTTTGGTCAACGAAATAATCCCTGGCTCGCCTAGCTGTTAAAGGAGCTATGTCACGATATTTAAAGTCATTGTTGCGAAGTGCAAAATAACCTAAAAACTGAAGAAAGCCTCAAAATAGTAGTTTACTAAAGTAGAAAAACATCAAAGATGTAACGATAAACCATAGTTAATAGAGGGAAATGGTTATGAAGCCCGGCAAACTTCAAAGGAGCAAACAAAGAGGCCAAGATTTATGTTGGAAGTTCCATGACCGTGCACATCTTTTGTTTTGAGCTCATACACTATGCATGAATTACGTAATCGCAACGTTTCTATTTTGTCAGGTTTTGTGCACGGTCAACCCCCAAAATAGCGAACAAAAACATATAACAAAGAACTTTGCTGGGCTTCATAACCATTTCTCTCTATTAACTATGGGTAAACCAAACAGGAACAAGGTTGGTTGAGGATGGAGAAGTTTAATTAACACGGATTGCAAACGATGAACTTGAAAAAAAAATAGCCATTTTTCAAGATGCGCCATCCGTGACGTAGTTCTTTTAGCACGACAGAAAGTGAAGAAGATATTATTCGAGTATTTTATAGCCAGGCAAGAAAATGTCCTCACAGCTGTGTCAATCTCTTCTTACCTACGGGCTACGGTCGAAGAGCAACTATACAACCACCTGATCGATGCCATACAAAATTATATTTTGTTATTGCTCGGCCGAAGTAGAGTCCATCGAACTGGGCTGACAGTGTTAGTTTAATGCTCCTGTTCATGTCTCCACGGTTGGCTCACTAAAAGATGTACTCGTATAAGTCAAATTATGAAAAAGGCCAAAACATGCGCATTGGAGCTCGAGTTGTGCGTGCCTGTCAACCCCATACTATTTTTCACCATTCTTTTCTGATCTAAGTTCTTCCTCTTCTTTTTCGTAAGACCTCGTAGCTGGCCTGCAATTCACTTTCAATTTTCTCAATAAAGGGCGTTCACAAGCGAAGATTTTGGTATCACAATACGGCATTTTATATAAGCTGGCTTGGGGCGCCTGTGCATAAGCAGATATTTGATTGCTCGCCGCCAACACATTCTTGTTCAATAATTTCCTATTACCACCGCCGAAAACTCAGGCTTTTCTTTGTAGACGAAATTATTATTTTGTACCATGAAAGCAATCGTCAATTTTCGGTACATTCTTCTCTTCTGTTACTGAATATATCTGATCTTTCAATTCTTGTACGCTTCGGCGACATATCAGGTGCGTTTGGTCGAGCCATGGTTCGTATATTGGCAAGACGAACTTAATGTAAAAAATATTTGTTTGTGTCACGCGCTCCGAACATCGATTTCGGTGAGTACTTGTACCCCGCTGTCTTATTGTTTATGGTCAGAATTCCCATCATCTTACCTTTAATGGGTTTCCGTCCTTTTTCCAGCGGTGAGTTTGACGAAAAGACTGTCGAATGTTGTCGTTTTTGAAATATTTTGTTGACTTGATGTCGTAGGAAATCAGTATTGTTAGACAGATCTTGTGATTGGTTGATTCCTAATTTGGGTAAGGTAATGTGCCATAACGAACAAAGTTGTTTTACCTTTATTTCTAAAAGAGGAAGTCGAAATGAAATAGAACACGTTCGGTTTCTTATGTTTTGATGAGCAAGCGTTTTCCTCGCTAAAAATAACTGATATTTCTTTCGCCATAAATAATTATTTCCATTCCGATGGAGTTATTCGGCTAATCAATTATGCCGTTCTATAACTCTATCTTTAAAATCGTTAGAACTGCTAAATAAATATAATGTGCAATAATTTTATGGCAGAAAGAATGATGCTAAACATGCCTCTCGACATCCGTGCAGTGCGAAGCAAAACATCTGAATGCAGAAACAAAACGCGGCAAGTTTCGTTTGTTTGGAACATTGAAAAATGAATTTTAAAAATCAGGTTTCTTTTATTTTCGAAATTTGGAAAATGAAATCCGTAACATTTAATTTTAGTTTTTATAAACATTGAAAAATACATTTTGGTAAAATACATTTTTCAACTGAAAAATATATATTTTCATTGTTTTTGTCAGAAAAAAAAAGAATGACCCTAAGATGATCTAAGATCAACGGATTTCTTCCTTGAGACTGACGACGGGGGTGGAGGATGAGCCCGCGGACTACATGAAGTAACAAGCAAATTGGAAATGGGAAGTTTTGGATAAGTCATACCAAGAGAAAAGGGTCATACTGTGGATGTTGTTTTTGTGGTTGTTGTTGTTGTTGTTGTTGTTGTTGTGTTAAAAGAGCTCTTTGTTTGGTCAACGAAGTAACCCCCGGCCCGAGCAATTTTTTTTTACGCCCACTTCAAGATGGCGGCGTTAAGACTTTTCCACAAAAAAGGGAAAATAGTTAATGAATTGAGTCCGTTGATTCTAACCCACAATACCTTATTCCCTAGAACAACACAATCGATCCACTAGCTGCCCGAAACACTAATTTTTAAGGCAATAACGTGCTCCCGTAACATACGTCAATATTGACTAATACTAACCGGTTTACTACGAACGAATCATAAAATCGCTACTTAACATCAAAATTTAAACCATTTTTTAACCCCAAAAAGTAAAACGTTGGCTAAATTAAAATTCTAAACTGTTGATTAACCTGAAAAAATATTCAGTCGCTTAAAAAAATACAAAATATAAATGGCCGCCATCTTGAAGTGGGCGTAAAAAAAAAATTTCGCCCGGCCCGACTGTCAAGATATCTTAAGTCATTTTTGCGAAGTGCAAAATCACCTTCAAATTAAAGAAAGCCTCAAAATAATAGTTTACTAAAGTAGAAAAACACCAAAGATGCAACTGATCCAAACAGGAACACGGATGGCTCAGGATGGATAAGATTAAGACGGATTGCGAACGGCGAACTTGAAAAAAAAATGCGCCATCGTGACGTAGCTCCTTTAGAACGGCAGAAAATGAAAAATATGTTACCGAGTATTTTATAGCCAGGCAAGAAAATTTCCTCACTGTGTCAATATCTTTTACCTCAGTCGAAATACAGCTATACAACCACTTCATCGATGCCCTTCAAAATTATACGGCCGGAGGAAAGTCAATCGAACTCGGCTGACAATGTTAAGTTTAATTCTCCTGTTCATGGCTCCACGGTTGGCTCACAAAATATGTACTCGTAAATAGATAACTTATGAAAAAGGTCAAAACATGCGCATTGGAGCTCGAGTTGTGCATGCCTGTCAACACCATACTATTTTCCCCATTCTTTTCTGATCAAAATTCTTCCTCTTCTTTTTCTCAAGACCTCGTAGCTCGCCCGCGATTCATTTTCAATTTTCTCAATAAAGGGCGTTCACCAGCGAAGATTTTGGTATCACATCTAGCCATTACTGACTGCTGACACAAGACGGCATTTGATATAACCTGGTTTGGGGCCCCTGTGCTTAAGCAGATATTTGATTGCTCGCCACCAACACATTTTTGTTCAATAATTGCCTGTTACCACCCCCCGGAAAACTCAGGCTTTTCTTTGTAGACGTAATTATTATTTTGTACAATGAAAGCAATCGTCAATTTTCGGTACATTCTTCTCTTCTGTTACTGAATATATCTGATCTTTCAATTCTGGTACGCTTCGGCGACATATCAGGTGCGTTTGGTCGAACCATGGTTCGTATATTGGCAAGACGAACTTAATGTAAAAAATATTTTTTGTGTCACGCGCTCCGAACATCGATTTCGGTGAGTACTTGTATCCCGCTGTCTTATTGTTTATGGTCAAAATTTCCATCATCTTACCTTTAATGTTTTCCTTCCCTTCTCCAGGGTCCTCCAGCGGTGAATTTGACGAAAAGACTATCGAATGTTGTCGTTTTCGAAATATTTTGTTGACTTGGTATCGTAGGAAATCGGGAAAGTAGATAGAGCTTTTGATTGGTTGATTCCTAATTTGGGTACGGTAATGTGCCATAACGAACATAGTTTTCTTACCTTTATTTCTAAAAGGGGAAGTCGAAAGGAAAATATAACACGTTCGGATTCTTATGTTTTAATGAGCAAGCGTTTTCCTCGCTAAAAATAACTGATATTTTTACGCCATAAATAATCATTTCCATTCCGATGGAGTTAGTCTGCTAATCAATAAATGTCGTTAACTATCTCCAAAGTCATTAGAATTGATAATATCATGTGCAATTATTTCACGGCAGAAAGAATGATGCTAAACATGCCTCCCACATCCGTGCAGTGCGAAGCCGCAAAATATCTGAATGCAGAACAAAACGCGGCAAGTTTCATTTGTTTGGAACATTGAAAAATGAATTTTTAAAAATAAGCCGTTGTCTTTCATTTTCGAAATTTGGAAAACGAAATCTCTAAAATTTCATTTTAATTTTTTGAAACATTGAAAAAAAACATTTTTGGGAAATACATTTTTCAACAAAAATATATATTCGTGGAAAGTTTTTGTATAAGTCAAACTGTGGATGTTATTTTTGGGGTTGTTGTTTTGTTGAAAGAGCTCTTTGTTTGGTCAACGAAATAATCCCCGGCCCGCCTAGCTGTTAAAGGAGCTATGTCACGATATTTAAAGTCAATGTTGCGAAGTGCAAAATAACCTTCAAATTGAAAAAAAGCCTCAAAATAGTAGTTTACTTAAGTAGTAAAACATCAAAGATGTAACGATAAACCATAGTTAATAGAGCGAAATGGTTATGAAGCCCGGAAAACTTCAAAGGAGAAAACAAAGAAGCCAAGATTTATGTTGGAAGTTCCATGACCGTGCACATCTTTTGTTTGAGCTCATACACTATGCATGAATTACGTAATCGCAACGTTTCTATTTGTTAGTTGCTTGAACACACGTAACAACCTATTGTATTTTGTCAGGTTTTGTGCACGGTCAACCCCCAAAATAGCAAACAAAAACATATAACAAAGAACTTTGCTGGGCTTCATAACCATTTCTCTCTATTAACTATGGATAAACCAAACAGGAACAAGGATGTTTGAGGATGGAGAAGATTAATTAACACGGATTGCAAACGATGAACTTGAAAAAAAATTAGCCATTTTTCAAGATGCGCCATCCGTGACGTAGTTCTTTTAGCACGACAGAAAGTGAAGAAAATATTATTCGAGTATTTTATAGCCAGACAAGAAAATGTCCTCACTGTACGTATGTGTCAATCTCTTCTTACCTACGGACTACGGTCGAAGAACAACTATGTCAACCACCTGATCGATGCCATACAAAATTATATTTTTCTATTGCTCGGCCGGAGTTAACTCGATCGAACTCGGCTGACAATGTTAATTTAATGCTCCTGTTCATGGCTCCACGGTTGGCTCACTAAAAGATGTAGTCGTATAAGTCAAATTATGAAAAAGGCTAAAACATGCGCATTGGAGCTCCAGTTGTGCGTGCCTGTCAACCCCATACTATTTTTCACCATTCTTTTCTGATCAAAGTTCTTCCTCTTCTTTTTCTTAGACCTCGTAGCTGGCCCGCAATTCAGTTTCAATAATAAAGGGCGTTCACAAGTAAATATCTTGGTATCACACATGACAAGAAGCAAATATAAAAAAGAATTGACTCGGACGAGATTGTCTCGAAAAAAAGACGCGTAACTTAGTGTGACCTTCCCATTACAACTTAAGCCACAAGCGTGTGTGATTTGCCGTATTGCGTCAGCAGTAATAGCTTGTAATGGCTAAAAATATAAGGGTTTGTATGGGGATTTAACAAATAGATTCTAAGAGATAGGATAAAGTTCTCAATAAAAGTGCCTTATCTTCCATCCACGATGTTTTACTTGCAGTCTGTATTGTTGTTTTTGGTGATTTAAGGTGGTTTTACCCAACACATTCTTGTTCAATAATTAACTCATATTACCACCCAAAAACCCAGGCTTTTCTTTGTAGACGCAGTTATTATTTTTATACCATGAAAGCAATCGTCAATTTTCGGTACATTCTTCTCTTCTGTAGTCATTATAAATTTTGAAATTAAACAATTCTTACAGAGACGTTTTAAAAATATATCGCATAAATGATGATTTTCATACTGAAACCACAATCAAAATCTTAACTATAGCAAAAACAATCACTTCCACAGATATAGGCATGGAATATACTAAAAGCAAAATGCACTGAGGAGGCTTGAACTTACAGAATTAATCAGCGAATTATTCTATTCTGTCTGGGCTTTTTTTTTCGTTCGTGAGCCTGGGGGAGGGGGGGGGGGGGGCAGCCCTATTGACGCTATGAAAATTAAACTTACATGGTGTGTAAAGCATCCAAAAATCTTTATTTTAGTTGCAGTCACGTGTCAATTATGACGTCATACACGCCATAATGACGTCATACATTAAACAAATCCGCCATCTTGGATCCTAAATCTTGGACTTCTAAATTGTTCAGAAATGTCAGAAAATCTCCAAATTTGTTTTGAACAAATCAAGAAAAATATAAAGATGCTAAAACGCAACGATTTTGGAAGAATTTCATCATAAAAAGCAAACATTTTATGAAAACTGAAAATTAAGGTGATTCCATCGAAATAGAAGTACTATTCAGAATTTTCTAAAACTTGGTCCAGTTGGTGATTATGTTATGCACATTAGAAAAATGCAATACAAAATGAGGGTCACCGTGCTCGTTTTTGTACAACATGGATGGCCATTATAGTAACTATACGACCCGCGAGGTTTTCATCAGGAACCCAAGTAATCAGAAAGGGGAACTATAATTTCTAAAAAAATCATTGTTTGCATTAAAATATTAGAGCAGTTCAACGAAATAGACTTTGATCTTATATTATAAACTATTTTAGTGGTACAGCAATTAAGATTATGAAACAAATTAAATAATTTGTTGCGTGCGCACATACCCAGGACTACTTAAAGACGTGCTCTTTACAGCATTCAAATAAAGATATCTCAATGTTGACTATTCAACTTTTCAACTAGTCAACTAGTCAACTAGTCAACAGTATGACATTTAAATTTATGCAATAAAAAGGGGGGTCACCGTGCTCGTTTAGGAGAAAACGACCATTTATTTCCCAGCCGAGCTTAGCCTGAAAGAAATCCTGTAATGTTCTGTATGTGCGCGCGATCGTGCTCGCGCTAATGACGCGTGGCACGCGCTAATGACGCTAAAAATTATGCGCAGTAAGGATGGGCAATACAATCACAGGGGGCATACAAGTTGAGAGGATTAATAAAGAATAATGAATAAATGAATCATTACCTGGTTAATTCTTGTGTTTTCTTTTGTATTCTCTTGCGCGAACTTATAGGAATGACCGCTACCCACATTTTCTGCGCCAGCATTAAACTCGCACCCAGACCTTCTCGCTTTCCGGAAAATTTTTTTTCCTATATAATATATTCTTAACAAGGAAGGCAGCTCCGAGCGCAAAACATTTGAACCAAAATCCGAAACTCGCTTGAATCACAACTTTCCTTTGCTTTCATACAACCAGACAAACAAAATGCGAAGTCGATAGACCGAAGTACAACTTGCCCGAATTTTTTTTCGATTACGTTCGCCACAGTCGGAGAATGTGAACGTCTTTTCCAAAGTTTTTCTTGAATTTTTTTTTCGCTACATGATCGTACCGTAAGGCCTGTCCCAGTACGCGCCATCACTCGCCATCCAGCGCGCGCGCGCTTCCCTTCCCTCTCCCACACGTGTTTTTTGACGCGACAAATCTTTACAAACCTCTCCCCCGGCTCGCAGCAAAATCAATTCACTGCGCTTGGTGATTACGCTAAAATGTAGGGCGACATTTTTGTTTTCGATCGATCGGAGGAAATCCGACACGCGCAAACTGCTGCGAGCCGGGGGAGGGGTTTGTAAAGATTTGTCGCGTCAAAAAACACGTGTGGGAGAGGGAAGGGAAGCGCGCGCGCGCTGGATGGCGAGTGATGGCGCGTACTAGGACAGGCCTTACGGTACGATCATGTAGCGAAAAAAAAATTCAAGAAAAACTTTGGAAAAAACGTTCACATTCTCCGACTGTGGCGAACGTAATCGAAAAAAAATTCGGGCAAGTTGTACTTCGGTCTATCGACTTCGCATTTTGTTTGTCTGGTTGTATGAAAGCAAAGGAAAGTTGTGATTCAAGCGAGTTTCGGATTTTGGTTCAAATGTTTTGCGCTCGGAGCTGCCTCCCTTGTTAAGAATATATTATATAGGAAAAATTTTTTTTCCGGAAAGCGAGAAGGTCTGGGTGCGAGTTTAATGCTGGCGCAGAAAATGTGGGTAGCGGTCATTCCTATAAGTTCGCGCAAGAGAATACAAAAGAAAACACAAGAATTAACCAGGTAATGATTCATTTATTCATTATTCTTTATTAATCCTCTCAACTTGTATGCCCCCTGTGATGCAATTAAAGCAGAAGCTTATCACCTAGAAGCGTATAAGTTCGATTCAATGCGTGGGTTTTTTCCCGACCAATCAAAATTAACTTCCTTATATGGAATGGCAGATGCGGTTTAACGCGCGTGTTCGCGCGCGGGATTTTTTCCTGGAATATTTTTATTCGTCGAGGCGCGTAAAAGTGCGTACTGCGTAGTCGATTTTCCGGGAATTTTGTCTGCAATTCTGAGAATCAGCCACCTTTAATAAAGTATACACACTCATTACATATATTTTCTAGCAAAAAATCAAACATCAACACCACAGTTTAAAAAGCAAGTGTTTTATTGTGTACTACAACTTCATGATACGATATTTTCTAGCCACAAAATTTCGAAAAATTACGAGTGGAAAATTCGCTTGCCGCAAGACAAATTTAAAGCAACAAGCTCACTAAATACGGCTAAATAAAAGACAAATAGTATAGATTAATCAACTTTTTAAAGTGTTAAAGGTGGTTTTCGGGTCTGAAGAACTGCTCTCAAAGCGCAACGGCAAATGCATGAAAAATGCAATTTCTTCCCCGCGTGATCGACAACAACCTCTCAAAAACTTAGCACAAAAACATTGTACAAACGTTACCCACGAGAAAAAAACCCCACATTTTTGGATAAGGAAAGCTAATCTGGTTTTTCTGAAGCGATACTGTCGATAGTTTGATCGAAATAACGGTTGTTTTCTTGTTGGGAAAAGTCTTAAAGCTACTGGAAGCGGTTGTTTTGAAATTAATAACTCAGTTTGCCGACAGCGAAAGAAAGCTTTGCGAACACAAATCCTCAGCTACAAGCTCGTGAAATAAATGAATCATCGACTTATACAATTCAGTTGTACACTAACTAGACAGGTTAAACAACCCATTTCAAGCTTACATAGGTTGTCGGCTCTCAAACCTTGCTCTTTATATTTAAACCAAACTTGTAAACAACAATGATAATTATAATCCGCGCGTTAGATCGATCTGGAACTCGTTAAAAACACAACGACACCTTTTTACAAATTCGTTTGCAGTGAAATACTCCACATTTTTAGGTAACTGAATAGTTTTCTATTTTGTTAAAGCGATACTATCGCTACTTTGACTGTAAGTTTTAAAATTATCTTTCTCAGAAAAAATCTACAAGAGAACTTGAAAACAACCACAATTACCGCACGCTATTTCTGTCGACAAACACGCTAAGTAAACACCAAAACATATTTACAAAAATACTCATAATTTTCGGATAAAGGAGTAGTTTTCTTGTTTCTTCGATTGATACTGCCGTTATTTTGACTATAATAATGTCCTCTTGCTCAAAAAATCTGCAAAAAGATTTACTTGCGGTTCTTTGAAATCAACAACTGTTGACAGCGATAAAAAGCATAACACAAGATCCTTACCCGGCGATGGCATTTCCTCTACTGTATCTCACATATCCCAGCTAGCTGGCTAGCTCCTCAACTCGTACCACATGCGGGTCTTTTTCTTTCCGAAAATATAAAATTAAAGAAATCCTGAAGCACAGCGTATTTAGCTTATCCATCGAAAAACTTGTCACTTTGGCTATTCACAACAAGCTATTGCATGCATTTCACCGATTCAAACTCATTGAGGACAAGTCGAAATAAACCTTCAAGGTTTCTGTCAACTCACCGGGAACTCTTCCAAATAATACTTCAACACTTAGCGCTTTCCCAGCATTACAAATGTCCTAATATTTTCTTCGGGCAAAAAGTTTCCTCGCGAAGCAGCCATTACAGATGTAGTTCTCGCGAGGAGCGCTAAAATCCTAGTTTCCATATTAGGGCAAAATTGATTCAGCGATTCTGATTGGTCGGGAAAAAACCCACGCATTGTTCCAAACATATAAAGAGAAGTTACACGCTTCTAGGTGATAAGCTTCTCATTAAAGGGAATCACCTTAAGCTAACATAGGGAAAAGCGCCCTGGGGACGAGGTTGCTAAAAATCAACAAATTTGGGTAAAACGATCTGTATCTCGAAAAGTATTTGTGCTATAAAAATGAAACTTATGTGGTGTATAAAGCATTCAAACATGTTGATTTTAGTGGCAATTACGAATCAATTATGATATCATATCACGCCAAAATAACGTCATACTTCAAAAATGTCCGCCATCTTGGATCCGCCATCTTGGATTTTTAAATTGTTCAGAAATGTCAGAAAATCGCCAAATTTGATTTGAAAAAATCGAAAACAATATAAGGATGCAAAAATTGCAAAGATTTTGGAAGAAACTCTTCGTAAAAAGCGAAAATCTCATGAGATTTAAGCTGAAAATACCAAATTTGGCTAAAACGGCCTGTCAAAACTTGGTTGCCATGGAAACGTTAAGTCACGTGATCAAAAAATTGACACACCAAAATTTTCCCAGATAATTTTTAGGAAAAGTCATAAAGTTTGGCTAAGATTGCTTGAATGCTCTTCAGTACGATAAATTTGAAGTCAGCGCGGGCACTTTCTTTCTTTCTTTCTGTTTTTTTTTATTTTTCAAACCAATTTAATAATCTTTCCTCGCATTTAATCCAATTTCACCTATAACGTGCCCCCTTAATACACATAAATATATTGTCATTTATTCCATAGATAAAGCTTATAATAAGATTCTTCTAAAATATCCCCACAACGTCTAACTTAAGAAATACTTATTAAAAGTTATCCATATCGATAATAGAAATGCAATTCAACTACAATGGAGACATATTTAGGGGATCGTCTGAGATGTGTCGTAGTCTCTAAGCCTGATAACAGTGTAAGCTGCGCAAAGCTGTTGAAACCCTTTTCAAGGCACCAAGTTAAGTCAAAATATAAATTCTCATCACTGGTGCTATTAATATATTCTTTTAATGTTAATCACGAGATTTTAGTGATGCATCAATAAAGAAACATCCATCCCCTATTTCAGAGTTTGTGCAATATTTTTCAGGTCCTATATTGGCTCATTCTTTCGCGAGGATGGAAAAAAAAAAAAAAAAGAGAAAAATTTAAAACAAAGGCTATTGATATAAAATCCATCAGAGAATTTGGTTATATCTGAATATTACATGTAAAGATCTAACACCTAACGTGAAAAGCGCTGAATAATATTTTTTGGCGAAGGCAAATTGTAATTTATTGCAGTTTACAGTTTTTACCGGCGCCAAAACGTTAACTATTTAATTCCATCCGCATTTATCATTCACACTTACCGAACTAACACAATAATAAAATATATATATTTTGTCTCCATAGTCTTCCAGTCTATGGGAGATAAATACTATAAGGTTTATCAGTAATTACACCAAACAACCGATAAAGATTTCCGACACCATTTTTGACAAAAGTGTTGTGTTTTGTCCTGGTGATAAAGGGCAATTTTAGAAAATAAATAACTTCCTTTCCTAAGCCCAGATGTTGGCACATTTTACTTTCAATTCATGCAATTAACATTGGCTTCTAAGAGATTATGTAAAAAATTAAATGCTACTTAAATTTGCATTATGTGATATTTATTTTATCCGAAATGAAAACTTCATTACGTGGAAAATACATTAACGGAATACAGAATGCCAAACGATAAATTATATGTTGTTTTTTTGCACCTTAGCTGGGTTATAAACAATGCATATAATTACAAGTTAATAAATAAGCCAAGTCGAATGTTTTGACAAGATGGTCCTTTTTGTTTTGATTAAAACGCGTAATATTTTGCCAGCATTAATGGGTTTTAAATAAAAACGTTTTTAAGTTGCTTTTAGAAGCCCGTTCGACTGAATTTGGTCGCGAATGCAATTATAGAGAACATAGATAATGTTTAGCGTGGAAGCTAAATATTGCTGAAAAAAGACAATTGAGTGGTAAAACAAAATTTATTGTTTAAAAAGTTTCCATTAAAGGGGGCAGGTTTTGTCAATAGCTGAGACTGAATCACATACATAAAAAGTGTGGTATAGTATTAATTCCTTTTTTTTTTACATTGGCTGTGTATGGCCTGAAAGATATAAACTTCTTTAATAGGATATTTCTTCGAAAGTCTTGTTTCAAATATGTTTTTATTAATTCTCTTATTGTTTCATAAGCTTTCGTTATTGTTATCCACAGATAATACCGTAATGAAATGTTTTTATAACATGAAGATAAGATATTCATATACTATAAAACCATTAATGGCTTTTACAGTGAAGTTTGCTTAACACGAGATAATTTGTTGAAAATTGCTGCTGATAATAATCGTTCCTAAAGGCCAGCGTATGCCTTAACGCTTATTGCGTTTTGAGACATTGTTAAAAAAAAAGAAATTGTGTTAAAAAAGAAAAGATTAAGCTAAACATCAATGTCGCAAAAATCATTTGAGTAGATTAAACTGCGACAGTTGAAAAAAAAATTAAGGAAGACAACGCAGTAAAGTTACAGCGGAATTAACCAGCTTGGTCCACAATTATCTTTTTTCTTTTCAGTCATGTTTATTTTGAATACACACACGTTTTCTAACAATATGGTCATTTCTGTTCGGGCGTAGACAATAGTCGCGCAGTACGACATTTCATAAAATAAAGGCGTTGAAAGCAGGTAGAAGTTTTGTTAAAGCTTTGCCAAGTTCAGTGATAGCTAAAACAATCTCCCTCTCTGTAGGTGGCGAAACACTTTGTTAAAATTTAAAGTTGCAACACCGAATTATCGAAAGGCCATATTTTTCATCAAGAGTAAAACGGTTAATTAACAGAACGGAAGATCATCGTCACAATAAGTTTTAGTTTTTCAAATCAAACGAGAAACCCGGATTTCCTTCGCATGGAAAAGCTTTGTGATTTATTTAACATGTGCAAAACAGTCAACATTTTTAACTTGTGCAATGTGTTAAAATATCTAAATCATTTGCGCTAAATTCAGCAAAATGTGTTTAGTACTGTTAATCGAATAACAACTGAAATAATATAAATTACCAATGCGGTTAAAATGCAACTCGCCACAGCCTGTTCGATGTTTTACGTGGAATCGACTTGTTCCATTAATAGTCCTTTCCTACGTTTTTGATATATTATTTTCCTTCTGAGGAAAGTTACAATTGAAGTCTGTATTAAGGTGATATCCTTGAAATTAAAATTAATATGGAAATGTTCTGAGACATAATTCCTTGGCTGATCATTGCGATGTTATGTTTCAAAATATAGAATGAAAAGAATAGGTCACCATACCCGTGAAAGAGATATGGTGCCTCATAATTCCTTACAGTATACACCTATTTCAATTAACGTTGTCGGATAGAAATGTTTTTAAAAGCCCGCAATACAAGACCGAAAGGTAGCATGGGTAAAGGTAGAAAACTGCTGCAAGCAAAGAATACTAATGGGAAGTAACATGTAAAACAGTTATAACGTTTCCTTTTTGTTTTAAACCTGTAGAAGTAAGCTACTTTTAGCCAAACTAATTTTAGCAGAATAGCTAGTGAAAACACATGGAAAAACAAATTTATATATATTAGGCCCGGGTCGCACTTGCGGACAAGTTTTGAAATGTCCCAACATTTTCAAAAAAAATTGTCAGGACATGTTGTTAGAGAGATCTTGTTGAGTAACAAAAGGTTTAGTTACTAGCACAATAGCTTTTCACGTGCTATAAACCTCTTGGGACATTCCTCAGCTGTCCTCTGCAAAACAACGACGTGAAATGACCAAATTCTGGGCTTTGGGGAGAACAGCTTTGTCCTTCACAACATCATTAAAATCATGAAGTCGGTTCGACCTGTAACGATTACCACAGAAAATTTATAGAAACAAACGAAAAAAACAATGCATTGTTATTCACATATTTTAAATCCAGTTTTAGTGGCGTAAACCATACTATACTTGCACACAGTCCTGGAGGCCGCTGTAAATTGGAATCAAATATATGGCAACACGTGCTACAAAATGCAATTTTTTTATTCTCAGAGAAAACACAATGGTTAATCAAGAAAGCATTGTTATCTGGAGTCACCCGGTGCGTGGGGAAGTGGCTTGTCCAGCTCCAGGGCAGGACTACGGCGCCTTTGAAGTTTTGTCCGTTTTGACAAAATTTGTCCGACTCACAACAAGCAGGTCGCACTTGTTCTGCAATTATTGTATCAAACAAATTTCAAAACGTGCACACGTGCGACGCGGGTCAATCATAGGACTGTGGCTTCTTTGTTATTTTATCTTTTTGGACAAGTTGTTCGTCCTGAAAACGTAGGGCGTACTCGTCTTTGCTATAATTGACGCTTAAATTGAAGAAATCCACTAAAGTTACCAAACTTGTCCGCAAGTGCGACCCGGGCCTAATTTGGGGCAAACCAAATACACGTGCGAAATAAACGTGTAGATTTCTTTTCCAGCGATATGTAAATTCTAATGAATACCCAGACTACCATTTGGTATTGTCTTGTAGGCTTTTCGCTTTTAGCCCATTTTTATCCGACAACGTTAATTGAAATAGGTGTATATCAACTATGCAGATAAGAGACGTGTTTATTTGAAACGTTCAATCTACGTTTCGTGGAAATAACTGAACAAATCATTGGCGAGACGACAAAACTTGAAATACAGACAAATCTGTATTTTGCGAACACCGTATTAAGCGTATCAGTTCCTTTCTATAAATAATACCTCTCTTAAGCGGACACTCTGTATTAAGCGGACACCAGAGCATTCCCCGAGGGTGTCAGGTTTTTATACAGGTTTGACTGTATTGTTAGTAATAGATGTACTGCATTAACAACAAGGAGCTTGACCATTTACTGTAATGTACGTTTCATGATAAAGGCACACATCTTCAAACAACATGGAGTCAACTTAGCTTGTTCCTCGCGTGCCGCCATCTCAAGGTTACAAGTATATCTTCACGAGTACTGGGAAAGCCGGCACTTATGCAGTGGGATGCGTGATTGGTAATAGGCATTAGTTGCTGATAGCCTTTCATTCCTTCCTGTTGTTCGATACGGCCTCAAAGGGTGGAGCCTATATGCCCCCCCCCCCCCCCCCCTCGTTCACAATTGCTGTTCCGCATCACCAGGAGGCGGCTGGATAAATCTACTATCCTCGTCTCTTTCTTTTCGGACGATGTGACGAGCGAAGAAGCGCGAGCGTGGGGAAGATTCCTCGTTTTTTTAAATTTCCGCTCGCCTCGCAGTCTACTAATATCCCCGCGTTCCTCTTTTTTAGGGGAGGTGGAAGAGGTAGCTTTCAAGCATTTTGGTGGTGTTCCTGGTTTTAGTACTACCCGTATATGCCTGGTTCCGAAATACTTTTCCAAACTCGGTGGCGACTTCACAAATGCCGGCATATGACAACCACTTTGTCCATACTGATCAGGTCTTCCACTTTCAAGTTCACTTACTTGACAACTTCTTTCAATTTCTTGATTTCCTGCCGTTATCTTTGATATATTTTTGAAGTAGTCAATAAACAGTCCAGACCACGAGGACTTCAATGCACTTCAATGTCCCCAATTATCATACCGTAAATCCTCGAATAAGCGCCTTCCCTCGAATAAGCGCCCCCCCTCGAATAAGCGCCCCCTCGAATAAGCGCCCCCCTCGAATAAGCGCCCCGATAGAATCATAACATAAACCGACCCCTCTCGTTAAATACATTCAAAACGAATGCATGAAGCTTAAGTAAGAGAAGGCAGAATGACTACAGATTTCTTGCCAAAAATAAAATTTTATAAAAATACAACTTGTTCAATTATGGAATTGACAAGAGAAAACCTGAAATCCGAGCGCTTATTCGAGGATTTACGGTAATTAGATTCACAGCTTTTGTTGTCATACACTGTGTTGACTCGGTTAGTGTTCAGAACGGGCAAAATCTGCAATTTTGTGTCCAAACTTTCGTCGCGGATATAGAATTTCAGGAATTGATACATGAGGGAGGTAAACTTAGTGTACTGTATTGTGATGTGACAGAAGCGGAATTGCAAAAAAGCCTTTCAAAAAGAAGATAGAAAGTTTCAAAGTCTAATTTTCACAATTTTATTCTTTGGAAGCCATAACTTTCAACACAACAACAACAACAACAACAACAACAACAACCACAACAAACTTTATTACACTGATTACATGTAAGTCATGAAATTGCAAAATCTGCTTGTCGCAAAGAGGTTATGATTTACCACTAGGTAATACAATCCCTGCCACAATCATCTAATTTAGAACGCTTCTCAAGCTGAAGGCTTGGACACACCTTAAAGTGCGATCTGCCAGTAAAACGACAATCATGATGTAATTATATTATCCGCCAATATCCCTATTAAGTTTCAGTGGAATCGACGTTCAAAATTATGAGATTTGAACCTTTAGAAGATAACACCTACCCCTGAAATTTGTCTTATGAATTTATTCATGAACAAGGGTCCTGCGTGACATTAAATTGCTCGCGTTTGTTTCTGTTCCACCACAAACAGGGCGGGAGCCGGCCCTGGCCGCCGGCATCACTGTTACTACTAGAATCCTTGTCAAGAGTCTCGGGCCATATTCTACCTTTGTTGTTTCTATGACAGGCAGTCTTCCCGCTTCCTGTACATTTTACTTCCGGTTCCCGCCCTTTTCTTAAAAAAAGAAGAGCGGTCGAGGGACAGGACTATCGCAGTCATCACAGCGCAGGTTACCATGGACACCACTGTTCTCTAACAAAATGGCTTTTATTATCACTATGTTTGACATCAAACTAATATCTTACCGATTTATAATGTAAGCAGATATCAATCACTAAATCCCTAAGCCACTCAGTACTAGTAACAACATTTTGGTTATAACTATATGGATACCATATCTAGAGATATAACGAAAAAAATAAAATACAAAGAACAAGTTTGTCAGCCTTGTTATTAACAAATATACACTGAATAGCGTGCTTAATTAAGCGGACCACGACGGCAACGAGAACGTCGCAAAACAGCAAGTTTACTGAGCAGTGCAATGGCTCTGCACGTGCGTTATAATCTTGGTACATTTCTAAGCCGTCCGCTGCAAAACAACAACGTGAAATGATCCTGACATTCTGCGTGTTTTGGGGAATGTGAAACACGAATGCTAAATTTTCGTGTTTCTATTTGTAAATAAACGCTGTCTCTATATATTCACTGGGAGCTAGCTTTTAAACCGATAAACACATTGAAAAGATATAGTAAATAATTGCGAAATTCTAAAGTGAAATATTAATTCATTTTTTAATAGGCGTTGCCCTTGGCGACGCCGTTGTCATTGCTTATGTTCTTCTAATTACTAAAGCTGCCAATCTAGCTTTGGATTGTTTTTGAAATCAGTAAAAATTATCGAAAGGTCTTAAAATGGAGTCTGTAACTATACAATTAAGACGCCAAGCTTTGACTAAACATGATATCTAGAACTTTCAGAGCTTCTTCTGCTACAATAGTTATAGCAAACGTTTATGATGCTATATATACGTTTGCTACAAACTGTCTGGAAATGACGTATTTACTTTGCAGATCTAAGTCCAGTTAGTAATAACTATGTACACTCAAACTAACATATAGTATGTTCACTATTATCTTGACAACAAATCGAATGAGTCGCTCTCATCGTATTTGTACCCACATGGAACGAATAAGAAAACTTTTCCCTGCACTTATGGAAACGTCAACAACTATTTACACTTGAAAGCATATATATTCACAGTCTCTATTAAGCATGTGCAACCATTTTCTTATCGTCGTTAAGAACTGTTCATCAAGTTAGCAAGTTATTTACTGACATCTCGATCAAGATCCAGCACTAGGTATCTTCTTCGCTAATTACCGTCTGTGTGTTCCTCACCTAAGAGGCCAAAATGACAACAAAATGACATTAAATTGAGAAAAAGCTTGGAACTTGTTATCTTTAATAATTAAAATACTTCTGATGGAAAGGGATTCAAGAGCGCGTATCCAGTATGCGGTATATAACACTCAAAGCTGAAATAAATTTCTAAAACTTAGGGATTTCGTAAAGAAAGAAAGTACTCATACGCGTAACAGGTTCCAAAGTTACTTAAAAAAAACATTGTAATGGCTATGTAATGACCTCAAATCGCTTTCACAAATGCATCAATGGTATTGCAGTACTCTGCTTTTTAACCCCAATCTTTCAGGGCTTATTTTTCGTTTGTGAGCCTTAGGCGGGGAGAGCAGAAAAGTGCGCCTTATACATCTCCAGAATTATTTACACTACAATAATGAATCTTATATGGTATGTAACGTATCCAGACATATCTATTTTAGTGACATCTACAAGCCAACTACGTCATATCACATCAAGAGATTTATCTTGATGACATGATACATTACAAAAACCCGCCATCTTGGATTTCAAGAAAATCTCCAAAATCGATTTGAAAAAAAAAAAAAAAAAAAGGGATGCAAAAACTCAACCTCGTTCCAGGGTCTCTCTTCTTCCCGCTCCCAAGAGCGAGAGAGGGGCGGGGAAAGAGAGACCCTGGGAACGAGGTTGGCAAAAACTGTAAAGATTTTGGACGACACTTCATAGGTTGAGAACCTTAGTCAATACATGGTTGTCATGGAAAAATCAAGTCACGTGGCCAAACAATTGACCCACCAAATCTCCTTCATTTATAACTAAAACTGTTATCGACAGAGGCCCTGCTAAACTGAATAAAAAATAAATAAAATTTCGTGTGTGTTATTGCATTCTGTCCAGTGGCAGTACATTGCATACAAGCCGCAGATTAGTTTGAAAACGATTTTTACAAATAATAAAACGGCTATTTCGTTGCTTCTGACCGTACATTCGGTAGGTGTAACAGATTGGCCTCTACATGTCTTGTCTGTCTCAATCCATATGAACAGAACAAGTCAAGCAGGAACTTTCAATTTGCAAACGTTTACAGTTCGACTACTTGAACAAGGCCGCTTCGAAAAAAGAAAAAGACCAATCACAAAGTTCATTGAGAACAAAGGATGGCGACCTTTTATCGTAAACAGACCAATAACGGGAAGCATCGAGACACTATATAATACAACTAATTTGTTTTCAGTAAAATTTCAAACCGCAAAATTTCTTGTAAGAACTATAGACAACACTGAAAACAGAGACATTGTTTGGAAAAGTAAAAGCAAATAAAGTTTGTTTTACATAAATTTGTTTATACTCCTGTCTATACTCTTTTCTGTATTAAGGTGGCTCATCTCAGTTTTGCAAGGGCATACCTTCCCTAATGTGAACGGCTGATACTTCGCTGTCAGAGCACCGTCTGACTAGCTACTTCACCACTTTACTAGAAATAGAATGAACTTTCCAAAAACGTAGTTTTGATTGGCATCAGTGTTACCATAGCAACGCAGCGATGACGTCATGCATTTTACATATGACCATTTTTCTCGACATCTAGACGTAAACTTTTAAAACCACCCTATGTTCCTTGAAGCCTAGATGTAATTCTTCACAATTAAAAATTTTTAAAAAATTATATGAGAGCGTTTTGGAATAAAATGCGGTTGAATATTTTCATTAAAAAAATTAAATATTCACTTTACGTTTGTTTAATTCGTCGATACCAATGTCTTCTTAACTGATTGAGGTAATGTTTTTACCACAAATTATACCTGTGACATAGGACTGTTTTCTGTCAAAGTTTCTTCGAAATTGCTTCATTCGATTTCATTTCATGTAGACAGAAGTAATCCCTGCTAGATTCGCATTTTACTCAACGTAGTAACATATTTGTTACGGAAGCTGTAATTAAAAAACTAGTCGATCAATTTGTTTAATTTTTTTGATGCCACGTTTAACATCTATTACGCTTTATCTGGAATTTTCAAGTGGATTGAATCATTTTAAGGGTACGAAATAAAAATAAAAATACAAACACGTTTACATTCATCCGCACAATCGTTTTTGCTATATTATTTGTTGACAGCTGATCTCTTTCAGAAATTTCTCTTTTGTCTATATTCAGGCATATTTGTGTGCGCCTACGACGCTTGCTTGCAAGGTTTCGTTGCTCCAAAATCGCCGCTCGTGAAAATTCTGTTTTTCGTTAGTACAATGGAAATTAACATAAATCTGTAGTCACGCAGAAAATAAACTTTTTGGACAATCACATAATCGCAAAAATGTAAAAACTCCTTCGATTATCCACATTCTGCATTCATTTGTAATTGAATAAGAACTTTGTAACAACAATCAAAATAATATCCGTCCATGAAAACAACGCACTGCTTCCGCGGTAACTAATATATCAATTATAATAACGTTACATCTGGCTGCGTGACCCACTCATTGCCAACGAGGCAGCTGAGCCAAGAGGCTCAGCTGCCGAGGCGGCCATTCATAAATTTGTATATGGGTGAAAATATCTCGATAGACCGTGAGTTTTGTTTTCCATATTTGGGTGTAAGTAATACCCCATATTTGGGTGTAAGTAATACCCCATATTTGGGAGTAAGTAATACCCCATATTTGGGAGTAAGTAATACCCCGTTGTTCATAAACAGTGTCGTTTTCGTGCTTGATCATGAGGGCTTGTAATTGTACAGGTGAGTATATTTCTTCATTGAAAGGGCTTTTAGTCACCTTATTTCTCTTTGTAAATTGAATTGTAAGCAACAGGTGATCAAGGAACTGCTTGTTCGCTTCTCAATTCCGATCCAGTGTGTTCTTTCGTCGATTGACACGTTCTTAAGACTTAAGATCAAAGAAACGAACAGAATACTTCGCCGTTACAAGCCAAAGCCAAAAATAGTTTAGCAGAGATTCATTTTCAGGGTTCATTCCATGCAGTGTTGTTATTATTATTCCTTCATCACCACACACGCTTGTTTTATATGTAAACATTCATTCGTCTTCAGTTCTGTCATACACGAAACTCTTGGAAAGAAAAAGACTTCAGTTATTTATGAAGTTACAATTCTTGGACTAAAATTATCTACAGTTAAATTATCAAAATAGCTATGAAAACAAAAGGTAAATCTTAATTTTTTGGAATGAGTCATTACAAGATATAAACATCTGACAGTCTGGCCCCGTCACGCAACGCTTCCTTGCTCTGATAATAATTTTAAAATTCTTTCAACTTTCATGCAACTAAAATGACAAAAATTTTGAGCAAACGAAGACACATCTTTGATTTCTAAGCAACTTTAGGATGGTAATATTTACAATGTAATGCTGGTCAGATTTAATAATTAAGAACGTATATGTTTCATGATCATATATATTTTAAAGCTTTCTATCAATTATTCGCTCCTCTATGTCGTTGGCACTTTAGTGGTAACTATAACTAGTATATGTTGATTATCGGTGAAGAAAATCATTTTCACGAGCGACGTGTCATCAGCAGCGAAACCTTGCAAGCAAGCGTCGTAGGCGCACACAAATATGCCTGAATGTAGACAAAAGAGAAATTTCTGAAAGAGATCAGCTGTCAACAAATAATATAGCAAAAACGATTGTGCGGATGAATGTAAACGTGTTTGTATTTTTATTTTTATTTCGTACCCTTAAAATGATTCAATCCACTTGAAAATTCCAGAGAAAGCGTAATAGATGTTAAACTTCGCATCCAAAAAAAAAAAAATTATCGACTAGTTTTTTAATTACAGCTTCCGTAACAAATATGTTACTACGTTGAGTAAAATGCGAATCTAGCAGGGATTACTTCTGTCTACATGAAATAAAATCGAATGAAGCAATTTCGAAGAAACTCTGACAGAAAACAGTCCTATGTCACAGGTATAATTTGTGGCAAAAACATTACCTCAATCAGTTAAGAAGACATTGGTATCGACGAATTAAACAAACGTAAAGTGAATATTTAATTTTTTTAATGAAAATATTCAACCGCATTTTATTCCAAAACGCTCTCATATAATTTTTTTAAAAATTCTTAATTGTGAAGAACTACATCTAGGCTTCAAGGAACATAGGGTGGTTTTAAAAGTTTACGTCTAGATGTCGAGAAAAATGGTCATATGTAAAATGCATGACGTCATCGCTGCGTTGCTATGGTAACACTGATGCCAATCAAAGCTACTTTTTTGGAAAGTTCATTCTATTTCTAGTAAAGTGGTGAAGTAGCTAGTCAGACGGTGCTCCGACAGCGAAGTATCAGCCGTTCAAATTCGGGAAGGTATGCCCTTGCAAAACTGAGATGAGCCACCTTAACTATAACGATCCCGTCTTTGGACACGAATTATTATTTTGACTCGAATAAATTTACTCGAAAACTCGTTCCAATCTTGTGACAGCTATGACAACGTTCAAATTTAGGTTCGAAACCAACCAGTTCTGTTTACGACAAAAAGTTGTAATCCTAAATTTTAATTTATCCTAAAGTTAAATTTAAAACTGTTCCAGTGAATCAATTAATGTTAATAAAACTATGGCATACAATTATTCACATTATCAAGCATGCAAGGGGAAAGTTGTAAAAAAGCTATCGAGCCGTTTTTAAGATTTTTGCAAAAGCGCTCAAAATCGAAAGTTACCCGAAAAATATAATGTGAGTGACTTTTGGAAAAATGATCGTTCTCGGGATCGGAAAAATGGAAATCAACAAAACTTTCATGGCGTCAAAACATAAGTTCAAGACACATTTTGGCATAATGTCGAAGTAAATTTATCAAAACAGTACAGTCAAACCTGTATATAACGGTCACGCTCAGGAAATGGCCAGCTGACCGTTATATACAGGATGACCGCTATATACAGGTCACGTTTACAGTAAATATAGGAGTGATTTTCCGATCGGGAAGTTATTCGATGACCGTTATATACAGGGTGACCGCTTTATACAGGGCCGTCATATACAGGTTTGACTGTATGTATATCTCGGCCCATTTACTATTATTATGCAAAAACTAAGGTTTGAAATGTTGCAATTTATTCGAAATCAAACATACATAATTGTTTTTATGCTCGTATATTTTATTTGCCATATACCATAGTTTAAGATGTTGGTATTGGCTTTTCTATATGACATCTGGATCGCGCAAAATTTAAGTTTAACTGATTTTGAGGTTTTCTGTTTCTCATTACCATGGCAATATCGATTTCTGACTAAAAAGTACATCATAGCAAACTTCAATCCAAGAATAATAATTGGTGCAAATTTTAACATCGATCCGACTGAGGAAAGTTTGCTAAAAAGCTGATTGAAAACAATATGTATGGTCCCCGAAAAATTGTATCGAAACACCTTAATGTTAAACAATCTTTTTAACCTTGTGTTTCGCTCGCTCGTTATTTTTTGTCTTTCGCTCTATCAAATTAGACAAGTGTATTATATTATATTGTACTTTAAGCGAGCGAAAATTTGAACGAGCGAAATTTCGCTCGAAGTTTAGAACGAATTTTCGTTGATTGCGAAGCGAACTTTCGCTCGAAAGTTTCCCAAAGCAAAGCGAAATTTCGCAGCACTGAAAACAATAGGCTTCCGAAATTTCGTCAAAATTTCTTTTAAAGCAAAATTTCTTTCATTTTCGCCGAAAATCCCCGAAAAGCTCCGAAATTCGTCGAAATACGTTTGCATTACTTTTGCACATAACATAATTACTTTAGAGATACAGAAGGGGAGAGGCACTGCCGCAACGAAACGCTTACAATTTTTTTTAGTTGGGAGGTATAACAAAACACTTAATGACTAGCCCCACGGGAAACAATGAGTTTTGTTTTCCCTCGACGGGGAAACAAACTCACTGTTTACCTGTGAGCCATTTATTTTAAGTGCTTATTATTTCTTTCCCATTGTATCATCTCGACTTTTTTAACAAGAGTCTACTTTATACAATGAAACGCATCTTACCGCCTGCATCAAAGTCCAGTGTGACGTCATCGCCAATGAGTACAAATGGAGCCCATTGCCTCACTTCTCCAAACTCACCAGATTCTCTCATACATTTCATGGCTTGGTTCAGTGATTCCCCGGCACTTCTTCCTTTTGTTAGGTGTTGATAGAAATGCTTCATGAACTCCATAGTGGCTTCATCTTCAATTGCCCACAGGGACACCAGAACAGAACGGGCACCAGCACCCATAAACGCTCGTGCAATGCCAACCACCCCCTCAGCCTTAATCTCCCCACGACCACTATGGCAGCAGCTTAGCACAACCAATCTTGCTCGCATTTGAACATTCAACACATCTCTCATTTTTAAAAGGAAGTCTTCCTCGTCTGGAGTCTTGGATTCTCGTGTAGGGTTTGGTGCCAAGATAATTTCTCCTGTTTCCATACAACCATGTGCTGCAATGTGTACCAAAGCAACTGAAGACAGACGTTTTAATACTTCATCCTTTGTAGCTTTTGTGCCAGTGAGGGGTGAAGTGTTGAGTATTCGCCCAATCATCATTACTTCTTCTTTGGCGTATGGCAGCTGCTGAGGCTTTTCCCCACGAAAAAGCACTTCTTTTAAACACGGATCACCTACGAGCAGCGCGCCAGTCTTATTGTGGTAGTCTGGTGGACAAGCTGTGATCAATTTTAAACTGGTCAGGGATGGAATCACTCGGATTCTGAAAGACTCACACAGGTACTTTGAGTTATGGTCCATGAATGCAGCATAAGGGGCCAAGCACAATGGACCATTAGGGACAATTACAAGTTCATTGTCATGAACAAGATCGGCGATAGGGGATATGATGACGTCATAAAATCTTTTTAAAGCAGTTGTCTTTGCCTTGTTTTCAAAGTAGTGTACGCGATCGGATCCTGTTTGTGGGGCCCTCTCTTTTTCCGGCTTTTCATCCGTCAGCGTATCCAATGAGCGATTCTCGCATTTAACACCAGATCTTACACCAATTTTCTGCATTAAGAAATGAAAGAAGGCGGCCAAACCATCCTTAAAACCATGCTCACAGATTTCCTTTCTTCTCAGTTGAACATCTTTTCCGTCTTGAATGAACCAGTAAATGATTGTGTGTTCATCAACTGCTATAAAAACTGTATTCGATGTGTCACAAGTGTTGTTTTCCAGTTGATGTGACTCAAAGTATGCATTTCCAGACCCATACTTCGATTCCATAAGATCATTCAGACCTTGTGCACGTCCTTCCTCGGCAGCAAACAGAGCCTCGACTACTTTGCCTTGTTTTAACAAAAGACGCCATAAACTAGTATACGCGTATGAATGCATATTGCGGTAGTTAATTTTCCACTCATTTTTAAAATGAAGAAGACCCCTTACAGCATTAAACATTCTTATACTGGAATGAAAACAATCAAGAGCCCTGAGTAGAGACCCTTCGGATTCAAAACAGGTACCAAGCCCATAAAACGATATGGCCAGTCCAACTCTGTCTCCCACATCTTTGGCAATTTTTATATGGCATTCATAGTAGTCGATGGCTGTTTTGAAATCTCCCAGACTGAGATAAGCGACGCCAAGATTGCAATACGACTTTCCTTCTACTGCCTTGTCTCCCACTTCTTTGGAAATTTTTAGACCACGTTCCTGGTAGTCGATGGCTGTTTTGAAATCTCCCAGACTGCGATAAGCGACGCCAAGATTGCAATACGACTTTCCTTCTACTGCCTTGTCTCCCACTTCTTTGGAAATTTTTAGACCACGTTCCTGGTAGTCGATGGCTGTTTTGAAATCTCCCAGACTGTCATAAGCGCAGCCAAGATTACAACAGGCCTTTCCTTCTCCTGCCTTGTCTCCCACTTCTTTGGCAATCGTTAGATAACGTTCAAGGTAGTCGATGGCTGTTTTGAAATCTCCTAGACTGCGATAAGCGATGCCAAGATTGCAATACGACGATCCTTCTCCTGCCTTATCTCCCACTTCTTTGGCAAATTTTAGACCACGTTCCTGGTAGTCGATGGCTGTTTTGAAATCTCCCAGAATGCTATAAGCGACGCCAAGATTGCAATACAAATTTCCTTCTCCTGCTTTGTCTCCCACTTCTTTGGCAATCGTTAGATAACGTTCAAGGTAGTCGATGGCTGTTTTAAAATCTCCTTGACTGTAATAAGCGATGCCAAGATTGTAATACGACTTTCCTTCTCCTGCCTTGTCTCCCACTTCTTTGGCAATCGTTAGATAACGTTCAAGGTAGTCGATGGCTGTTTTGAAATCTCCCAGACTGTCATAAGCGACGCCAAGATTGCAATACGACTTTCCTTCTCCTGCCTTGTCTCCCACTTCTTTGGCAATCTTTAGATCACGTTCATGGTAGTCGATGGCTGTTTTGAAATCTCCCAGACTGTAATAAGCGTTGCCAAGATTGCAATACGACTTTCCTTCTCCTGCCTTGTCTCCCACTTCTTTGGCAATCTTTAGATGACGTTCATGGTAGTCGATGGCTGTTTTGAAATCTCCTAGACTGCGATAAGCGACGCCAAGATTGCAATACGACTTTCCTTCTCCTGCCTTGTCTCCCACTTCTTTGGCAATCTTTAGATGACGTCCATGGTAGTCGACGGCTGTTTCGAAATCTCCCAGACTGTAATAAGCGTTGCCAAGATTGCAATACGACTTTCCTTCTCCTTCCTTGTCTCCCACTTCTTTGGCAATTTTTAGACCACGTTCCTGGCAGTCGATGGCTGTTTTGAAATCTCCCAGACTGCGATAAGCGACGCCAAGATTGCAATACAAATTTCCTTCTCCTACCTTGTCTCCCACTTCTTTGGAAATTTTTAGACCACGTTCCTGGTAGTCGATGGCTGTTTTGAAATCTCCCAGACTGTCATAAGCGATGCCAAGATTGTAATACGACTTTCCTTCTCCTGCCTTGTCTCCCACTTCTTTGGCAATCGTTAGATAACGTTCAAGGTAGTCGATGGCTGTTTTGAAATCTCCCAGACTCTCATAAGCGTTGCCAAGATTACAACAGGCCTTTCCTTCTCCTGCCTTGTCTCCCACTTCTTTGGAAATCTTTAGATCACGTTCATGGTAGTCGATGGCTGTTTTTAAATCTTCCAGACTGTAATAAGCGTTGCCAAGATTGCAATACGACTTTCCTTCGCCTGCCTTGTCTCCCACTTCTTTGGCAATCTTTAGATGACGTTCATGGTAGTCGATGGCTGTTTTGAAATCTCCTAGACTGCGATAAGCGACGCCAAGATTGCAATACGACTTTCCTTCTCCTGCCTTGTCTCCCACTTCTTTGGCAATCTTTAGATGACGTCCATGGTAGTCGACGGCTGTTTCGAAATCTCCCAGACTGTAATAAGCGTTGCCAAGATTGCAATACGACTTTCCTTCTCCTTCCTTGTCTCCCACTTCTTTGGCAATTTTTAGACCACGTTCCTGGCAGTCGATGGCTGTTTTGAAATCTCCCAGACTGCGATAAGCGACGCCAAGACTGCAATACAAATTTCCTTCTCCGGCTTTGTCTTCCACTTCTCCGGCTGTCTTGAGACTGTTTTTGGCATTGGCAACTATTAAATCCTTTTCATCCTTCTTTTCTAGGTCTTTGACAGACTTTGTTTCAGGATCGTCACTTTTCTATACATATTTTATTTAAAAACAATACCATAAACATCAACCGTAATATAAAAAAAATACCCTGTGCTTTTTGTTCCTCGATTTTGTTGGTGAAATCGGTAGGGAACTAAAAGGAAAGAGAATCTTTGAATTTTTAGGAGGCTCCAACTTGGCATTACATGCTTGGTTCTTACTTCAAGGAGCCTAAAATTGTGACCACCTTTATGCAGATTATGCAATCAGAAGCCGAGGATAGATATTTCGTGGATGCTTGCCGTTCTAAAGCTTTCTTAATACATGTGAACTTTTTAGTTTTTATGGATTAGAAATCCTTTCCTAGACTAATTTCGTAACTCCGAAATGGAAAATATTGACGGTAAAATAAGGAAATCAGCTGTCCTATGGTAAATTATAACAATTATCAGTCAAATGGCCAGGCAACCGTAATAAGCTGTAAGTAATTTCTACGTCCAGGAGAAATTTATTTTTGCTTACGGTAACACTAAACACTTAATGACTGGTACCGAGGGAAACATTAAATATATAGCAAAACAAATAAGCATTGAACCATCAATTGAAATTAACGGCTGGCCGTAAAAAGAGATACACTTATCTTTTGCATAAATGCCGACTGATAAATAAAAATCGCAAGCTTCCAAAATAAACGATTCATTTCAAAACATGTATCAAACTAGCCTGAGATCAGGCTCCTGATCTCAGGCTCCTGGTCTCAGGCTAGTATCAAACTCAAATTAAAACCACTGAAAGAAAACCCAGTTGAAATCATTTTATTTAGCCGGATGCGATTACGCATTTTAAGACGCAATTTGCGGCTTTGACTTTGCCAGTTTGCAAGCTCACATTTCCTGGATAAACGCGGCTGTCAACGTTGGAAAGAACCATTAATTTAAAAGCAAACTTAACAACAATTCATTTATTTCTCGCATTGGGGTAAGAGCTCATTAGAAGTTCGTATAATTCCTTCGAATTTCTTCCCGAAACTTGGAAACTCTCTCAGCGGGCGACATTAACTGGCAACAGTGCACTGTTACCCTCTGACGTCACAGTTTTTGCGAATGCTGCCCACTCATCGCTTTTGGCGGGAAAAAGTTTCTGTGTTAGCTTTCATGTGACCATGAATCAACCAATGAGAGCGTGCGTTGTATCGGGAAAACCGCAGCTATATACCAATCGTATACATCATGAAGTTATTGTGTATATATTTTTTTACTGTCGGGCTTTTGGGTATCTTTTGTTTGCGAAGACGTCGTGCCTGACTTTTTAGCGGGTTGAAATTAGAATGTGTCATGATATGGTATGTCACTATGGCATGGTGTCAAGAAGTGTCTCAAACACAGTTTGAATTAAGAAATTATAGCTCAAAAAGAGTGTATTCAAGCTGTCCTCAACGCTAAGTCTTGAGGGAAATGTTTGCAGATAACTGGCGTAAGTGGAAACATCAATTTCAATTTCAATTTCAATTGTACAAAGAAAGGATCAATGAAGAAACCCGAGAAACAACAGTCGCTATATTTCTTCATCTCGTCGGGAAAGAAGCACTTGGAATTTACCACACATTCTCGTGTCTTATTCCAGAAATTTGAAGAATATTGCAATCCCAGGCGAAACATCACATTTTAGCGCCACAAATTATTTACATGTGTTCAGCAACCCACCGAAAACATCGATCAGTATGTCACCGAGCTGCGCACCAAAGCAACCACGTGCTAATTTGTGAGCTGTGTGAAATCTGTTGCTCGCAATGTAGACTTTCGCAACGTTTGTTTTGCGTTTTGGTGTTGTCAGTCAGTGGGGACTTCTCAAGAAGTCGACTTGTGGCAAGTCTACTCACAATGTTGCAGAAGTAGAACGAGGAAAATTCCTATCGATAGAAGAGTTTAGGGAAAAATATAATCTCAACTTGAATTTCTTGCAATGTATTGCCAGATTACATCTGCCATCTCCACATGACGATCCGCTTCAGAACATAAGGATATCCGTCAAATGATTTCACTTGAAGAAAGTTATCAATACCAATTATATCTAAATATATTACTTTGCATTTGTATGCGCTGTAAGCAATTTTATAAATTATTTGTAGAGTCCATTGATGTCGAACCCACTTCAAATTTTTTTTAAACTTGGCGGTAATACTCAGGAGAGATTGCTGGTCAATGGACAACCTCGATTAAAACAACTTTTTTAAAAGACAACGCGTGATAATAAGTAGCCTCCTACGCAGCCCAAAGAAAGTCTGCGTAGGAGGCTAGATAATAAGTTAAAACAATTATATTTCAAGCTGCTACATCGAATTCTAGTAACTAACAATGAACTAAATCGCTTTGGGATAACGAATGAAGTGCAATGTGATAATGATTCTATTGAACATGCATTTCTTGAATGTCAACCATTGATAGCTTTATACCAAAAATCCCTGAAATGGTTTAATGATCTTCATAAAACAAATGTTAAACTTGGCCCGATACAAAGTTTCCTGAATCTATACTGACACCAATCCCGAACGTATCAAATCAACAGATGAAATGTTTGCATCTTTTCCTCAGGAATAGGGTGGTACAACCAGTGGCTCGGCCTCTCATGCTCCCACCTGACAACCAGGTTCCACCCTGCTTCCCTGATCGTCTCCTCTTATTTCAGAGTTTGCGCATATTTCTCCGCTCGCGTCACTGGCTGGCCTTTTTTGTCAGTAAACAGTATTTCATTTTGCCGCTCCCCCGGAAAGCACTGGGGGCAACCGTGGAAATGGCACCCGTGAAACTGGAAGACCGTCTTTGACACAGGCTCGAACCCGTCAACAGGTGCCCCATCAATGACCCGCCCGCCATCGCGCCCGCACCTGTGGTGATGGATGTGCTTCCATGCTCCCGAGCTTCGTGTTTGATCCATGCGATTGCTCTCTTTCCAAACACACTTTTCGGGAAGAAGACCTTTTCGAACGAAGATCGCGGCGCGATCACTAACCTTCCTGGGCACTCTAATTTTGTATCTCCATTATTACAGTGTTTGGCGTGCTTTGAAAGATTGGTCTAATCTCGTACCCAGATCACCCTCTGCCATGCGAAAGGGAGATCTGGTAAAGTTCGATTTCAAGGCCCGATATACGGGCCTTTCCGTTGTTCTTAGTTGTCCTTCGGTCTGTTGTGATCGAATAAACATGGATGAATTCCTGGAATTCGACGGAGTTATTCTGAGAATTCTTCGAGACAGAGGTTTGGAAAACTTTGTTATAAAAGCCACAAAAGGAAGTTTGCGGGAGATCGTTTAAAAGAAAAGGGACTGTTGACACTGTTTAGTTGTTCTTCCGACAGGCTACGGAAAATATCTAGGGTTCCCGCGAATATGCGAAAATGTTTCAGTAGCGAGAGCCATTAGAATAAGACGATATTTTAAGTAGTATCCAATATAGAATAGGCGTTATTTCGAACTTTACCAGATCTCACTTTTCAGTGTCAGACAGAGTGGAATCTGGGTACGAGATTAAGATTGGTCCTCTTCACAAACTTCAAAATATTAAAGCATAAACCGCAAAAGTTTCTCTACCATTTCTTCAGACCCTTCCAAAAACATCGTTTTCTGGTCGAGCTTTCCCGGCAAGGCTGATTGTTCGAATTGTTGTTTTCAAAAGCTTTTTGGTCGATTGCTTCCCAACAGAAGCCGCCGTTACAGGTAGTTCACGCGAGTTCGCGCGAGGAGCGCGCAAATCCTAGTTTCCATATAAGAGCAAAATTGATTTAGCGATTCTGATTTGCTCTGGAATAATCTCCAGCATTGTTTCAAACATATAAAGAGAAGTTACACGCTTCTAGGTGATAAGCTTCTGGTATTATAAAATACACTTGTCGAGCGGCCGTTCCTTGAGTGACTTTTTTCTCGCTTGATTATTTATGTCGTAAAAAGACTGCATCAGATGTTTGGTCCAATTTTGACCAGTTTGTTCAGGGGACAACTTATATTTTCTCAGAAATCGAGCGACATCTACTAGTCGCTGCGGTAACCCAGCGATTCCGAAAAAAGTATCATTAATTTTTATAGTTCAACACGCTAAAAAGTAAACCATGACCTCTTTGCAAATTAAAGATACCCAAAAGCACGACAGTAAAACAGTATATATATACACAATAACCCCATGATATTTACAAGTGTAAGTAAGTAAAAATGTATTTATTCTGGCCGTAGAAATCACTTACACTTACAGCTTAGCCTGGTTTCCATATAATCGCAGCGATCAACTATCGCTGCGATCCGTTGCGATCGTTGAGACCTCAGGTTGGTTTCCATATGATCGCAACGATCGCGAGTGGTTTCCATATAAAAACTGCACGATCACAACGTTGCAAGGATCGCAAGAATGGTTTCCACAAAAAACTGCACGATCGCAAGGATCGCAGAGATATAAATGTTTCTATCTCTGCGATGGCAAGGATCGCAAGGGTCGCAACGATCGCAACGTTTTATGGTTTCCATATGATCGCAAGGATCGCATAACACTTTTTTCTGCGATCGTTGCGATTATATGCATATATATGGAAACCAGGCTTTACTCTCGCCCGGCCGATCGCCTGAGACTGAGAATTTACCGTAGAACAGTTTTACCTCAATATTTCGAATTTTGGAGTTGCGAAATTAGTCTAGCGTTGGCTTCCAAAGCCAAAAGCTCAAAAGTTGAGATGGTAAAAGCCTGAAAAACAAGCCTCCACGAAAAAGCATCTTCGTCTTCCCGAAAGCTATCTTCTAGAAGCTCAGTCTTCGTCTTCTCAATGATTGGTTAGTGTTATTGTTAGTGTGCAAACGCACGAAAAAATGAGAATTAATTAAAAGTGGTCACAAGCCTGTTTGGGTTCCTGGCTGTAAATCATTCAAGGGGCTGACAAAGGCTCACGGCGGGGCCAAATGTGGGCACAACGGATCATTAAATGTGACGTTTTAACATAATTTTGTATGTTTTGAACATTTCCCCACCAAAATCGGCAGGTAAGCTGGGGACATTGTCAAATTCATTTTAGTATCAATATTGACATAAATTAAGTGTTTTTCGAAAGAGCACGAAGTGACGTTGAGTGGAGTTGAAATCCGAAATCCTCTTTCAAACATCTCTGCATCTCGGATATTTGTGACGTCATCAATTATGACGTCATAATTTGATATTTTGTGTCCTCCGATGTAAACATGACTTGGACAATGGCACAAGCTTACCTGACAAGTTTGGCAGGGAAATCGACAAAACATGCAAAGTTAGTCTAAATGATCCTTTTTACTCCCATTTGGCACCGCCGTTTTCGATGACCTTAGAATCAGGACACAGTGTGGCATGTAGTTATGTTGACAACAATCATAGGCCGCTATCGTATCAATATGCTATTCCTCTAAAGCAGTAGCTAAAAAAATTTCCCTTCATAATCTCACCTATTTTGCATATATTTCCAGCTATCTTCTTTCTTTTTTTTCATTTTCTATCCATCGAAGGCTGTAGGCTGGCATCGTTCTAAGATTTTTGTGTTTACCCTGGCTACGATTGTTTACAACATTTTTCTTCGATCATGTCTCTCTACACGTATTCGAAGCACTCTTCACTTATCTATTACAACAAGAGAGGATGACAAATTTTCGTTTTTAAAGTACTCAACATGTGTTGTTAGCCTATTAAAATATAGGTTAAATGTGAGTTGTGGGGTGAAAAGTAACACAACTTATTTTGATTATCTACCCAGTAAAGCCACGATTTCTTGTAACAATACTAACCCGGCCTTTCATAGTGTGAGGATCAGACTTATTCTTCCTTTCTTGTCGCTTCGTTTCTTCCGATGTATCTGGTTCACCAACACACCAAGTCCGTAAATCTAGCAATGTCTTGCTATTGTTTTCAATCTTTTTAGAGTCAAGTCACATGACATATTATTTGCAATTCGTAAACTGAGTATTAGTAGTATTATCATTTGTTTAGTTTCCAGGAAAATAGACAGGAATTGTGCACTTAATTGTTACAGTATTTTAGAAGTAAATTGACAAACAACCTATTTTATTCCATGGGGGTTGAGGTTTGCTACTGTGATCGAAACCGCGTTTTCTTTAGAGGAACTTAGGGCCTCCACAGACTAGACCAATTGTTATCGATAACTATTAGTTGTCGATCATAAAAAGCTGTCGATAACAAAAAAGCCAGTGTGTGAAGCTAGTTATCGATAACTAAGGCCCTTAGTTATCGATACTGACTAGCTTCACACACTGGCTTTTTTGTTATCGACAACTTTTTATCATCGACAACTAAATAGTTGTCGACAACTATCTCTCAGTCTAGTCTGTGGAGGCCCTAAGTAGCTAACTTGATAACCTGAATTCGCCGAGCTTCATCGAGGGTATACGCCTGAAACTAGGTGAGGTAGTTTGGTTTGTATATATTTGCTGGATTTTCTCATAACTAGAAAAAAGGAAAACAAATCGGTAGTTTTTTCACAAGTCGAACAAACTTGAATATCTTGAAATGCACAAATTACGCATTATAAATACCTTGTTCTTCATTTGCTTATAGCTTTTACTGGGAGTTTCCGATCTTTTCTGATTATTCAGCAAAGGTTTAGGTGGTATCAAGCTTTCCAATAATAAGTGCGATCTTAGCACTATTTTAGCGTTCTTGCAACAGCTGAGGCAAATACACAAGCATAGTTTTTGAAGCTAAAATTCTGTTCAAGCGGAAAATTAGTTTAAAAATTGAGCCTCCGTTCCAATAAATACCGCGGGCCAGCTGTCGTGATTTCCAATATTTTCAATGTATATCCTGTCCTTACTAAAGTTCACTGACGGGACCGGTTACAAATGCATCCGATAGGCCTTTCGTTTACACGGTACCAGCTATCCGTAACACCTATCCGGTTTCGATCTACTCCGATCTTCGACCTGTAAAAAAGCTACTCCAATTTTGGAACCGTTCTGGTCCAATATTGGACCAGCCCCGTGTGAACACACTGGAGTAGTCAGTTTCGTTTTGGTACCGTTCCGAAATGCACCGCTTCGTGTATTCTGTGCATGATCAACTGGTAGAAACAACTGACATTCACACGTTGATCCTGTAGTGTAGTGAGCAGATACTTATAAAAGGAACAGTCTCGTGTGAGCAGACCTGGTCGGGTCCAATCAAGATTCTACGGTATAAGAAGTAGTCTATAAAATATGTTACCAAGAGAAAGAGAGAACATAGAATTTGGAAAGTTCACAATAAGCTGATGTTTGCCAGAGTCCAGAAAGATAACATGAATCGTTATGTCAAAGGATACTGCCAATCCCGTATCACACCAGGTAATGGCTTCTTTGTAACACTGTAGCTGCACACAAGCCCTCGCTCCTGAAAATCATTAATAATTTGATCAAGAGTATTACATTACCTCCATTATGAAAGAAGAAATTCTTCTTTTCCAAAATTCGTGTTAGTTAAATGGTCGATCTGTTACGCGTCCACCCCCCCCCCCCCCCCCCCAAAAAAAAAAAGTCGATGTCTTATTATTTGTTTCAGCCTCGACTAACGAAGATTCCCGTAGATCCTGAAGAACAATCCCATACAAAGATTTCGACGGAAAGCGAGCAAGAGGAAGTCGAAGGATGGCAAGGCGGAGTCAAGTACAACACGAACAAACAATCATCTTAGAGTAATAACTCATCAGGTTAAAACAAAGGAAATGATGGTTTGGATATCTGATCTTTCTAGCATATATTTTTACGATTTTATTTCTCTGTTTACTGCTTAGTTTAAGTTTCGATTGAGAAGATATATTAAACACTCGAGACAGTGCTTTATCACATTTCCATACACGTCGAATTTCTCTTCTCGGTGTTTGGAAATGTGATGAAACACTGCCTTGCGTGTTTGATATATTACTTCTAAGAACTTTGTTAAGCCACGACCGACTGACATGACTTGCACATTAGAGACATGGACTTGAGAATTGAGTCTTCAAAGGCATAATAAGAGTAGTCTCTATTTGTATTAATGTCTTGATCATAAAAAAATTGTGAATTTTGCTTACTATAGGTGTTTTCTGAAAAAGACTGAAGTCAACATGGCCGCCAAGACCCTTACCTGTTTCTATGGCTTCAATCAAAGTTGGTTCCAGCTTGACGGCAGCTGTTGCATCATTCAGTGCTTCTTGATAATTTCCTGACAAGACAAGACAAGTTCATATTAAAGTTCAAGTTTATGTAAAGTGTTAAAAACTAACACTAAACTGCGAAAATACACTAGACTCTCTCCCAGTTGGAGTTGTTACAGCATTGATAATATGATTCATCACCAATCGAAAAGGCCATATTTGGGGATCAGTTGCATAGCGAAACAAAAATGGACACGAATAGCATTTCACCATATTATATTTTAAATGACATTTTCAGTCAAATCTCCGAAAAGAGGAACCGCGAAGTGTTGTAATTTTTTAATCTTTTGGATCAATTAGCTAATGGTTGTCGGTCTACAAACTGAAATAATGAGCTAATAAAAAAATTTGAAAAAGCAAGATCTCACCCAAATAGAAATAAGCTGTTGCCCTGTTGCTGTACAGTTTGGCATTCAGTTGTACATCCTCGCAGTTCACTTGAATTCCTTCCGTGTAGAAGTATATGGCGTTACAAGCTTCTTTGTTCCTGTATTCTTTGTTACCTTCTTCGACGTACACATTTGCTATCGCTGAAAAAAGAAAACCTTATATAGTCATTATGATCACAATTTGATAAGGATGTACAAATACATGAAATAATTCTTACTTTAAATATGCTATCTGCTATGCCGCACATGTTGGTCTGCGGTTTTGTTGTTACTATATGCGCACGCATGCCATGTGCGCAACTTGTTGTATCGAACCGCCATGTTTGATTAAACCATTGTTGTGTTTGTAAACCAAGTCTGGTTTACTCCGCGAGACACAACACTATCAGTTAGCAGTAGCTTGAAATGTTTATTTCCTTGCAAATAATACCACTTAATAAAAAAACTTTGCGCAATCAATCAATAAATTAATCTGGTTTTGTTGTTTCTTGCAGCACAACTGCGCAGAGCTAGTAGCGAAAGACCTCGTGTGTATTTGAATCTGGAATGTTTCGCGGTTACAAATTAGATAAACAAATCAATTTTACAGCTGCATATTTCATATTCTCAATTTATTATACATCCAGAAAGAGTCCACACTTTTTAAAAGTGAATAAGTAGCAAAGGACCGCGAACAAAAATGCTGCTGGTATACGTAGGATCTGTAAAAGATACACGTAGGATCTGTAAAAGACGCTGGTATACGATGGTATACCAGCGTATACGCTGGTATACGTAGGATCTGTAAAAGACTTTTTAAGGTAACGTTGGTATGGTGAGTCTTGTAAGGTAACGTAGTGTAGCAACTAAGAAACAGGAAACGCTTGTAGAGTCTACATAACGCGAAGCAAGCATGAAAAGGAGGCCACAGCTTTAGACCTGGTTGACACAAATACTTTCAGTTACTCTCAAACTTTCTCGTCTTCCCGCTTTGTTTTATTTTCTCACCTCTTAAAGTGTCATCATCAAAATCCATTTTTCCTTCTAAAGGTGATGCGACTTGACCATCCGCCATGACTGAAAATACGTTGAAAAACAAAATTAATATGGCATTAATTGGGGTTCGCGTGTTATTGAAAGGCGTAGTATTAAACACGAAGGAGCACTGTCTATAAAAGAGGGCTTTCGAGGAAAGACCAGGGCTAATTTGTTAATCAACAGCGAACGTAGCAATAGCTGAAAATTAGTGAAGAATAAAATTCGCTTTTGTTGTTGTTGTTGTTGTTGTTGTTGTTGTTGTTGTTGCATTTTTAAATACAAAGTGACTGAAACGTCATTTACATCCGCCTGACGGAAATCAATTTAGATACTATGTTTAAAACATTTAACTCTGACCTCTAACTGACCTCTGCACTAGTATAGACAAATTTAAACAAAACTGGACCATGATTTTTAGGTTTCCATTGCATGATGTAAATATTTATTTTGGCTTTTGACTTTTCGAAGATATATTATCATGGCAGTGCTCCTTTAAGTCGAACTGTTTGTAACATCTACATTACACAAGACTTAATAAACGAGCCTTTGATTTTAATTTAAGATATGTGCAATTTACTAACCAATATGAGCGAGTTAAATAATTGCGACCTTATAAAGTTATTTGCAGTTGTTTTCTCACCTCCTAAAGTGTCATCATCAAAATCCAGTTTTCCTTCAGAAAGTGATGGGACTTGACCGTCCGCCATGACTGAAAATACGTTGACAAAAGAAATATCAAAGATTAATTACTCTAATATATCTAGTATATCTTAATTGCTGACAAATAGTCGATTTTGTGCCCGATTATACCTGGTATTTGTAATTTGACGCCTATACAATTGTTAATTATTCTAAACAGGCAACGGAATAATGAAACATTTTCGTTCGTTTATTGAACTGTTATTGTTTTTGTGACAACCGACCGACCGACCGAACTTTAGGCAAAACAAAATATCAAAGAAATAAGGTTTGAAAGGCAAAAAGTAAGATTAATACATAGAACCAATTTTATTGGCGTTAAATAACTAATATCGCAGGTTTGAAAGGTCCAGATACCAGGCAAAAGCAGACACAACATCGACAATTTGACAGCAATTAAAGACATTAGGGTAATAGTGCCGTCAGTCATCTTATTTTAGCGACGTATTTCCAGTAATTATATTATTGACGGCAGCGCAAAACCCAATCGTTAGCTGGGTTTTGAACTTAATTCAGAGTTCGCCTGTTATTGAAAGTGGCAGTCATGTTTTTTAAAGGTACAACAAAAATTAAATCATATAAGAACTCAGATACTTGAAAAATAGTACAGAGTTCCCCTTCTCAACCCAATCCCAACCTGGTCTACATAGCACAAAGTGGTCGTTCAATAATAGCGAGACCAGCTTTTTCTTCGGTGCCCTTCAGAGAAACCCCTGGAAATTTTGGCTGAGATGTGATGTTACCTGAGAGGTTAAAGAGGTCAAATTTCTAAATTTATTCATTTTACTTCTCGTACTTATAGTTTTTAGTGACAAGGGCAGAACTTGAAAAAGTCTGCGCGACTTTTGCAAGTTGAAATCAAAGGCTCCTGCATGGGTAACTCATGATAGCACTCCTTTTATAATTTCAGTACACCAGACAGTATATAGTATTTAAACAAAACTGGACCATTATTAGTTAGGTTTCCATATTTGATGCAAATATTTATTTTGGCTTTTGCCGGACTTTTCGAAGATATATGATCATGAAAGTGCTCCTTAAAGTCAAAGTGTTTGTAACGTCTCCGTTACACAAGACGTAATAAACGAGCCTTTGATTTTAAATTAGGATATGTGAAATTTACTAACCAATATGAGCGAGTTAAATGAAAAACGATCTTATGAAGTTATTTGCAGATGTTTTTCTCACCTCTTAAAGTGTCATCATCAAAATCCAGTTTTCCTTCACAAGATGATGGGACTTGACCATCCGCCATGACTGAAAATAAGTTGACAAAAGAAATATCTAAGATTTAAATTACTCTAATATATCCAGTATATCTTTATTGCTGTCAAATTGTCGATTTCGGGCCCGCTTATACAGAAACAACCTTTTCTCTTTCGTAGAACAATTTAAAATTTCTGATAATCCCAACAAGAGAATAGTGAAAGAGAACCGGATAATAAACTCCATTTATTTCTATAGTGTGAACGATTCCTTCAAAGCCTTCTTTCATTTGCATACTGTGTCTACCCTGACGTTCAAGGCCAGGTCTTCGACGACTTGATAAATATTCAACAGTTTCCGTTTTAGTGCTTCATTTATTTGGCGACCATCGTATTACAATCTGCACTGAACGAGCGAATTTATTTGCATAAACCATCAATGTAGTTTATAATCGAAGTCATGAATACTTAATTTAACAGTTTTATTCTTCATGGACCACGACATCTAACGAATATACAACGGTCTACAACTGGCATTGTTCATCAATGCAACTATAATACGACTGTGAGCAAAACATATATCTTAGTCCTACCTGAAACTCCAGTTACATTCTCTTATTTTACCAGGATAACCTACAGGGAAAAGATTGTGCATTGGTCAACTCTCATGATTAAGATTTGAACACGAAACAAGAAGGAGTTATTAAAAAGCTAACACCTGGTTTAATTTCCACCGCTTTTGAGCTTGCTCTAAAAACACGGCTGTCAGTCACTGAGCTGTCACGCGTGTGGTTAACGTAATTCAGAATTTTAAACGTGTAGCTCAGTGGTTGGAGGATTAGCTGAATTGTGGAAATTTACTCAAAATTTTTGCCCTGTGTGATGTGAAATCCTTGCTTTGAAAACCTAAAATTACCGATTAAAAGCGGACAAATAAAAGAAAATTGAAAGAAAGAATTTATAATTCTGAGTCTTAAATTACCATACGACCATACCACAGGGCCACAGGCTTTCGTCCGCTCCTGTCGGGCGGGGTTAGTTCTTGGATGGGTGACCGCCAGGGAATATCCCGTGTTGTTTTTCTGTTATTAATTTAGGCAATACCAATATGCCAATAAATTGTTTATGTTGACTGAAAATATTTTCTATACATAGTCTTTATTTCATCATGAATAGAAACGTGACAGAAATACAATAATTCTGAATCTAAACTGGAGGGGCTATGTCACGCTATTTTTTTGCTATTCTTCCCTGTATTATTTTTACGAGTTCTTAACTCAAACATGCGAATGAAATATTAACCCCAAGATGAAATCTCACTTACACAACAAAGATGATTTCCAAGTATTATCTACCACTTATTTCATAGAAATGGACTAGCGAAAAACGTCAGGCCGTCGTTTTTCAATTTAATCGTTTTGCAATCCGTTTCAATTGCGGCTTCCTTGTGATACGCGCAAGTAAAATTTTATACGGGCTTTTACACGCACCTCAATTACACGTCAATTGCGAATTGTCTTTCTTCATACACGCGAAGTGCGAGTATTTCTTCACGGAGAAAAGTACATACATGTAATTCAGTTCCCTATTTGGGAAAATCAGTCTATAAAAAGAAAATAGCATTGCAGCCGTTATTTCAGTTTTCAGTTTCGGTTTTCGAAATATTTCGGTTTTCGCATGAAATTATGAAAGCCTCGGTTTGTGTTATCCGCCTCAGCCTTCGGTTCGACAGATAACACAAACCAAGGCCTTCATAATTCTCGCCATCATGCTCAACCTCATCCAGTAATTGTTAAATCATGATACCTTCAATATACACCCGGAGCGATATCACGACACCATATTATCACCATTGCACAAATATCTTATTACAAACAACGAGATCTCATTAATTATTGTCAGTCCAGAAAAAGTAACTGATCTATTTCAGCCATTCTAGCAGTTTACAATCCACAGAGTAACATCCAAAACGTGTTGTTTTCATTTTGCTCGTAGCTAAATATTCAGTTCATGTAGTTCTGGGGCTCAACGCCAGCAGTTTCATGGAAGAGGACAGTCTAGTAGTCTGGGTATATTTGTTGTTGTTGTTGTTGTTGTTGTTGCATGTTGTTTGTTGTTGTTGTTGTTGTTGTTGTTGTTGTTGTTGTTGTTGTTGTTGTTGTTGTTTTCGGCCGGAGGAAAGACGATCGAACTCCACTGACAATGTTAATTTAATGTTCATGTCCATGGCTCCACGGTTGGCTCACTAAAATATGTACTCGGCGTAGAAAGAAATCATATGAAAAAGGCCAAAACACGCGCATTGCAGCTCGAGTTGCTCATGTCAATTCCATACTATCTTTCACCATTCTTTTCTGATCAAAGTTCTTCCTCTTCTTTTTCTTCAGGCTTCGTAGCTGTTCTTCAATTCACTTTCAATTTCTCAATAAATGGCGTTCACATGCGAAGATTTTGGTATCACAAATGACAAGAAGCAAGTTTAAAAAGAAAATTAACTCGGGACGAGATTGCCTTTTCTTTGTAGACGCAATTATTATTTTGTACCATGAAAGTAATCGTCAATTTTCGGTACATTCTTCTCTTCTGTTACTGAATATATCTGATCTTTCAATAGCCCTTTTCACGGTTAACCTGAAATATTTGCATAACAATACAGCTAAACATAGAAGCGAGGCAATTTCGGGCACAAGCTGTAAAACATCATGATTTTCTTGAGCTCCTTAAACTATGTTAGCATAAAAATAGTTTTAAAACGGAGAAGAACTAAATATGCACCTATTTTAGTTAAAGTTTGCTGTAAAGATCGTAATCCAATCTCCCTGTTGCTTATGCGAGTCTACTCTTTATTAATAGAGAAAAGTCGTTTTACAATTTTTTCTAAAAACAACGTAAATTAAAAGAATTGTAGTTCTTCTACATTTTAAAACTGTTTTTATACTAAAAGAGTTCAAGGAGCTCAAGAAAAACACGATGTTTTGCAGCTTGTGCCCGAAATTGCCTCGCTTCTATGTTCAAGTGTATTGTTATGCAAATATCGCAAGTTAACCGTGAAAAGGGCTATTCTGGTACGCTTCGGCGACATACATGTATCACGTGCGTTTGGTCGAGCCATGGTTCGTATTTTGGCGCGCAAGCTAAGACGAATTACTTTATGTAAAAAAAATATTGTGTCACGCGCTTCGAACGTTGATGTCGTTGTGTACCGTGTACCCCGCTGTCTTGATTGTTTATGGCTTAGAAGTTACCTGTTTACGGTCAGAATTTCCATCATCTTACCTTTAATTTTTCCCGTCCTTTATCCAGCGGTGAATATGACGTAAGGACTGTCGAATGTTGTCGTTTTTAAAATATTTTTCTGACTAATAGATCGTAGGAAATCAGGATATATAGTAAATACATCTGAAGAGCTTCTGATGATTCCTAATTTGGGTAAGGTAATGCTTACCTTTATTTCTAAAAGAGGAAGTCGAAAGGAAAATATAACACGTTCGGTTTCTTATGTTTTAATGACCAAGCGTTTTCCTCGCTAAAAATAAATGATATTTATTACGCCATAAATAATTATTTCCATTCAGATGGAGTTATTCGGCTAATCAAGAAATGTCGTTCTATAACTAGAATTGATAATATCGTGTGCAATTATTTCACGGCAGAAGTGCTTAACATGCCTCCCACATCCATGCGAAGCAAAATAGTTGAATGCAGAAAAAAGCTGCAACAGCAAGAAACAAAACGCGGCCCTTTCATTTGTTTGGAAAATCAAAAACATGAAATCGAAAAAAGCAATCAGTTTTCTTTCATTTTCGGAAATTTGAAAAATGAAATCCCTAAAATTTCATTTTAATATTTTTGAAACATTGAAAAATGAATTTGGAAAAATACATTTTTCAACAAAAATGACTTTTTCATTTTATATTTAGTCAGAAAAATGATTGATCCCAAGATGATCTAAAATCAACGGATTTCTTCCCGGAAACTGACGACGGGGGTGGGGTGGGGGATGAGCCCCATAACGACGTGAAATTATGAGCAAAATGGAAATAAAAAGTTTTCGATACGTCATTCTGTGGATGTTGTTGATGTTGTTGTTGATGTTGTTGTTGTTGTTGTTATTGTTGTTGTTGTTATTGTTGGCTGTTGTGTTGAAATAGCTCTTTGTTTGGTCAACAAAGTTACACGACTGTTAAAGGAGCTATGTCACGATAATTTGCGAAGTGAAAAATTACCTTCGCATTGAAGAAAGCCTCAAATAATAGGTTACTAAAGTAGAAAAACATCAAAGATGTAACGATAAACCAAACAGGAACAAGGATGGTTGAGGATGGAGAAGATTAAGACGGATTGCAAACGATAAACTTGAAAAAAATTAGCCAATTTTTTCAAGATGCGCCATCCGTGACGTAGTTCTTTTAGCACGGCAGAAAATGAAGAAAATATTATTCGAGTATTTTATAGCCAGGCAAGAAATGTTCTCACTGTGTCAATCTCTTCTTACCTACGGGCTACGGTCGACCTGATCGATGCCATACAAAATTCTATTGCTCGGCCAAACGAAAGTCGATCGAACTAGGCTGATAATGTTAGTTTAATTCTCCTGTTCATGTCTCCACGGTTGGCTCACTAAAATATGTACTCGTAAATAGATAACTTATGAAAAAGGCCAAAACATGCGCATTGTAGCTCGAGTTGTGCATGCCTGTCAACCCCATACTATTTTTCACCATTCTTTTCTGATCAAAGTTCTCCTTCTTCCTTTTCTTAAGATCTCGTAGCTGTCCCTCAATTCACTTTCAATTTTCACAATAAAGGGCGTTCACCAGCGAAGATTTTTGTATCACAAATGACAAGAAGCAAGTATCTCTTATAGAATCTAGCCATTACTGCTGACACAATACGGAATTTGATATAAGCTGGTTTGGGACGCCTGTGCTTAAGCAGATATTTCATTGCTCGCCACCAACACATTTTTGTTCAATAATTGCCTATTACCACCTCAGAAAAATCAGGCTTTTCTTTGTAGACGCAATTATTATTTTGTACCATGAAAGCAATCGTCAATTTTCGGTACATTCTTCTCTTCTGTTACTGAATATATCTGATCTTTCAATTCTTGTACGCTTCGGCGACATATCAGGTGCGTTTGGTCGAGCCATGGTTCGTATATATATATATTGGCAAGACGAACTTAATGTAAAAAAATATTTTTTTGTGTCACGCGCTCCGAACATCGATTTCGGTGAGTACTTGTACCCCGCTGTCTTATTGTTTATGGTCAGAATTTCCATCATCTTACCTTTAATGGGTTTCCGTCCTTTTTCCAGCGGTGAGTTTGACGAAAAGACTGTCGAATGTTGTCGTTTTTGAAATATTTTGTTGACTTGATGTCGTAGGAAATCAGTATTGTTAGACAGATCTTGTGATTGGTTGATTCCTAATTTGGGTAAGGTAATGTGCCATAACGAACAAAGTTGTTTTACCTTTATTTCTAAAAGAGGAAGTCGAAATGAAAATAGAACACGTTCGGTTTCTTATGTTTTGATGAGCAAGTGTTTTCCTCGCTAAAAATAACTGATATTTCTTTCGCCATAAATAATTATTTCCATTCCGATGGAGTTATTCGGCTAATCAATTATGCCGTTCTATAACTCTATCTTTAAAATCGTTAGAACTGCTAAATAAATATAATGTGCAATAATTTTATGGCAGAAAGAATGATGCTAAACATGCCTCTCGACATCCGTGCAGTGCGAAGCAAAACATCTGAATGCGGAAACAAAACGCGGCAAGTTTCGTTTCTTTGGAACATTGAAAAATGAATTTTAAAAAATCAGGTTTATTTTATTTTCGAAATTTGGAAAATGAAATCCGTAACATTTAATTTTAGTTTTTATAAACATTGAAAAATACATTTTGGTAAAATACATTATTCAACTGAAAAAAATATATTTTTATTGTTTTTGTCAGAAAAAAAAGAATGACCCTAAGATGATCTAAGATCATCATGAGACTGACGACGGGGGTGGGGGATGAGCCCGCGGACTACATGAAGTAACAAGCAAATTTGAAATGGAAAGTTTTGGATAAGTCATACCAAGAGAAAAGGGTCATACTGTGGATGTTGTTTTTGTGGTTGTTGTTGTTGTTGTTGTTGTTGTTGTTGTTGTTGTGTTGAAAGAGCTCTTTGTTTGGTCAACGAAGTAACCCCCGGCCCGAGGAATTTTTTTTTACGCCCACTTCAAGATGGTGGCGTTAAGACTTTTCCACAAAAAAGGGAACATAGTTAATGAATTGAGTCCGTTGATTCTAACCCACAATAAACTTATTCCCTAGCACAACACAATCGATCCGCTAGCTTCCCGAAACACTAATTTTTAAGGCAATAACGTGCTCCCGTAACATACGTCAATATTGACTAATACTAACCGGTTTACTACGAACGAATCATAAAATCGCTACTTAACATCAAAATTTAAACCATTTTTTAACCCCAAAAAGTAAAACGTTGGCTAAATTCAAATTCTAAACTGTTGATTAACCTGAAAAAATATTTAGTCGCTTAAAAAAATACAAAATATAAATGGCCGCCATCTTGAAGTGGGCGTAAACAAAAACATTTCGCCCGGCCCGACTGTCAAGATATCTTAAGTCATTTTTGCGAAGTGCAAAATCACCTTCAAATTGAAGAAAGCCTGAAAATAATAGTTTACTAAAGTAGAAAAACACCAAAGATGCAACTGATCCAAACAGGAACACGGATGGCTCAGGATGGATAAGATTAAGAGGGATTGCGAACGGCGAGCTTGAAAAATAAAAATGATTTCATTTTTTTTCAAAATGCGCCATCGTGACGTAGCTCCTTTAGCACGGCATAAAATGAAAAAGATGTTACCGAGTATTTTATAGCCAGGCAAGAAAATTTCCTCACTGTGTCAATATCTTTTACCTCAGTCGAAATACAGCTATACAACCACTACATCGATGCCCTTCAAAATTATACGGCCAGAGGAAAGTCGATCAAAATCGGCTGACAATGTTAAGTTTAATTCTCCTGTTCATGGCTCCACGGTTGGCTCACAAAAAGATGTAGTCGTATAAGTCAAATTATGAAAAAGGTCAAAACATGCGCATTGAAGCTCGAGTTGTGCGTGCCTGTCAACCCCATACTATTTTTCACCATTCTTTTCTGATCAAAGTTCTTCCTCTTCTCGTTTCTTAAGATCTCGTAGCTGGCCCGAAATTCATTTTCAATTTTCTCAATAAAGGGCGTTCACAAGCGAAGATTTTGGTATCACATCTAGCCATTACTGACTGCTGACGCAATACGGCATTTGATATAAGCTGGTTTGGGACGCCTGTGCTTAAGCAGATATTTGATTGCTCGCCACCAACACATTTTTGTTTAATAATTGCCTGTTACCACGTAATTATTATTTTGTACCATGAAAGCAATCGTCAATTTTCGGTACATTCTTCTCTACTGTTACTGAATATATCTGATCTTTCAATTCTGGTACGCTTCGGCGACATATCAGCTGCGTTTGGTCGAACCATGGTTCGTATATTGGCAAGACGAACTTAATGTAAAAAATATTTTTTTGTGTCACGCGCTCCGAACATCGATTTCGGTGAGTACTTGTATCCCGCTGTCTTATTGTTTATGGTCAAAATTTCCATCATCTTACCTTTAATGTTTTCCTTCCCTTCTCCAGGGTCCTCCAGCGGTGAATTTGACGAAAAAACTATCGAATGTTGTCGTTTTCGAAATATTTTGTTGACTTGATATCGTAGGAAATCAGGAAAGTAGATAGAGCTTTTGATTGGTTGATTCCTAATTTGGGTACGGTAATGTGCCATAACGAACATAGTTTTCTTACCTTTATTTCTAAAAGGGGAAGTCGAAAGGAAAATATAACACGTTCGGATTCTTAGCTGCTACTATGTTTTAATGAGCAAGCGTTTTCCTCGCTAAAAATAACTGATATTTTTACCCCATAAATAATCATTTCCATTCCGATGGAGTTAGTCTGCTGATCAATAAATGTCGTTCTATAACTATCTCCAAAGTCATTATAATTGATAATATCATGTGCAATTATTTCACGGCAGAAAGAATGATGCTAAACATGCCTCCCACATCCGTGCAGTGCGAAGCCGCAAAATATCTGAATGCGGAACAAAATGCGGCAAGTTTCATTTGTTTGGAACATTGAAAAATGAATTTATAAAAATCAGCCGTTTTCTTTCATTTTCGAAATTTGGAAAACGAAATCTCTAAAATTTAATTTTAATTTTTTGAAACATTAAAAAAAAAACATTTTGGGGAAATACATTTTTTAACAAAAATATATATTCTTGGAAAAGTTTTGTATGAGTCAAACTGTGGATGTTGTTTTGGGGGTTGTTGTTTTGTTGAAAGAGTTGTTTGTTTAATCAACGAAATAATCCCTGGCTCGCCTAGCTGTTAAAGGAGCTATGTCACGATATTTAAAGTCATTGTTGCGAAGTGCAAAATCACCTACAAACTGAAGAAAGCCTCAAAATAGTAGTTTACTAAAGTAGAAAAACATCAAAGATGTAACGATAAACCATAGTTAATAGAGGGAAATGGTTATGAAGCCCGGCAAACTTCAAAGGAGCAAACAAAGAGGCCAAGATTTATGTTGGAAGTTCCATGACCGTGCACATCTTTTGTTTTGAGCTCATACACTATGCATGAATTACGTAATCGCAACGTTTCTATTTTGTCAGGTTTTTTGCACGGTCAACCCCCAAAATAGCGAACAAAAACATATAACAAAGAACTTTGCTGGGCTTCATAACCATTTCTCTCTATTAACTATGGGTAAACCAAACAGGAACAAGGATGTTTGAGGATGGAGAAGATTAATTAACACGGATTGCAAACGATGAACTTGAAAAAAAAATAGCCATTTTTCAAGACGCGCCATCCGTGACGTAGTTCTTTTAGCACGGCAGAAAGTGAAGAAGATATTATTCGAGTATTTTATAGTCAGGCAAGAAAATGTCCTCACAGCTGTGTCAATCTCTTCTTACCTACGGGCTACGGTCGAAGAACAACTATACAACCACCTGATCGATGCCTTACAAAATTATATTTTTCTATTGCTCGGCCGGAGTTAACTCGATCGAACTCGGCTGACAATGTTAATTTAATGCTCCTGTTCATGGCTCCACGGTTGGCTCACTAAAAGATGTAGTCGTATAAGTCAAATTATGAAAAAGGCCAAAACATGCGCATTGGAGCTCGAGTTGTGCGTGCCTGTCAACCCCATACTATTTTCACCATTCTTTTCTGATCAAAGTTCTTCCTCTTCTTTTTCTTAAGACCTCGTAGCTGGCCCGCAATTCAGTTTCAATAATAAAGGGCGTTCACAAGTAAATATCTTGGTATCACAAATGACAAGAAGCAAATATAAAATAGAATTAACTCGGGACGAGATTGTCTCGAAAAAAAGACGCGTAACTTAGTGTGACCTTCCCATTACAACTTAAGCCACAAGCGCCCCAAGCTCACGTTGTGTGATTTGCCGTATTGCGTCAGTAGTAATAGCTAGTAATGGCTAAAAATATAAGGGTTTGTATGGGGATTTTACAAATAGATTCTAAGAGATAGGATAAAGTTCTCAATAAAATCGCCTTATCTTCCTTCCACGATGTTTTACTTGCTTTCTGTATTGTTGTTTTGGTGATTTAAGGCGGTTTTACCCAACACATTCTTGTTCAATAATTAACTCATATTACCACCCAAAAACCCAGGCTTTTCTTTGTAGACGCAGTTATTATTTTATACCATGAAAGCAATCGTCAATTTTCGGTACATTCTTCTCTTCTGTAGTCATCATAAATTTTGAAATTAAACAATTCTTACAGAGGCGTTTTTAAAAATATATCGCATAAATGATGATTTTCATACTGAAACCACAATCAAAATCTTAACTATACCAAAAATAAATCACTTCCACAGATATAGGCATGGAAAATACTAAAAGCAAAATGCACTGAGGAGGCTTGAACTTACAGAATTAATCAGCGAATTATTCTATTCTGTCTGGGCTTTTTTTTTCGTTCGTGAGCCTGGGGGAGGGGGGGGGGGGGCAGCCCTATTGACGCTATGAAAATTAAACTTACATGGTGTGTAAAGCATCCAAAAATCTTTATTTTAGTTGCAGTCACGTGTCAATTATGACGTCATACACGCCATAATGACGTCATACATTAAACAAATCCGCCATCTTGGATCCTAAATCTTGGACTTCTAAATTGTTCAGAAATGTCAGAAAATCTCCAAATTTGTTTTGAACAAATCAAGAAAAATATAAAGATGCTAAAACGGCAACGATTTTGGAAGAATTTCATCATAAAAAGCAAACATTTTATGAAAACTGAAAATTAAGGTGATTCCATCGAAATAGAAGTACTATTCAGAATTTTCTAAAACTTGGTCCAGTTGGTGATTATGTTATGCACATTAGAAAAATGCAATACAAAATGAGGGTCACCCTGCTCGTTTTTGTACAACATGGATGGCCATTATAGTAACTATACGACCCGCGAGGTTTTCATCAGGAACCCAAATAATCAGAAAGGGGAACTATAATTTCTAAAAAAATCATTGTTTACATTAAAATATTAGAGCAGTTCAACGAAATAGACTTTGATCTTATATTATAAACTATTTTAGTGGTACAGCAATTAAGATTATGAAACAAATTAAATAATTTGTTGCGTGCGCACATACCCAGGACTACTTAAAGACGTGCTCCTCTTTACAGCATTCAAATAAAGATATCTCAATGTTGACTATTCAACTTTTCAACTAGTCAACTAGTCAACTAGTCAACAGTATGACATTTAAATTTATGCAATAAAAAGGGGGATCACCGTGCTCGTTTAGGAGAAAACGACCATTTATTTCCCAGCCGAGCTTAGCCTGAAAGAAATCCTGTAATGTTCTGTATGTGCGCGCGATCGTGCTCGCGCTAATGACGCGTGGCGCGCGCTAATGACGCTAAAAATTATGCGCAGTAAGGATGCGCAATGCAATTAAAGCAGAAGCTTATCACCTAGAAGCGTATAAGTTCGATTCAATGCGTGGGTTTTTTCCCGACCAATCAAAATTAACTTCCTTATATGGAATGGCAGATGCGGTTTAACGCGCGTGTTCGCGCGCGGGATTTTTTCCTGGAATATTTTTATTCGTCGAGGCGCGTAAAAGTGCGTACTGCGTAGTCGATTTTCCGGGAATTTTGTCTGCAATTCTGAGAATCAGCCACCTTTAATAAAGTATACACACTCATTACATATCTTTTCTAGCAAAAAATCAAACATCAACACCACAGTTTAAAAAGCAAGTGTCTTATTGTGTACTACAACTTCATGATACGATATTTTCTAGCCACAAAATTTCGAAAAATTACGAGTGGAAAATTCGCTTGCCGCAAGACAAATTTAAAGCAACAAGCTCACTAAATACGGCTAAATAAAAGACAAATAGTATAGATTAATCAACTTTTTAAAGTGTTAAAGGTGGTTTTCGGGTCTGAAGAACTGCTCTCAAAGCGCAACGGCAAATGCATGAAAAATGCAATTTCTTCCCCTCGTGATCGACAACAACCTCTCAAAAACTTAGCACAAAAACATTGTACAAACGTTACCCACGAGAAAAAAAACCCACATTTTTGGATAAGGAAAGCTAATCTGGTTTTTCTGAAGCGATACTGTCGATAGTTTGATCGAAATAACGGTTGTTTTCTTCTTGGGAAAAGTCTTAAAGCTACTGGAAGCGGTTGTTTTGAAATTAATAACTCAGTTTGCCGACAGCGAAAGAAAGCTTTGCGAACACAAATCCTCAGCTACAAGCTCGTGAAATAAATGAATCATCGACTTATACAATTCAGTTGTACACTAACTAGACAGGTTAAACAACCCATATCAAGCTTACATAGGTTGTCGGCTCTCAAACCTTGCTCTTTATATTTAAACCAAACTTGTAAACAACAATGATAATTATAATCCGCGCGTTAGATCGATCTGGAACTCGTTAAAAACACAACGACACCTTTTTACAAATTCGTTTGCAGTGAAATACTCCACATTTTTAGGTAACTGAATAGTTTTCTATTTTGTTAAAGCGATACTATCGCTACTTTGACTGTAAGTTTTAAATTATCTTTCTCAGAAAAAATCTACAAGAGAACTTGAAAACAACCACAATTACCGCACGCTATTTCTGTCGACAAACACGCTAAGTAAACACCAAAACATATTTACAAAAATACTCATAATTTTCGGATAAAGGAGTAGTTTTCTTGTTTCTTCGATTGATACTGCCGTTATTTTGACTATAATAATGTCCTCTTGCTCAAAAAATCTGCAAAAAGATTTACTTGCGGTTCTTTGAAATCAACAACTGTTGACAGCGATAAAAAGCATAACACAAGATCCTTACCCGGCGATGGCATTTCCTCTACTGTATCTCACATATCCCAGCTAGCTGGCTAGCTCCTCAACTCGTACCACATGCGGGTCTTTTTCTTTCCGAAAATATAAAATTAAAGAAATCCTGAAGCACAGCGTATTTAGCTTATCCATCGAAAAACTTGTCACTTTGGCTATTCACAACAAGCTATTGCATGCATTTCACCGATTCAAACTCATTGAGGACAAGTCGAAATAAACCTTCAAGGTTTCTGTCAACTCACCGGGAACTCTTCCAAATAATACTTCAACACTTAGCGCTTTCCCAGCATTACAAATGTCCTAATATTTTCTTCGGGCGAAAAGTTTCCTCGCGAAGCAGCCATTACAGATGTAGTTCTCGCGAGGAGCGCGAAAATCCTAGTTTCCATATTAGGGCAAAATTGATTCAGCGATTCTGATTGGTCGGGAAAAAACCCACGCATTGTTCCAAACATATAAAGAGAAGTTACACGCTTCTAGGTGATAAGCTTCTGATTAAAGGGAATCACCTTAAGCTAACATAGGGAAAAGCGCCCTGGGGACGAGGTTGCTAAAAATCAACAAATTTGGGTAAAACGATCTGTATCTCGAAAAGAATTTGTGCTATAAAAATGAAACTTATGTGGTGTATAAAGCATTCAAACATGTTGATTTTAGTGGCAATTACGAATCAATTATGATATCATATCACGCCAAAATAACGTCATACTTCAAAAATGTCCGCCATCTTGGATCCGCCATCTTGGATTTTTAAATTGTTCAGAAATGTCAGAAAAATCGCCAAATTTGATTTGAAAAAATCGAAAACAATATAAGGATGCAAAAATTGCAAAGATTTTGGAAGAAACTCTTCGTAAAAAGCGAAAATCTCATGAGATTTAAGCTGAAAATACCAAATTTGGCTAAAACGGCCTGTCAAAACTTGGTTGCCATGGAAACGTTAAGTCACGTGATCAAAAAATTGACACACCAAAATGTTCCCAGATAATGTTTAGGAAAAGTCATAAAGTTTGGCTAAGATTGCTTGAATGCTCTTCAGTACGATAAATTTGAAGTCAGCGCGGGCACTTTCTTTCTTTCTTTCTGTTTTTTTTTATTTTTCAAACCAATTTAATAATCTTTCCTCGCATTTAATCCAATTTCACCTATAACGTGCCCCCTTAATACACATAAATATATTGTCATTTATTCCATAGATAAAGCTTATAATAAGATTCTTCTAAAATATCCCCACAACGTCTAACTTAAGAAATACTTATTAAAAGTTATCCATATCGATAATAGAAATGCAATTCAACTACAATGGAGACATATTTAGAGGATCGTCTGAGATGTGTCGTAGTCTCTAAGCCTGATAACAGTGTAAACTGCGCAAAGCTGTTGAAACCCTTTTCAAGGCACCAAGTTAAGTCAAAATATAAATTCTCATCACTGGTGCTATATATTCTTTTAATGTTAATCACGAGATTTTAGTGATGCATCAATAAAGAAACATCCATCCCCTATTTCACAGTTTGTGCAATATTTTTCAGGTCCTATATTGGCTCATTCTTTCGCGAGGATGGAAAAAAAAAGGGAAAAATTTAAAACAAAGGCTATTGATATAAAATCCATCAGAGAATTTGGTTATATCTGAATATTACATGTAAAGATCTAACACCTAACGTGAAAAGCGCTGAATAATATTTTTTGGCGAAGGCAAATTGTAATTTATTGCAGTTTACAGTTTTTACCGGCGCCAAAACGTTAACTATTTAATTCCATCCGCATTTATCATTCACACTTACCGAACTAACACAATAATAAAATATATATATTTTGTCTCCATAGTCTTCCAGTCTATGGGAGATAAATACTATAAGGTTTATCAGTAATTACACCAAACAACCGATAAAGCTTTCCAACTCCATTTTTGACAAAAGTGTTGTGTTTTGTCCTGGTGATAAAGGGCAATTTTAGAAAATAAATAACTTCCTTTCCTAAGCCCAGATGTTGGCACATTTTACTTTCAATTCATACAATTAACATTGGCTTCTAAGAGATTATGTAAAAAATTAAATGCTACTTAAATTTGCATTATGTGATATTTATTTTATCCGAAATGAAAACTTCATTACGTGGAAAATACATTAACGGAATACAGCGTGCCAAACGATAAATTATATGGGGTTTTTTCACCTTAGCTGGGTTATAAACATTGCATATAATTACAAGTTAATAAATAAGACGTGAGGTCGCTTTACAAAGCCAAGTCGAATGTTTTGACAAGATGGTCCTTTTTGTTTTGATTAAAACGCGTAATATTTTGCCAGCATTAATGGGTTTTAAATAAAAACGTTTTTAAGTTGCTTTTAGAAGCCCGTTCGACTGAATTTGGTCGCGAATGCAATTATAGAGAACATAGATAATGTTTAGCGTGGAAGCTAAATATTGCTGAAAAAAGACAATTGAGTGGTAAAACAAAATTTATTGTTTAAAAAGTTTCCATAAAGGGGGCAGGTTTTGTCAATAGCTGAGACTGAATCACATACATAGAAAGTGTGGTATAGTATTAATTCCTTTTTTTTTACATTGGCTGTGTATGGCCTGAAAGATATAAACTTCTTTAATAGGATATTTCTTCGAAAGTCTTGTTTCAAATATGTTTTTATTAATTCTCTTATTGTTTCATAAGCTTTCGTTATTGTTATCCACAGATAATACCGTAATGAAATGTTTTTATAACACGAATATAAGATATTCATATACTATAAAACCATTAATGGCTTTTACAGTGAAGTTTACTTAACACGAGATCATTTGTTGAAAATTGCTGCTGATAATAATCGTTCCTAAAGGCCAGCGTATGCCTTAACGCTTATTGCGTTTTGAGACATTGTTAAAAAAAAGAAATTGTGTTAAAAAAGAAAAGATTAAGCTAAACATCAATGTCGCAAAAATCATTTGAGTAGATTAAACTGCGAGAGTTGAAAAAAAAATTAAGGAAGACAACGCAGTCAAGTTACAGCGGAATTAACCAGCTTGGTCCACAATTATCTTTTTTCTTTTCAGTCATGTTTATTTTGAATACACACACGTTTTCTAACAATATGGTCATTTCTGTTTGGACTTAGACAACAGTCGCGCAGTACGACATTTCATAAAATAAAGGCGTTGAACGCAGGTAGAAGTTGGGCGGGATTTGTTAAGCTGCCAGCCCGGCGTGCTTTGCCAAGTTCAGTGATAGCTAAAACAATCTCTCTCTGTAGGTGGTGAAACACTTTGTTAAAATTTAAAGTTGCAATACTGAAAGGCCATATTTTCCATCGAGAGAAAAACGGTTAATTAACAGAATGGAAGATCATCGTCACAGTAAGTTTTAGTTTTTCAAATCAAACGGGAAACCCGGATTTCCCGTTCGTATGGAAAAGCTTTGTGATTTATTTAAAATGTGCAAAAGTCAACATTTAACATGTGCAATACGTTAAAATACCTAACATTGAATCCTTTGCGCTAAATTCAGCAAAATGTACTTAGTACTCTTAGTCGAATAACAAATATTAGTAAAAATCTACTAATGCAAATGAGACAATCTGATTGGCTGAGCTACTCATATACTATCAGCCATTATAGTTTACCACTAAATTTTCTTTGATTCTGATTGGCTTAAATCGAACACGTGACGTGATAGTGTTCATCCTCCGGAGAGACACTGTCAGGTGATAGTGCCCGTCCGGCAAAAAACCCCGGATCGATAGTACACGTCGGAAAAAAATCTGTAACAAGCGGGCCTATCGAGAAAAAAAAAATCTTGGCGACGTTATTTGTTTTTAAAATATGGCCTCTCGCTTCGCCGAGGTCAGTGAAGAGACTGTAAAAGAAATTGTCGAGGCGGGGATACCGAAAAAACGAAAGAATCTACTTCATATGCGGTTAAAGTTTTTGAAGGTAAGCAAGCGGTGACATTTTGTTACAAATAGTAAGCTTATTGAAAACATAAACAGTGAATGTTAAATTCGATAAAATCGTTTTTATCTTTAAGCTTGGTCCCGAGAGAAGGGAATAACTCGGCAGATTGAGGAATTCTCTCCGGAAAAACTTGCAGAAGTTCTGAGAAAGTTTTACGTAGAGGCACGCACTGTTACAGGGCAATACTACTCACGCAACTCCATGAAAGCCATTCGCACTGGTCTTGACCGCTATTTATCGCAAGCTCCTCACAGAAAAAACATTTTCCATAACACATGACAAAGTATTTACTCCAGCCAACGAGGCTTTAGATTCCCACCTGAAGAGCTTGGCGAAGACGGGAGTTATATCCTCCACAAAGCACAAACCAGCCCTCGCACGCGAAGATGTCGAGAAGCTCAGTGTTCACGGCGAAGCAACTTGGAAACGACAACCCTGAAAGCCTTCTTCAGACTGCTTGGTTTTACCTGATGCTGTACTTTGGAAGGCGGGGCCGGGAAAACCAGCGGAATATGGTGAAAGAAGATATTGTTTTCGGTAAAGGGGCGAACGGCTTAGAATATGTCACCTTGCTGGAGCGAGCGACAAAGAATCATCCTGGCGGCCTCCGAGACAACGAAGACAACTCGCAAGCCATAATGTGTGAGTGGCCAGATAATCCGGGCAGATGTCCCGTCAGATGTGTCAAGAAGTATTTAGAAAAGAGAAATCCAAATTGTCCAGCTTTGTGGCAAAAGCCAAGAAGATTCAACAGTGGCAAATTTGATGAAAGCGACGCCGTGTGGTACTGCAATATCCCTGTAGGGAAAAACACCCTGGAAAATTTACTCGGCCGCATGAGTAAGAAAGCAGGTCTGTCTTACCACTTCACATCACACTGTATTCGGGCTACCTCAGTCACCATCCTCAAAGCAGCTGGCCTGGAGAATTCCAGAGTAAGAAGCGTTACTGGCCACAAAAGCGATGCCTCGATCGAGTCGTACCACGAAAGACCAACATTTCAACAGCAGGTGCAGTCCTCAGAAATTGTCAGCAATTTTGTGGCTGGGGCTCCAGTGACAGAAAGTCAACCTGTTGTGGTTCAAAACACCGCTCAGTCACGAAGTCCACTGGCAGCAATCCAGCAAAATCGGAGCCAGAACGAAATTTGCTCTTTCAGTCAACACTCGAATGTCGGCGCTCAACAAACCAGAGCACAACTTTTCATCGGGTAGTTTTCATGGCTGTACTTTCAATTTTTATGGACAGTCTGCCTGAACTGAGTACTTTTCTTTAGGTCTGTTGTAAAACCTCCCTTGCCAAAGGTCAAATATTTTAAGCCAATGTTTGTACGTTTTTGAAAGGACAGTTTTAACGGCCCACGAGGTTATACAGATTGAACAAAATATTGTGATTTTCTTTCAGAATGTTTTAGCCAATGTGCGTTGCGAATTTTTGACATTTGTGACAGGCTATATCAGGGATACGCATGAATAAATATTTGTTCTGCATTAAGTGGGTTTCTTGTGTTTTCGATCTTTTAGTTGCCTTGTCTTGTTTTGTTTCGTTTGTCCCATTTCGACTTTCATCCTAAAAAAGTTAGATTCGGTGAGCTAAAAATTCAAGATGCTAGTCTTTTGAGTGAGCACGGAAGAAAATTTAGTGGTGAACAATAATGACAATAGAGTGTTTCTGCCTCGGAACTATCGGTCTGATAGTTGCCCTTGGAAATTTTATGTTCTAAAAAACTAGCATATTAGCCCTCGAACTTCGTTCTCGGGCTAATATTTGTTTTTTAGAACATAAAATTTCCGCGGGCAACTATCAGCCGATAGTTCCTCGACAGAAACACTTTATTGTTATAATAGAAATTGAGAGCGAGCGAATATATAAATTGCCAATGTTAAAATGAAAATCGCCACAGCCAGTTCGATACGTGAAATTCACTCACATTAATAGTCCTTGCCCGCCCTTTCCTAAATTTCGTATATGTTATTTTCCTTCTGAGCAAAGTTACAATTTAAGTCTGTTTTAACAGTGATATCCTTGAAATTATAATTAATATGGAAATTTTCTGAGACATTCCCTGGTTGATCATTGCGATGAAATGTTTCAAAATATAGAATCGCCATGCCCGTGAAAGAGACATGATGCCTCATAATTCCTTACAGTATATATATTCAACTATATGCTGATGAGAGACGTGTTTATTTGAACCGTTAAATTTACCTTTCGTGGAAATAACAAACCGTTAGCGAGACGGCAAAACTTGAAATATAGTCAAATCTGTATTATGCGACACATGATCGATCGTTTTCGCTACACTTGACCAACGGTTCTAGGATCGAATATGATGATATTTGATCCTAGAAACCGTTGGTCAAATGTAACGAAGGCGATCGATCATGTGTCACGTGACAAAATATTCCACGATTCGTGGAGTATTTCGCCAGCGGGTCTCAACTCCGCGCCTAGCCGCCATCTTGAAAGCGGAGTAGACCCTGGGTACGAGGTTGGGAGTATTTCGCAGCGTGGCCCAGCCGCCATCTTGAAAGCGGAGTAGACCCTGGGTACCAGGTTGAACGTTACACACTCCGCATTTCATGCTGATTTCATTCATTTACAGCACTTGTCATAATAAATTTTTCATACAATTCAGCGAATGGAAAATTATTCACTGTTGTCATAATTACTGAAATTATTTTAAAAATAGACACCGTACCGTATGATTAATTGGTAACAGAACTTCGTGTCGTCCAATTCGGTCTCTAATCATACTCGCGGGAGTCCGATTTTGTTATCACTCGTATGATTACAGACCGAATTGGACTCCACTCAATCCTATTACCATTACTTATCATTTACATGATGATAATAAAAAATTGAAACCACGATCCAACGACAGAACTCCATGCCATTCCTCGCTTTTTGCCGGGATCATTTGCGGTACGTCCAAGTCGGGGATCATTTGCGGTTCGGGATCATTTGCGGTCCATTTTGGAGATCATTTGCGGTCTGGGGATCATTTGTGGTCGGGGATCATTTGCGGTGCTGTACAGTTCGCATGTAATCTCAGACAATGTTTCAAAAAACGTAAATTTAGAGACTAACCTCTATTAATATTCCTTCCTTCATATGAGGAAAAATTATCTATACACCTTCACCTGTACCGTATTCATAAATGGCCACCCCACAATTGTTGGTTTGGCTAGTTTTTCAAGGAAATTGAGAATATATTGTCTTGAGATGTTTGAGCGTTTTTGTTTCAATTGCTCCAAAGTTATGGCAACCGTAATTCAAATTTAAAACCGATTTCATGGGAAATAACCTATTAAATAAAGTATTAAATTAAAAGCCCCGATATTACGAACGTATTCATTCAGCCCGCCCGGGCCAAAGTTACAGTAAAATGCATGGAACACAGGGGCGGATCCTGGAATTTTTGATAGGGGGGTACCAGGGTTTTACTGAAAATGTGAAGTAGATGAAGCAGTGTTATTACTAAAAGGTGCGGAGGGGGGTGTTTGGCGGCCTCCCCCAGACAAAAATTTGAGATTTCCAGACTCTGAAAAGTGCATTTTGGTGGAACCTGGAGATGGTTTTGCTATGGATAATGGAGAAAGCAAAACACCCTCAGGTCTGATAGGGGTCTTTCCCCCCCCCCCCCCCTTCCTTGGATCCGCCACTGGAACAGAGCCCCGATATAACGAACATATTTTCCCGGTCCGTTGGCATTTCGTTTTCTAATTAAAAGGCTGGAAATAAGTTAGCCTGCGAGCGCAGACGTATTTCCGGCTCGAGTTGCCCGCCGAAAACTAGGCGGGGCAACTCGAGCGGAAATACGTCTGCGCTCGCAGGCTAGAAATAAGTCAGCAAAACACAGAAATTAATTAGAAAGAATTCCATTTGACCATATATATGCTGTTAAATGGAGCCTTGCAGTGTTAAACTCATTTCCAAATACTCTGCAATGTTATCCAAGAAGAGCTCGTTGACTTGGTAATCTTCCCTGTTTCGGTGACCATTTGCAATCATATTCCTGGCGCACGTGCTCGGGTTTACAAAGAAGTACTTTCGAATTCTCCCAAACTTTCTCGAGTGTTTACATCAGGCTTTGTAAACAAGAAGCGGCCGTTTTCTGTTTCTTTTATAAAATAAATCCAGCAAAATGCAACGATACGTCATAACTGTGTTTTATACGGCCTGGCGCAAAGACGACTACACAGCCAATCAACGAGCGCGTTATATCAATGAAATTTTATAAAATACGATATTAATAATAATAAAATGCGAATATAGACCTTTTTACAAATATAGCCGGAACGTTCATTTTTGTACTATCGAAAAATTCCATCTACGTGTTTACAAATATGTGTTGATCCGAGAAAGGTCATCAAATGAAAATAGCAAAACATTTCATCGCGCAAAGAGGAAATCGGCTTTTTAGATCGATTACTCATTTTGCGGTCAATGTCACATTCCATTCTTGTAACTCGCATAATTTACATAAATAAGGTCATGTTATTTAATTGCTTTTCTATTCCAAAGAACCTTGTTTTCCTTTTTTGGCGAGAGTCAAAACAATCACCATTGAGCATTTTGAGGGAAGTGAATTTTGATTGCCATATAATTTCATGGTTGTATACTAAATTGCCAAGTACACCGAAGTTGAGCTGAAATCGAAGTCATAAAGTACAGCGCATTGATGTTTTGGTTGAAACGCGCATGACAAATACGAAATGTATCATAAAGCATAACAAGATGTTTAAAATACCATCAAGCGTGTCAGCGAATATGTCTTGATGTATAAAGTGTTCCTGACCGCTCGGTTTTTCAACGGTGCAAGTTATTAAAAACACACTAAGCGAGATTAAGTTTGTTATAACCTTAGGCAAGCGGTCATGCTTGAAGTGGAATTAGGCGGATAAAAGATTTTCAATTGAAACAATTAGTTTGTCGCACGTTAGACAGACTAATTAACGACAACAGTAATTAGTTCAAGAAATAATAAGTGTCCACTTCAAACGCACAGAAGTCAGCGAGTTCAAGTTCAAAAACAACTGACGAGATCGTCGGCAAATAATCTTGAGTTTGTTTGCCGCCATATTGGACCTGTTGGTTTGTGGTCGCGCGCCATCGAAATTCTGAATGAAAACTTGCGGCGAGCTGGCTTGGATTTTTTGTTTGTTTACAATTTCCTGCGATTGCTCAAACGAACATCTTATTAACGCGAGCGGCTTCTCGCCTCTTCTAATCATTTCTAATTAGGAGATGATATTAATTAAGAGGTTAATTACATATCAATAGAATTTGACAGGTCGGTGAAAAAGTCGACAATACACGCTAAACCTTTGCGTTGATGCCGGCGTAATAACACTTACAAAGCCGTTGAAAAACACGCAAATACTTCACTTGAATACTCAAGTCTCTCCTGTTTTGTGGATGCCACTTCAACGCCCGCCAGAACCCTCCAATTTAAGGCTATTAATCCCAAACGAATTTCCGTTGGTGCGTATTGCTTTCATTTCCTGAAAACTGACAGTTTTTTCGCGAGCTAACGAAGTCGGCCCGACCAACTCGATAAAGAGCCTTAATTGCATTAAGACGAAATCCATTAGAAAAATCGAGTAATATTTCTGGCCAGTGGACAAAAATCCTGTACTACGACGCCATAAGCTTTCACGCTTAAACTAGACATTCATGAGCCGTACCTTAACGGTATTCACCAAATAATATAACTCCACAATCCTTAAATTGCTTTCCGCCTTGAGTTTCCTCCCGTGAATGGGTTGAGTCATGAGAGGTGGCAGCCATGTTTAACAAAAACATGGCTGCCACCTCTCATGACTCAACCCATTCACGGGAGGAAACTCAAGGCGGAAAGCAATTTAAGGATTGTGGAGTTATATTATTTGGTGAATACCGTTAAGGTACGGCTCATGAATGTCTAGTTTAAGCGTGAAAGCTTATGGCGTCGTAGTACAGGATTTTTGTCCACTGGCCAGAAATATTACTCGATTTTCTAATGGATTTCGTCTTAATCTCTTTTAAGCTACCCTGCTTTCATTTCCTTTTTCTGCAAAGACAAGTGCTTAAGAGTAGTATCAACGCTCAAAATTTCATTTCTTCGTCTTTAAGTAAATGAATATTCAAGTTACGCTTTAGGTGCTGATCTTTGCCGAGACGCTAATGGAATAATCGAGGCGAATTTTTCAACATCCGAAGCGCTGGCAAGGATAAAAGTGATATTTGATTGTTTCCAATTAAAACTTGCAATTGAAATGTTATGATCGCTTAATTTGTTCGCGGATCTAAAGTGATCTGTGGCGAAAACTTGGCGAAAATATCCACGGGTTTTGAATGATTTTCCAGTTGCTCAGTACCAATGATGCGAAAAAAACTGCGATTTAAGATTATTTAGACAGGTTTGAAATGTCCTCGCTTTTGTGGAAGTTTTCCGTCGTTTTGAAACATTTTCAAGTGGTCATATGAATGGTGTATTAAAAACCCACTGATGCCGCAAGTTGATAAGTCAGAGAAATTTGCGGTAACACGCTTAAATCTGAAATGATAACTCAACCAGTTATTTAGATGTACTCTAAAAGCTTGATAACTTTGAAAATATTTGTTGATGTGGCTGACAGGCGAAGAAAGGCAGTGTTAATTAAATGGATTTTTTGGCCCGACATTCGCAAGATGGCGGCAATTACGTCCAATTACTTCTCATCAAAAATGTGTAAATTTCATTATTTCGAGTTTTCCCTTCGTCCATCTTGTTTGCTTAGCAAGCCGCCGAAAGGTAGCGAAATTCGGCTGAAAAGTTATTTCTCGCAATATCGTGAGCGCTTTGGAATAGTAGTTGATCCACGGTGAACATATGAACCGCATCAAAACACAAAATATTCCGCCTGGAGCAGTGTTCGCATAAATTGTGAACCTCATATCTCATAAAAAGAGTTTAATGTTGATATAATTAGGTCTTTATTGGTGTTCTATAGGATTGTTATGTTAATCTAGATAGGGATTAATGTTAATAAATTCTAATTATATTTTACTTGAATGAATGTTTTGCTAATAACCATGTTCGGGGATAAATGTGTTGATTGGTTGTGAAAGCCAATTTTTACCTAAAAGAAAACCGCCATGCAAGGATCCCTTTGCTAATAATAGCAATTTAATTTAGCCGGTCGGTCACTGTGTGAGGGTTGAATTCACCCTGCGGGTCCACCATTCATGCACGACTAACTAAACTCTACATCATTATGAACGAAAAGGCAAAGCGCTTCTGTGTACCGAGGTACTCATAGCTCAAGCTGGTGGCAGCACACTTGACGCGAAGCAACATGGAAACCCGAAACAACGATAGCGCTTCTTCTAAGGAAAGACATGGAGTTGTTTCCTATAGTATAAACGGCATCTTAGGCCTTAGTAGCGAGCCTGATTCGGTCAAGGATCACAGCAATACAGAAGACGGAGAACGAACCGAAGGTAATTACAAAAGTTTGACAAGACGATATTAGCAACGTAACTCAAGACACGTTATTTGTGACAGAGATGCTCTTTTTTATTTCAAGAAGTTGAAGAATTGAATCAATACTAAAGGAAGAATGGTAATTTTAACTGCAAACTTAACTCGTCGGTATCTACAGAAACATATGAAAAATCGCAATTATTTTCGTTCGCTTCCCATATTCTTTTCTCGGTCGCTTTAAACACCAGCTTGACATAAATTATACACAAACCTGGTGCATTTTCTCGGCTTATGAGCTATACGCTTCCTCCTCTCGCAAGCAACACTCAAACGATACGAAATTATCTCCTTTCTCGGCAAATCTCGAGCAAAAGTGTCGTTCTTAATACTTTCTATTTTGCTTTGATGACAGCGCAATTTAGCGGGAAATTCAGAGCAAACCATTCAACAGGAAGACACAAGTTCTAACTTCCCTGGTCGAAATTCATGCGCATTTTAAAGAGCGTGCAGACCGGCTTGTAATGTTATTTTACAGACTGTCACAGTTTTATTGCTTCATCTGACAAGGGATATAATAGAGTTTTGTCATGTCTAAGATGCGCTTTCATTTGTGTAAAAGCATTAATAGCCAGAACTTGGAGCACAAATTCAACCATTAGTTGATTTGGAGTGTTTCACAAGCGACAAGATTAAAACGTTTCTAATCGAGTTGATAGTTATTTTATAGTTCTTTAGTGATGCGATTGCATTAACAGTTTCTTGTAAAATCGATTCTGATTTTTGTTGAAGATTGATTTTCTCCTTAGTAAAATTGTATTCCTTGAAACGACAGGATATGAGAATTCGCACATTGCATCAGTAGAAATTAACATTTTGGTAATTTATTCTTTCTTTTTTCCCAAAGTTGGTCAAGTTTGTCTCGACCAAGCGCGGTACACAATGCAAAATTAACAATTTTCATAAGGGCGGCAAAATTGACGCCGGAATGTAAGCGATATGTGATCTGAAAAAGAGAGAAAGGAAAACGAAGCGCTGTTAAAACGCAACAAAGGAAAGCTCAAAAGTGGTATTTCGTAAACTAGTATATTTATTGCTCTAAACTCCATTAATGACAACTGACCATTCTAGACCAGCTGTTGCCATCTTGACTCTAATAACTGCTAATATTCAATTCAATTTACATCAATTTGTATGAAAGAATACTTATTACTTTCTGTTGCCATACAAAACTCCAGCCATTTGAATAAAATCTCGCTGCGGCTATTCTTCGAGTTTGGCGCTTGCCAATTCGCGTAAATTTTAAGTGACCTGCAATAAAACGACTTCATTTCTCGCTTGCTGCGTCTTCGCGTTTTGGAATAAACAAAGCAAATGTTTAATAAATAGCTCCTTTTCAATTGTTTTTCTTTAGTCTGAAACAAAGGGGCGGCACAAACGAAATCGCGTCGACAATATGGCAAAGAAAGGGCTCTGAGTATGCTAAAATTAAAGTATATATCTATTGACACGAAACATGCAGTTTCATTGGGCAAAAAGCTAATATTAAAATAAAGCCCTTGAAACTTTATAACTTTGTCCATCACACTAAGAGACAGACTGCCTGTAAAACGTATAAAAACTTATTTTCTCCATCTGTTTGGGGCAGTTAAAATCGTCACCGATCGAGAAAAGTTGTTCGGAACTGTGCAGAATTCACGGTGGCCAAAGATGGATCTCAACTCTGGTTAGTTTTAGCACGCGGTTATTAAGCTTGTTAACGGGCCGCTTGTTAATAGTTGTCTCAGTTTAAAACAATTCGAACATCACAGCATATAGAGGCAGTTTAACTCCACTGTCCAGTAGAGCTTTCTAAGTTGGTAGCTCATAAAGAAATAGGGAAGCTGTAAAAGTGGTTTTATATATGTGGGTTCATTAACAGTTCAGGTGAAAAAAGCACGGGTAATTTCGGTTCTGTTTTCAGCTTAGTAGAGATTTATGTACATGTACCGGGGAGAGATTTTAGAAAACAGTTTGGGAATAATCTAACTCAAGTGCATAGAGGTTATTCCTAAATTCTCATTAGAAGACTTGGAACTGTTCAATTTGCAATTCAACTGAGTCAGTAGTATTTTTCGCTTCCAAGCTTCTGCAGTCGCGAATAACAGAATTATTTTCAATTTATTTTCCTTTGAACAAGCAGAGGGTAACGCTCAAGATGCGGTTACCGCCGATCAAACTCCCGACGATGGAGACGAAGAAGTGAATTATTCTTCAGAAGATGCCTCAACCACGGCGAAAAAGAAAAAAACACGCTACCGTACAACGTTCAGTCAATACCAACTGGAAGAACTTGAACGAGCCTTTGACAAGGCACCATATCCAGATGTATTTGCGCGGGAAGAGTTAGCTTCAAAACTTGGTTTAACAGAAGCGAGAATTCAGGTATCTATACACATGTGTGTCTTGCGTTTATACCAAGAACTGTAGCGTGTTTGCTTTATGAGCTAGAAATTTCTGTTTAGATGTTGTATTTCGCTTAAGCCTGAGATCTTCAGCAGTGTATGTGTATATGCCAGACTGCATTAGAACTGATCAGACGCATTCTCAATTGTAGGTTCATTTTAAGCGTAGTTGTTTGCTTTCGAAGTTAAAAGCTGGTTGACAGTTCTGTCAAGTCTTCTTTGGCCTATCTCGATTAGTTTTTAACTGGATGATGTTTTTCAGTGTGTTGTGACTTTTGTGCTAATAAATGCTGCAAGTTTAAGCTTAAATTGCCAAATTGGCATGAAGTTATGATTATTGCCTAGTTGGTAAAAATAAAAACAGTTCAACATTGTTCAATATATTTTTCTTCTGGGAAAAGAATTTAATAAATTAACCGATGCGTGCCTGTCGAAATTGTTTTCCACTCGCGCTCCATTTGGGAGTGCTTTTTTTTATTGTATTCAATTTATTTTCATAAAACAACTAACATTAATAATTCCAAGATCACAAGCCGTTTAAATATCAACGGATCGTTGTATTTCAAACCTGCAAAGTTTGAGGGAAGTAAACTAGTTTATTTACCACGTATGATTTCCGCTCGGATAATTAAGTTTGTATTTCAATTCAGCGTCGGTAGATGTTAGAAATGTCGGAAATGCGAAAATGAAGCGAGCCGTAAAGTCTAGTCGTAAAATAGATTCAATTCCAAATGCATGTTATTTTATATGATTAAACGAAATGCATCATTTAGATATTTACCGTCTTGAAGATTAATTTTTTCCGAGAGAAACGTGTGTTGAATAAAACATGTGTTCAAAATGTATGTTCAAACTAAGATGAGAAGAAGAAAACAACCGCAATGAAAACTTCAACTCTTTTGTTATTCGTTTCTCCTCAGGTCTGGTTCCAGAACAGACGAGCAAAATGGCGAAAGCGTGAAAAGCTGTGTGCATTTGGTGCTGTTCCCCCGGGGCATGGCATGGTTTACCCTTGGTTACACCAGGAGCCGTTTTCCCCAGGGACGTCGTACCCGGTGGCCTTCCCCTCGGGTCTTGGACACGGCAGTGCCCGGGACATTTGCTCGTCGTTTTACCCGGCTTCTCCGCATCCCATGCAGTGTTATCGCTCGGCAGTTCCGGGTGTTATACGGCCCCCGTGCCCCGATCCTCGTGAATGCCCTTGTTCCTGCAGCATGTTACCACCGACAGGAGGCACGTGCTTTATAGCACCTCCTTTCCGACTTGAAGAGGCGGGCCGGGGGTTGGACGTCCTACCGGAGCATCCGGGTGGAATAGTGAGGGAGACTAACCGGGTATCCAGCATTGCTTCCCTTCGTCTCCGCGCCAAAGAGCATCAAATGAACATTGTGCAGATTCTTAGCAGGAAATAAAAAAATTAAACGCATGCAGTGGAAAATTCGTTTAAGAACAGAAACAAAGAACATTTAGAGTCATTTTGGCGGCTTCTTAGTTCATTTGATGGCAATAAAATAAAATAAGTATTCTACTCTCGATTTAGCGTGGAATTCGAGACTTCAAATCTTTTGTGAATGTCCGTTATTACAATATTTGATCTGTGTATCTGAAAATGCCGAGAAAATTTTAATTAGTATTTTTAATGAATAATGCCTAAATATTGGGGCTATATCAACCTAACCTGACTTTTTAAGACAATGTAAAACAAATATACAGCTACACGCACTGTAAATAAATTTTATATATTGACCTTAATTTGTGGTTTGCCTCTTCTGTAGTTTTAAATCTGAAAGGTTTCAGTTGAAATTACTTAGTCGGTTAAAAAATGAATTTATATATATCCAGCCTATTCAAGTTCTAGAATGAATACTTCATTTCGTTGCGATAATTTTGCGAAACAGTTGCGTGGTCTGAATTAACAATTTACAGACTCCCGCTAACTCGAAGTAAAAATTCGTTTTCCCTTCAGGTCATTTTCTTTCTAATTTTACCATCGATAACTCAAACGTTTTTCAATTTCCCATGAAAGTTCGAGCTATCAGGAGTGAGCCTTTAATCAGTGATTGTAAATGGCGCAACCCTTTCCTATAAAAGATCTTGTGAACTTTATAAGAGAAAAAATAAAAGGAGAAACAGGTACAATTACAAGGCGCATTTTAGAATAGACAATATAGACACGAAGAATTAAATTTAGTCATTAGCTAGATGACAAAAATAGAAACAAAGGTTTAAACTCTGATTGCTATACATGAAAAAATTACAACTTGCTCGGTGCAAATCAAATATGCACTTTAAAATGTCCAAAAATACGCAAAGCTGTGTTACGTTTGCTTCTTTCTACCGTTTAGCACCAATTGCTATAATAGATACCGTACTGATAGTTTTGCTTCGGTATTGACAAAAAAAGATTGTCTAAAATTTGTCAACGCTTTTCTTGGCGTATACGTGTACGACTCGAAGTTAACTTATTCGTGATCATGTCGGCCGAAAGAATGTCTCCGATTTTTCGCAATATTTTCAGTTGATTTGAGTAATTTTAATTACCGAAATCAAGAAAATGTTTATCTGACTTTCTTAAAAAATATTATTAGAAGAAAAAATATATCAGAAATCGGAGACACTCAACATGGGTAGTTTATGAAAATGCTTTTGCTTTGTATGACACTCTTTCGTCGGAATAGACCCCGTTTTACGAGGGAAGTAACAACATTTTGAAAACCGGATAAAAGATAAATCTAAATTTACGTATAAAAGTTATCAGTTTACTTGTATGAATTTATACTTATTAAATAATAAGAAAAAATATTTTAAATATACAGTTTTTTATTACACATTTGGTTTACTAGTTAATGATAGTTTACGATAAAAGGTGACCTATGCCTTAATCGTTTTGTATTGTTTGTATTCAGTATTTTACACAAAAGGTTATAGATACTCCACAGGCGATAAAATCTAAATAAAAATAACTAAAAAAACTGTTTTCAATTTTGAAAAAAAATCAAAAATGTGTTGCCAGTCTGTCTCGTATTTAGTAGTACCATGCATGATATATATGAGTGCTTTGTTTTCCCTTATAATATCAATACATTGTCAGACAAACGACGAAAAGAAAGGAATTATAAGAACGAGGGCGTTGATGTAAGACCAAATTCTCAGAGCTAGTGTTAAAATGGATATTTGACAATTTATAGCTGATGACAATTAATATTTCCAGCTTAGGGCTAAGGGGACGAATTCCATAAAAGCAACGTAGTAAATGGATCAGTCCATTTGATTACATTTTATCGATCATTTTAAACCTTGCTGCTTTTGTCATTTGAACATTATCATTGCATTCAAGACCAATCGTTGATATGGCTCTTAAAAGCACGATTAAAAGGAATAATTGATTATCTTCTTCCTCTAGTCGTCGAGTCTGCAAGAGATAATGGCGCTCGACGTTATCGGTAATAGATATTTACTGAATCACAAGTAGATAAGTGTGTTATTGCACGTAGCGTAATCCTCTCGTCTCGTACGGGAATATGAATAAACATTCGACTTCCGTTCATTTTTGCAAAGATGTTAGCACATTTTACTTTCAATTCGTTTCATTAATATCGACTCCTTCAAATCATCTTGAAAATTAATTTCACTAAAACCACGTAGCAAGTAGTTTGTTTTAACAAGAAGAAAACTACTATATCAAAAAAGAAAGTGGAAACTTAAACAACAGCCACGCTTAAGGCAAATTAAAACATTCGCAAGTTTTCCATTCTCTAGAACTGAAATCGTTTTCCAACTGAGCAAAACAAAGCACGTTTTTAATAAACTTTACAAAGCGAACACCCGGCACGTATTTCATACAAAATGTTCCTTTTTCTTTTCTGTTTCGAACAAAACATGAAAATTGTTCCCGCCCACTGAGATTTCCGAATAATAATAAACGGAAGTCAGTTAAACATGTTTAGGAGTTCTGTTTAAATATGTTTGAATTACTAATATGAACTGTGTTTTGTGATACATGTCAATATTAACTAAAAATAGCTGGTTTTTGCTAAAATGAAAGTTGTGCTAAATAATGACTCCCCGTCAGAAAATGCGTTGGCCTCATTAATCGATTTTGATAATTGCCCATGAAGTAAGTCCATATGTTAGATATTAATTTTATCCATCAACGTGACCAAAATAAGATAGAAGATAATAAAATATTGTTTTTACCACTCGAAAATAAAATTCATATCTTCAAGCCACCGTGTAATTTTCTTTTTATTATATAGACAAAAGACAAAAGCACAAACTTTATCGCGAACTCTTGCAGCTCGGTGGCTGGACTTTCCGAGTTTCTTTCCTTTCGTCTTCACTTTCAAGGAACTCCTTGAATAATTTCCTACTCCTCAGTGAACGATTTCATGTCGGCTTCAGTGAATTTCACGAATCTATCGCTCGCCATTTTTCAACCGGAGTTTGGCAGCTTTGGCACAAAAAGCCATGCAAAAGCGGGAAATGACGTCATCGATATCCTCACTAGTGAGGATATGGAAAATACATCTCCCGGATGTAGTTTCGTATGAATTTTACGAGTGGTCTATTTTCCAGTAACACTCGTGTCTAGATAATAATAATAATATATATATTTTTAAAAAGCCATTATAATAAAAACTTTATTGAACTAGCTGTTCGCGTCCGTATTATCACTTCTCGATCGATTTTCCAAAAGATGTAAGAACAGTAATATATCGAACACGCGAGAAAGTGTTTCATCCGATTTCCAAACATCGAGAATTAAAGGAGTTGAAACTGACGACTCGTAGGGGAGTAATTATTTTTTGATGAAATTTGAGATGTTTCAAGTAATATATCAAACACGCTGCCTCGTCCCCAGGCGTCGCTCCTTGTTTGATCGCGGTGCGCGTGGGGTTGTGGGACTGTTGCATGCGAGAAGATTTTCCTAACCATCACGCCCCGCGCTCCCTGTTTTCCCGCTCACAACGGCGCCTGGGGACGAGGCAGTCAAACAAGAGAGATAGCGTTTCATCGGGATATCCAAACACCGAGAAGAGAGTTGAAAATGCGACGCGCAGCGGAGTCAGATTTTTGACGAAATTCGAGGTATATGGAAATGTGATGAAACACTGTCTCGAGTGTTTGATATGTCTTCTCGATCGAAACAAAGTAAACGGAGAAATAAAATAGTAAAATTATATGCTAATTAAGACCAGGTATCCAACCACCGACACGGTTATGATTTCCTTTATTTTAACTTATTGATGAATTATTAATGAGTTTGAGAAGTGGAAAAAGGATGAAACACTGTCTCGAGCGTTTGATATATCTTCTAAATCAAAACAAAGGCTAAAGAGTATCGGGGAAGATAAAATAGTAAACTAGATCGATTTCAACAGTGAAATTATACCATAACAACAAGCATGCAAAGCTTTCTTAACAGCAGCCCGAGTTGTGGTTTGCCCTTCTTTAGTATTTCTACTGCTGAAATAACTAGAAAGAAAACCACATCCACGCTCAGGACATAAAACTTAGATGATCTATACCATTTCTGTCTCTACACTAAGCCCTTCAATTGATGACTTTTTGGAGGCGAAATAAACGATTCCATGCAGCCACCACCCACCCTGCCTTAGCTTCATAGTAAGAAATTAAGAAATATACCAACTAGCTCGTTTTCACGTGACGTCATCAAAATTCTAAATTCAAAGCTATTGATCATACAAAGCTGTTTTTTAGTATCTTCTATAGATCAGTGTCGTTGCTGGGGAAATGTTTTGTGCCAGCAGATTGCTTCGATTTGGAGATAACGCGTTTTGAAATTTGAGACGGCCTGGCTCAAGGTGACCTGAAATGTTACAGAAACCAATATTTTTGCACTTTGTAAATACCAGGGGGGGGGGGGGGGGGGGAGAAACTCCTTATAAATGGTTTGCATAATTACGGACATAGCGGTGCCGGGCAACCGAGTGTGCGCAGAAGCACTCAACTAGTTGCTAAGAGGATTGTCCCACGGGAACTTATTAACAATAAAAATGCTAGTCAGGCAAGAAATTCACACCTAAAATTAGTATGCATGATAACAAAATGTGTTTTTCCTTGTTATTTTCACTCGAAAACGAAGACGTGTTCTTTTCGTTGTTGTCTGATTTCGCTTGGCCTCGTGTATTACGGTAAACATTTTCATCCGACTTCGCTTCCCGTTCCAGTAGTAGCACTACTAACCGTATGCGAAAGACTCTCGCTGTAGCCTGCAAATGCAGCTCAGACGGAGTTCGCTTGTTGTTGAAAGATCAGGCCAAAAATCCGCCAGCGCCGAATGAAACAATGAAGTTTTGGTTGACGTCATTCTTAGCAACGGCTTTATTAACACAGGATTCGCTCTGTTGGTCTGTTGCCCGACACCGCTATGTCCTCAAAGAAAAGTGCCAGCTTTCTATACTCCTAATCGCTTCTGGGCCCAGTTGTTCAAAGGATGGATAACGCTATGCACCGGATTTATCCGGTGGATAGTGTTATCCACCCTTTGAACAACTGGGCCCTGGCCAATTACTAATTTAAACTAGGAAGAGAGTGAAATAAGAAAATAACAGTCCAAGCAAACGTCTTCCTTTTATTGAAAAAAATAATTAATTAATTAATACATAAATAAATAGATTCTATTAGATTTTGCAACTATATACAATAGGTACAATAGATAATTAACCAAATCTCTAATTTACATGGAATTTACGTCATACTAGATCATTTCACCCCCGAGCCTCGCTTCCTTAGTCCAAACTTGTAAATTTTATCATGAAAGAATTCCAAAAGAACTGAAGATGAAATGAATACCAAACATGTAAACAGTATGCACGTGTCAAAGGTGGAGAAGAATTTCGTGTAAACGAGGCTTCGGGGTGAATTTTGAACAACTAGCGTACATTGTAATCATGCATACGGTCTATTTAAATAATGGCACAATATATGATAACCATTATGGCTCTGTTCACACAGGACCGGTTCCAAATGGATTCGGCCAAAATCGGACGAGAAAAGCCTTTCGTTCACACGGGGCCTGCCATTCGGTCCCAATCTGGTCCGATGTTTGGACCTGGTCAAATTTTGGAACCGACCCGGTCCCAAATTGGACCGATCTCGTGTGAACATACCTGATCCGGTCCGGTCTCGGACAGGATCCATTTGGGATCAATCTGCTACATTTCTACATTATAATAAACTTCAAGTCGCTTGTCACAAAATTGTTTTAAAGGAACTGTCACGATGTAGTTACAATGCTAGAGAAACACTAAAGAGGTAATAATAAATTACAAATGATCAAGGATGACTAAGATTAGGGAAGATTGAGACGGATTACGAATGACCAACTTGAAAAATTCGCAAGATGCGCCATCCGTGACGTAGCTCTCGTCACTTAGCCTTTGTGGCTCTGTTGCGGTTAAAGACAAGTTGATACGAAACCGTAACACAACTGTCGGTCCACAATTGTGGTCTTTCTGTGAGAGAACTAAGTAACAAGGTACGAAAAATAAGTTTCTTTAGTAACTCAGATTGTCTTATAAACTAAAATTAACTCTTATATACATAATAATCCTTAATATATAATTTAATAGCACTAGCGTAAAGCGCAGATTTTCCGTCGTGAAAATTTCCACCTCAAACTTTAATTTGCACACTATCAATCAAATTATCACCTGCGATTTCCCGCCTCACCGGACCTTCATACAGGACATCAGACTAGCCCCTTCCTTCCCAGTCCCCCTCCCCGCCGCTTTCTTAGTTTTCTGCTGAGTGGAGAAACACTTCCACAGGCGCAGCGTCTCGTCAGCGGCAGCCGAGGCCACGTGTTGGCCGTCAGGTGACATGGTCATGTGAAGAACACGTGACGTGTGTCCAGTCAGCTCTGTGACACGTGACATGGCTGGGTATTTCCAGATGGTGAGTTGATGTTGGGAGAATCCATGGCCTGATATTAACTCTTTGTACTCTTTGGACCACAAAAGTCCGCACACCTACACGTAGAAATGAAAGTCGAAATTGATAGGTTCTGATGGCGTGCAAACTCTTGGTTTGTCAGACGACCACTACAATGTACAATGCTGTTGCATGACAAGTTTCTGTGAATATTGAGATCACGTGACGTCATCAAAATGCTACATGTAAATTCAAAACTATGATCCTACAAAGCTGTTCTCTCAGTATATTCTATACATCAGTGTAGTTAGTTGCTGCCTCAAATTTATATTCCAAAACTTTTTATCCTTTTCTGGAACAATCCATGCTATGTTTCAGTGGCGGATCTCAGATGTGATACCCTATCACAACCAAACACGAAATAAGTGTTTCATCCAATCTCTAAATACCGAGAAGAGAGTTTTAAATACGACGCGTAGTGGAGTATTTTGATGAAATTTGCGGTGTTTGGAAATGTGATGAAACACTGTCTCGAGTGTTTGACATACCGGTGCATGTATCTTCTCAATCGAAACTAAAACTAAGGAGTCAACCGAGAAAAAAAATCGTAAAATATATGCTAATTAAGATTAGATATCCCAACCGCCATCACGGTTTATTATATACATGGTGTATGTATATGATTTCCTTTGTTATAACTTGAGGAATTATTAATGAGTTTTAGAAAGTCATTAGTAAGAAAACTAACCACTTAATCCAGTCTTGGACTGGACAAACTGGAAAAATAAACCTTTGACGCACCTGGCTGTTTGTGTCCACACTGTTGAGGCAGGTTCCCGTATTTGCATTCCAAAACCTGATATGACGGTCAGCGGTTCCACCACCACTAGCCAGGACATTTGGTTGCCATGGACACCATGCCACTGCCTAAAGAGATAGTGTGGATGTGCTCAGTCAGTAAATTTATACATGTACCAGTAGTGTGTTTACAGAAACCCTTTTAGGGGTTGAAATTCGTGGCTTCCTGATATCGTTTAGGGTGTTAAAATCTAAACTGACCAATTTGTTAGAGTTTAGGGTATCAAGCCAAAAAACAATTATAACTAAACAGCAACAGATTTCTCGTTAGAATTGGTGCCTCTTAGGGGTTTATTAATGAATTCTGGCCACGCCCACAAAATGAAATTCTGGTACTTTTTGGGGGTTCCAACATGAGGCGGCCCAGGCTTATTACATACCTTCACTGCAGCCTGATGGTGTGTGAGTGTGTGTAGTGGGTTAGCAGCTTCCGATGAGGCTCCACCCTGAGGCCAGATATTCAACACATTATCATTGCCACCACTGGCCAGCAGCTTACCATCAGGGGACCACTGCAGACCACACACCTCCTGATTATGGCCCAGGAGGGACCCAATATGATGTGATGCCACTCGCACATCATGATGATGGATGGCACCACTCCGCGAACCACTAATAAAGAAATAATTATATTAGTTAATGACAAAGCTGAAAAGTTGGCATCTCTGTCAACATGGTCAAACATCAGCCCTTTGTCAGAGCTCCGATGAAAGATTTACGCTCAAACCGTCAGATTTCCAAATTCGCTACAGTGGTTACATTACCTTTATCAATTTCAAGTTGATAATCAAATAGAAATGTTTCACTTGCATGCCAGCTCAGCACAACAGAAACTAGTCGCTTGTATATAAATGAAATAAAATATGAACTCCGGATAGAGTGTAAACCATAAATCAAGACATGATCCTCACAGCTGTGTTTTCAATTTCTTCCACCCCAAGGAAGGTCATTGAAAATTCCAAGGGGAGGGGGGTCTCAAAAGCCAATTTTGTAAGGGAAAGTATGAAGCTAAACTGGAAATTCCAGGTGGTGGGGGGGGGGGGGGGGGAGGTGTTCAAACCCCAAAAAGCTTCCGTGGGAGGTATGGATATTTTCTGGAACCACACTGTACTGTCACATTTTCATTTTTATACGGAGAAAAAGGAACATTTGGGGGGGTTGCATTCTGGGTTGTTATGGACTATCTTGGGGTCTAGTTTTAGCCTAATGGAACTTTTTGGGGTCTAAAAATTTGCATGGCCCCATTCACACCTACCTGTCGCTAATACATGTATACCTAAGTACCACCGCTAGGCGTCATACCTTGACAAGATGAAGGAGTTCCAGGCTAGTGACCCCACCCTAGCAGCATGGCCACCCATCACGCGGATACACTTAGCTTGTTCTACATCCCATAGCTAAGAAATGACATTAAAAATGGAAATAAAATGTGATGGAAAGGAAAGTACATTTCACACATTTAATTAAGGACGGTGCCTCCTTTTGTTACTGCGCATACATTCTGTGTATAATTTATTGCATCATTGGCTCGTGCTCGAGCGCGCACACATACTTTCTCCTAAATACTTAAAAACGCATGGTGACCCCTATTGTTTATGTTAAAAAAGGGGAAGCGGTAAGTCTATTCAACATATGATTAATTTTTTGTTGTGTGCAAAAGTTATTTAGACTGTATTTTTGGCATACCAGAGGAAAGCTATCAGGGTTGATAATGGCTACGTTGCAGTGATTTTTAATTAATTAAAAAAACATAAACAGTAGTTGTAATATTACTATTTGTTAAGTATTTTAAAGCTTTTTAGATTTGGTGTTGCTTTTGTGTATGTATTAGGCAAATTCAAAGGGAATCTGCGATTTTCGAGAAAATGCTACGTCAGCAATTTTTTCCCAGATTGAAGAGAGATTATCTCTGAAAAATGCGTGGCTACCCCCAATTTTCTTTTTGGATTCCAATAGCCCTTGCTAAGATCTGCTTTTCCCGCATAGTCATAAACCGCGCAAAAATACCTTGGTATTAGGAGGTACCATCCCCAACACATAAAATCCTGTATTGAGCTCTTTCTCTTTTTTTTAATCAACCAGTGAGTCCCCCCCCCCCCCCCCCCCCCTTAATACATGTAGTTGGATCTTTCCCCACTGAACAAGAATAAGAAGATCCTCAATGCCACATGCTGAAGTTTGACTCAAACCTCATTTGATGAGATATATTTTTTGCTACTGCAAGCTGTACATAAATAAATTTGGCATAACCATTTCACTAAATCAAATTTGTTTATACATATAAGTAAGGTACATAAAATTATAGTATAAAATTATATAAATAAGTTTATAGTCTCATGACCCCCATGCCACCGGCCCATAGTATCCACCCACTACAATATTATTACTCTTTACACCTTAATTAGGCTTAATGTCTATAAAACTTATCTGGAACCCTGTCAATGTTTAATTATTTATGTGTACCCCTCACCTGGACCTGATATTTGCTAGTGCCGACACCCAGGATACTGCCCTGTCCAATCCAGCTCACGCTGGAGATGTAATCGTCACCGTCCATCTGGAACAAGTGGTGTGTCTCACCACTGCTAGGATTCCATATGTACACCGCACCAGACAGAGCCAGGGCAAGCTGATTGACTGATCCCCAGTCTAACAGGTTCAGATCTGAAATCCATTCAAAGTAGAATTTTGACGTCAAGCAAAACAAGAATAAATTTTGAAGGAGAATAACTGACTTTATGTTACAACACAGCTCTTATTTACATGGCTATTGTACACATGTAGGAGCACTTAATCACTGGGCCTTCACTTTAAAAACTAAAAAACCCCTAAAACACCCTAGGCTTAACGAAGCCACCCTTAAAGGTAGATGTATGGCGATTACCCCCTCTCTTTTATATGAAAGTCTTCCCCCAGAAGATCTAGTTATGACTGCCTCATCCACAGGCTTTTCTGGGGATAGTTTAGTTTCAGTGCAATTAGCGAGAGCTGAGAAAGAGAACGCACACTTGCGAGCGACTAGGGACAAGGTAGTGGTTTGAGCTTCTCAAAATACAGACTCAGTAAACCTAAAAACTAAAGACAGAAACAAGCCGTTAATTCCCAGTCCTACCCTCCCAGGTAGCTCCATAATTAACCAGAAAGGAAAAGCCTTGAGAGAAAGGTGGGAGATGCAGTGGACTAATGGTTAATGCGTTGGCCGGGTTCGAGCCCTGGCAGGCGTCATTGTGCTGTGTTCTTGAGCAATTAAGACACTGAAACTAGGGGTGGCGAATGGTAAATTTGAGACTTTGTGAGACAACAAGACCAGTACAGTGTTTTTTCTCTACGAGACCAAGACTTTGTGACTTTTTAAATTGCGAGACTGAATTGAGACTTTGAAACGGCTTTGCAAAAAATTGAGAATCGAGACATACAGAACCACTCAAAAAATGAGACTGCGAGACCTGTGAAATTTGACGAAAATTTTGCGAGACCTGTAATTTTTGAAAGACCATTCACCACCCCTTCAACTTTCAGAGTTTCACAGTTTCTCTCCACCCAGGAGCAAATGGATAACAGCCGCCAATAGGCCAATTTCGATATATTAAAATTCTAACTTGGTGCCGAGGCTTAGGAGAATAAAACAAAATAAATTATTTATTCATCCCTCAACCTCGATGTGATTTCTTTACGAATTCTTTTGTTTTATTCCCCTAAGCCTCGGAGCAAGTTAGAATTTTAATATATCGAAATTGGCCTATTGTCAGGGCAACCTGGCAAAAATGCTGGGGGTTACCTGCAATGGACAAGCATCCCATCCAGTCAACTCTCTCTTAATGGACACCTCTATAAGACGGACACCTCTGTAAGACGGACACCTGGCATTGGTCCCTGTGCGCCGTTTTTCAGTCATTTTACTGCATCCTAAACTCTCTATAAGCCGGACACCTCTCTAAGACGGACAGTTGGTGCCGGTCCTGAGGGTGTCCGTCTTAGAGAGAGTTAACTGCAGCCTACTCCAAGTCGCTTCATGCTATATGGAAACTGGAGTTAGTGCCACCCTGATAAGCAACTAAGGCTTGTAGACAGACTTTAGCCTTAAACCCGCTCAGGACAATAAGCCCCAAAATTAACCAGAAATGAAAAGCCTTGAGAGAAGGCTGACTAAACTTACAGTAATCATCCAGCAGATCTGGTGCATCGAGAATTCTATCCTCCGCTTGTGGAATGTGTCTTGTTGACTTTGCTTTAGGTGCTGCTGGCTTGCTCTGACAGTACAGCACTCTTAAGTTATTCTGATGCCCTGAAATTATTATTATTATTTTTAATAAATTAAATCACAGTTAGGCTGAGGGCTAATAACCGGAGCAATTTTAGAATACTCGGCAACTTATTTACATATCGGCTGAACGCTTATAGAGCGAGGCATCAAATTATGAGATGCAAATAAGTTGCCGCGTATAATTTCTACAATTTAGCCAAATAATTCCCTGTCACCCAATTACCGGTAGGCTTAATATTATAAATCAATCAATCAATCAATCAATCAATCAATAATCATATATTTTTGGCCCTCATTCTGCTACAAGTACAAACGTTACCTTCTTTAGTCATAGGAGCACCAGACTTGAAGTGGAGAATCTTGGAGTTGCTGCTACCACTTGCCAAGTTCTCTGCCATAGTTGCCTGGTACTCGGCGTTCCTTGATCGACCTCCATGTCACAGCTCGCATCGGCCGAGTCACTTCCCTGCATAATCTGAAAATGGCTCCACTCGCAGTCAGCGAGCGGCCTGCTTGGAATAAAGCGATCCCCGCGGGGAGAGAGCCCGAACTTCTTCGGCGTTTTCTGAGGAGTTTTCTTCGGCGACTTGCATGGAGTCTTCGCTTTCTTGCCGGGAGTATACGTTTTGAACTTTACACGCTAATTCGACGTCCCACGACTACGTGAAGTTGATTGAAGAGGCGATAAAGGTTTCCCAGATGAAGCTAAATTCCTCTCTCGTTCTTTTCTTTGCCAGCGAGGAACAGGGCCTTTGGAAAGTGGAGCTTCGAGCTTCTTCAAGCAATCGTTGACACCATTTTCGAACTCGAATTGAGCCATATCTCTTCGCTAAATTCTACATTGAAGAGCATAGAATGGATAAATAAGCAAACGGCAAACAAATTTACAAGCTTTCTTGCAGCTTACGTCGACTTACCAATGGAAAATGTAAAGCCACTTGTAACTACAGTATTTGTAGCTCTTTATTTTGACAGTTTTGCAAATCAATCGATATTCAAAGCACGCGGCCATTTTTAAATACCCCACTCTCGCTCCTGATTGGTTGATTGTTGTTGCTCCCGAGTCCCGAGTCCCGACAACGTTTTCCCGCGAAATTTTCCCGCGTCGGAAGTTCCAGAAACACCGAAGTTCCTAAAAAAAAGTATTTTGGGGATAATTTTTTTTCATGCCTTATCGGCAAAATTTCTGATGTGATTGTTCTTGTCCAAACGAGGGATCGATCTAGACTACGAGTAGTCGGAGTAGTCCCTAATTTTTCTCAGATCGAGCGGACGGGCGCGAAGCGCATGGAAATATCCTTCTCGCGCGAGCATATTTCCACGCGCTTCGCGCACGCCCACTCGTAGTCTAGGATCGATCGAGCCAAGATAACATTTTCCGACCCCAATTTTATTTACGCAAGGTGCGTGCCGTGATTGCTCGTTCTTTGCAATCACCGTAACATTTCAATCAAGCTACCGGACGATAAAATTATCTTGAGGGCTTATTTCATGAAATAATTAGAGAACTTACTTATTCAGAGCGCGAATTCGAGTGTTCAGGAGTGTTTTACGCCATCTTGGATTAGTAAAACAGTGGAGGGGTTGGGGCGAGTGAACTTGGTCGAATGGGAATAAGGCTAAAAGACAGGTGGGGAGGGAGAGGAAAATTTTTCTCTTCCCGTCCCGCTTCCCACCCTCTTTCACTCACACCTTACCTTACCATGGTTTTGTTGGAGTATTCTTGCCATAACAAAATTCAGAAAATAAAGCTACAGTGGCAAATTGACGATTTCTTCATAAGATTATGTTTTCACGAAACTTATAATTACCGTTTGACTGTAACACTTTGTTTTGTATTTTTTTTGCTGCTAGCATATTCCATGTATACTGAAGATTCCCTTGCTAGTTTTCTTGAATTGCAAAATACAGGACACTGCAGTCTCATTTCTCATTCGGTACTACAGTCCGTAAGCGGACACCCTTGGGACCAGAAAAAGTGTCCGATTAGAGAGGTGTCCGCTTCATGATGGGAGGTTAAAAATGTAGTGTTTGTAGGTGGCTGGGAACATGACTAAGTGTCCGCTTACGTGAGGTGTCCGCCTACGGGAGGTGTCCGTTAGCGGAGGTTCGACCCCATATTTTTCTTATTTGATCGCGTGAAACTTGACCTTGCGTTCAGTTACGTATTTGATACTTTGACTAATTTCCCACTTTCAGTAAGCGACATGAACGCAAACACATCATTATAGTTTCCGGGAGTACCCAAAGTATCCAACGTTCATTAGAGTGACGGACACCTAATATGACGTATTCTATGGGAGCCTGGGCCAAGGGCAAGGTCATCGCTACCACATTGTTAGAATAATCGCAATTAATTTATTTCTTGAATGTTTATATTTTGCGGAAAACCGCTCACTCCTAAACACTTCGCCCGATACTTATTTCCTCTTTTAATGCTGAATTTCCAAAGGTACTGCCTCTAAGAACTGCCCCGATAAACCATAGCTCTTCTCTAAATTAAAAGAGGTGTTCACCTCTTTACGTCACAAATGCTAATTTGCATATGTTTGAGCCATTGCCAAGCGGATGTTCCGTAACGTCATTGATTGCATCTTTCCTGATATTCACCCAGATAAATAAAAAAACCATTACTGGAAAACCTGATAAACTTTAATACCATGCCAAGTACAGTTTTTTTTAATTCACTGTAAGCCGAGAAAGGATAGAAACCTGCAGTTAACGTTATATTTGCAAATTTCGAAAAATTAATGCCTAACTTAAGTGATAAAAAAAGGACGTCGAAAACTTGGGTGTGACACTTAGAACCCCTCATGAAATTTAACCTGTACATGGAAATAATTCTATTTCCGTGCTTTTACGTGTAATTATGACCGCATTTCCGTTTGCGTTAACTAGACAAGATTAAACCAAGGGATAAAAAAATAAACATTATAACCGAGAACGGAATTTCACCCACGATTATACGGGTACGTATATTTTTAACGAGATCTCAATAATGCTTTATTGGGTTTTAAAATAAGATTCTTTCGCACTTTTTTATTCTTACTCGATATAATATATAAGCCGTCATTTTTTAATTGAAACGCGCCAAGCCGAACTCGCTGACATTGATTTTTTGGCGGTCAATCTTGAAGTCGTGAAAGATTGAACAACTGAAAATGGTATTTCCGTTCTTCCTTAGTTTATTTTATATTTATTTGACTCCCATAAGACCCTGTTCTCTGATATTTCCTTCAGTATTACTTAAACAAAGCATTACAGTTACAATTGTAGTTGCTCGAAGGTGCGACTATCCGCCATTTTCGTCTCCTTCAAGGCTAAACAAGCTAAATACATTTTCGAAGTGTTTTTATACAACATTAACAAGCGAGAACTTAATTCGAAAGTGCGCGCGCAATTTCCCGATTGTACAGTGAGAATCGGAAATTTTTCGGGAAAACCTCAATGAGGATTTGCAAATTTAGGAACGTCTTTCCCTGTCAGGCCAAGACTGGAATTTTTTATCTGAAAGATAACGGATCGAAGATTCTTCGTCCAGTTAAGAGATGGTTTTGCTTCGACCGCCGAGTTCTTACACGAGAATTGCGCAGTAATTTAATGTTCTAATTCTACTTCTGCCGGGCCTTATGACGAGTTGTGCGTAGAACATGAAATTAGGCGAACGTCACAATAGCGAATGGAAATCAAGGGAAGAACAAGAAATACTCAAACAGAAACAAAAAGGGGAGAGCCATGGGTACGGGCGGCGTCTAGCGTGGAAAAACAGCGAAGTACAAGGTCTCTTAGCTGCGATGAACTTAAAGATCCGAAGAGCGTTATGTTAGAGAGTGCTCGCAATGGAAATAACGAAGAACTGGACCTGGTACTACAGCAAGGAATGGATCCGAATGAAAGAGAGTCGCCATTTTCAGGGTAAATAAACATCTTCGGTAGTCTGGGGTTAGCATCTTGGCCAGTAGGATCGGGGGTAGCTAGAGGAAGGACGAAAAATTCAATCAAATGCGCGCTGCGATTGGAGCGCTTTAGTGTATCGCACGAGGCTATGTATACTTGGTTATGACGTCGAGTTATTTTGTTACGTTAACTTTATAAAACGAATAGAAAACGAACGCTTTATGTGTCGGCCTAGGCCTGATGAAGCTACTCGAGTAAATTGAGACGGAAATCCAGAGTCCTTGCCTTTCGAGTTCGAGTTCTTTGAAATTATCTGTCGTGTTTACATCAGGCTATGTACGTATAAAACTAAACACTTTGCTCCGACGAAGGGCTAACGCTCGAAACGTCAGCTTCTAGAAATTCGCTACGGTGGTTAATTTACCTTTATCAACTCCGAGTTGATATAAGTCAACATATATGTACGTAAACAGGCGCACGCATTCAAAAAGGCTGGTTTACTCGTACGACGCACGGTATAAGCATACGCGCACGCATAAGCACAAGATTTACGTACGTGTAAACCGGAGCGACGCAAGCGCAAGCACAAGAAAATGAAATATTTCCTGTTTATTGTGCTTGCGCTGATACGTCGTTGCTTGAGAAAGAAGTCACAGCTCGTCAGCGGAAACCTTCAACGTCCGCCATCTTGCATTCCCAAGATGCAATGTGATATGATTATCATTTAAAGGTACTGCGCCTGCGTATGTCACCTTTTTCCTATGCTTATCGCACGTGTGAACACCAGTTGCGCTTATAAATACGTGCGCTTAAAAATAAGTCATTCTTTAAAATGACTTCTTTGCGCTACGGAGCACATAAGGCCATAAACTGAAATGGTATCATTTTATTACATGTACTCTTTCTCGTTATTCAGATTTTTTTAATCCTAAGGTAATGTAGTTATTCGTATACCATAATTTCAATTTTTATACTCCTTTCAGCTTACGAGCGCTGCATTTTGCCGCACGCCATGGTCACTTACAGTGCCTGGAAACGCTACTGGAGCTTGGTGCAGGACGTTACAGCCGAGGACTTCTACGGCTGGCAAGCGATACACGAGGCTGCTTTAAACGGTCACATCGAATGTCTTGCACTGTTGCTGGAACGCGGCTCCAAAGTGGACACGGCAGCCTACAAACAACAACGGTCCCCAACACACCACTGCATTACGCCGCGAGGCATGGACACGTGCGGTGCGTGGAGCTGCTTCTAATGCATGGCGCTGATTGGAGGAGCTGTAACAAGTATGGCGAGACTCCGCTGCACTGTACTGCCATGCGCGGGCACGTGGATTGTATGGTTGCTCTTGTACATGCAGGTACGCACACCTTAAGCCCCCCGACCGGGGGCTTATTAGAGAGGGGGATCTAAATAGAGCTTTTACGGTAAATACCTTTCTATATATAGATGTGATTGAACTGTGCAAGAGAGGATGACTGTAGCTTGTTCGGTCCGTATATTGGGAAGATAATTATTGGTCTAGTTCTTTTTTTTGCAAGTTTATGGACCGAGGCTGCAAAAGAAAAATATATATTCCCCCAATACGGACCGAACAAGCTAGGCAACAAAGTTTTTATTATAATGGCTCTTTAAAAACTTTGCTAATAAATTTATACTTGGCAAACATTTGCATTTGCAGGCCACTTTCGTAACAGTTTAATCGTGCTCGCCTGCAAAAACAGTCCGTATTTTAGCGCAAGAGTCGGGCTGAACGTGGCCCGAAAAGATCTGGAACGAGCGCGTCGCGCACATTATCTCGAGTAAAAGAGAGACTGTTTTGCAGTCTATGCTCGCCAGCGACATGACGGGAAAATGTTTTCTACTTAGTGAGAGAAAACAGTTTCGTTTGTTCAATGTTTCATAAAAGGAATTCAGCGAAATTAATTAATGAGCGGTCCATCTTAGCGGTCAGTGTTGTAAAAATTCGGACCGCCCAGGGAACCAATCAGAATGCTCATTTTAACCGTACGCAGACCAGTAATAAATAAACAGGGGCACCCAACGACAAAATTTTCTTGTAGGTGTCGGAACGTTGTTTTTTACGTTATAATTGTGCTTTTTGTGCAGTTTAATGGCTTATTTTTAATCGCTAAGAAAAATGTTTCTTTTCGGATACGTTAGCTGAACTTTCAAACATCAGAAAATTTTAGGGATTGAACTCTTATTACCCGAATTTACGAGCTGAATTTGTCCGAAAATTCTAGCTGACATTTTTTTGTACCCAAACGACATTTTTATCTCTCCGAAAACAAAAGGCATTAATTTTCCCATATTACGAAAGTTTGAGATGACATTTCCCTAACCGAATATCCGAGGCGATTATAGGCCTTCCGAACAGATATTACCGAAACGATCCGTTGGGTGCCCCTGAATAAACAACGATACAATCTCCAAGAGAATATTTCTGTTAAGGTGGATTCCATCGAAATAAAGTTGGCATGGAAATTTTCTGAAACTTTCCCTCCTTGCCAATTTATTTTGCAAATTTGATCTGGGAAGAGGAAGAAGGACACTGTTAATTTTTATAAAATAAACAAGATACTACGCGCGCTCTGATTGGCTCAAAACCATTTACCATAATTATATGGAAACATCGAACATTTTGGCTTCGTGCTTTTATTTCATAAAAACAATAGAAAACGTTTTTCCTGTGTTTCCATAGAGTTATGGTTTGGGAGAACTCGAATTGTTGTGGAAAACCTGCGACTCGTGTTTCCACAGCATTTCACTCGTGTTACCATAACTCTATGAAAACACGGAAAACGTTTTCTATTTGGTCTGTGACATGTTTCCTCCTTTGTTGTTCAAGGCGCTAACATCAACACAGAAACTCGTGACGGTCTAACACCGGCGTATTTCAGCGCGGTATGTGGTCATTCCACATACCTAAAAGAACTTATCAAACAAGGAACGGACATCAACAGAAAGTACAAAGAACCACAGCGCACCCTATTACACTACGCCGCAGAGGCCGGGCAAGAAAGGGTCCTCAAGACCCTTCTGAGGAGGGGCGCTGAAACTGAGATTCACGCAGGGCCACGATTTTTCACCCCCCTACATCTAGCAGCACGATTGGGTCATGAGAGGGGAGTGGAATTACTGTTAAAATATGGCGCTAACGTGGAAGCACTGTCGCTTAAAAGGATACACCCCTCTTCACCACACCGCACGCTGCGGAAAGCATGAAATTGGCAAGTTACTGGTCGCGAGCGGAGCAAACGTTGATGCCATATCAGGTAAGCTGTTTTCTCAGTTACATCCTATAGTTAATCCCCCAGGGGTACTTCTCGGAATTTTTGGTGAGTGCCGCCCTTTCCTTCAAATCTTGACTGGGGGTGGGGGGGGGGAGAGGAGAAAGGCTTATTTGATGAAGACATAGCGATGCCGGGCAACAAAGCGTTCATCGGAGTAAAGTTCAGTGATTATATTGCAGCAGAAAGAAGACGATTGTTGAGTTTGACCCCGGTGGGGGGGGGGGGGTACTCCCTATAATGGACTATACGGGGAGGCTCCGCCCGAAAGGGGTCCTTTTTTAAGCTCGAGGTATGTGAAAGGGTAGGGATTTCACGAGTTGAAGTATATGAAAGGGTTGGGATTTCACGAGTAAATGATATTATTGTTTGGTTAACATCTCTACTGGTAATGCTTGATGATTTCTGGTGATATATATTGTTCATTAAGTTCATTACAAGGGTATAGAAAAGGGATGCAGTGCTTCTACTGTAGGTATGTGAAAGGGGTACCATTTTCATAATTTCTATGGAAGGTATATGAAAGGGGTACCATTTTCTATGGAAGGTATATGAAAGTGGTACCTTTTCTGTGAAAAATGGTATATGAAAGGTAAGGGGTTGGACCTCTGGGCCGAGCCTCCCCGTATAAAACCTTTTTTGAGTAAATCTGGCCGTTCGACAGATTGCCGAGCCAAACTGATGGCGAGCATTTCCGTCCTACAGTGTGGGAAAAAGTGGACATTTCAATAAGACTATCTGTCAAAGTTTGTAACAAATACGAATATTGAAAGCAAAAAACTTTCTGTGGTGTAATTACTGAGCTAAAATAACGCTCCATTGCCTTTTAAACGTTTCGAAGCTTCAACGACATACTGTGAATCAGCTAATTACAGTCGAACCTGTATATCACTTCAGAAAGCGGCCGCTTAATGATATTTAATACAAGTACAAATTTCTCTCGGGACTTTGAAAACTGGCCGCTTTATAGAGGTGGCCGCTTAATACTGGGCCGTTATGTACGTACGATTGTCGTAGTCAGCTATGCGACATATACTGGGTCGTAATATTTCAAAATTGTCCAAAATATCACTAGCGAAAAGCGGCTAATGATATTTTGGACAAATTTGAAATATTTCTCGCGGTATTATTACAAAATACAGGGAAAATCTCCTTCGCGTCCGTGCGTTTTCCTTTTTAATTGTACACTTTGCTTTCAGAGGAAGCTCATGAGACGGCGTTACACATGTGTGTTCATCGGCACGACAGCAAGTTTACAAAGCTACTAATAAAAGCCAATGCTGATCTCTACATCCGGACAACAACGGTAAACCGACCAATAGACATGAAGCATGAAAGCGAGGACGTCACCAACATACTCAAAGCAGCCATGTTTGAAAAGGACAGAGGTCAAAAAAGCCAAACTGAATTAAATTCCTCTCTTTTAATTAAACCACGGCGATGTAATTCGCAAATTGTCCACTGCTCAACAGTCTTACTAAAGGCATTCTGCCTTTCTGAATTATATTTAAATACTATTAATTTCTTCAGTAATTCTGACCGGGATTAAGCTTTAAAGAGATCCCACCCAAATTGAAAATACCTTACATAACTATTATTATTACTTAATTTGCTTAATAAAATAATGATTTACAAATTGGTTTGACGTAAATGTATCTAAATTGAAATAATATTAATAACAGTTTAACTGTTGTCCCAAGACGCACTATTATTTTATACTGTAAAATTCCTTAAACTAATCCCTGGGGTTTATTTTGTTAAGACGGGGTGATTGGGGGGGGGGGGGGGGGGGGGTTGTGGATGGGGATGGAAATGAATTGTGCGTGTCAAACATGGTTTGGCAAGTGCATAAAGAACAATGCTTCTCAGACTCATAATAATACATTTTAAAATTATAACAAAGGAAATCATAACCGTGACGGATTTTGGATATTTTACTTCTCCGTTAACTCCTTATTTTTTGTTTCGATTGAGAAGATATATCAAACACAAGAGACAGTGTTTATCGGAATTCAAACATCTCGAATTTCGTCAAAAATACTCCGCTACACGTCGTATTTCAACTCTCCTCTCCGTGTTTGAAAATCAGATGAAACGTTATTACATGTCTCTAAACATAGCAATATGAAACCGGAAGCCGATTACTCCTCATGAAACACAAAACAAGCACTAAACATCAAACTCTCTATGCTGTAACGATATCAATCAAACTCAGCAACTGTACAGTAATCGTCTGAGATTTGGTCGGGTGGTAGGTAGGGGGATTTTTTTTTCGGGGGAAGGGGGAGGGAGAAAAGGAGGGAGGGAGATAGCTTATTTTAGGAAGTTTACTGTATCGTAAAGGCACAGGTCATACTATTGTTTTGGCGATTCTTGAGTAGTTGCCTTAATAATAAACTCCATAATAGAGCGGTTTTCAATTGAATGTCGAGTAATCCGGAATTGCTTTGTGTTTTCCTTACTACGTCAGATACGCTCTGTGATTGGCTTATAAAAACTCGCGCCACCTTCTCAACAAATCAGATGCAAAACCAAAACCAATCGCGACTTGGTCGCACGCGTTTTCCCGCGCTTGGCACCGGTTACGTGTATTGGCTTCGAGTTTTCATTGGTGCATTGTGTTGTTTGCGTTTGTTGTGTGATTGGCCATTGTATTTGCTTTGATTTTGGTTTTACGACACTCAATTAAAAACCGCTCTAAACGAACATTATGTCTCAACATTATGAATCACGTTATCAAACTTGGCCTTAACTTTATTCTGCGGGCCTGACAGAAATCAATTTTAAAACGGTCTTTGTAATCCGCTTCAATCTTACCCAATTTAAACCCTGTGTACTTCTTCTTTTCAGTCGATTCCATGAAATCAGAATCACATAGAATAACGTGACAATCATGCCCGTTTACTTAAGTACGAAAAATGAAACGTTGCAGCTTCAATAAAATTAGGGAACTTAAACAAAAACGACGGCAACGCAGAGGACAACGTCGATTAAAAAATTGATTTACATTTCACTTAAGAATCTCGCGATTGGCTAAACCGTTCAGTTTGTCGATCTGTGTCAGAACTATGAACTGAATATGTAAAGACAGTGTTCAATTCAGTGTTCAATTCCAATATAAATATCAAATATTCGCTGTTACGGTTCACGTTCTCCAAAATACACATAATTATTTTGGTCATTTCACGTTGTTCTTTTTTGTTTTTGTTTTTGTTTTGTTTTTTCATTTCACGTTGTTTTTTTGCAGAGGACTGTTTAAGAAATGTACCAAGTACATAACGCACGTGCAGAGCCATTGTACTGCTCATTTTGGTTAGCGACGCTCTCGTTGCCGTTGTGTTTTGTTTAAGTCCCTTAGTAACGTCTTAACGGCAACAACTGATGATGATGATGGATTTCATGCATGGATTAATAATTCGTTCACCTATTTACACCCATTTTCTATTCACAATTGCTTTGAGCAGTAATTGCTATAACGACGTTAACATTAAATTACTGCAATTATTATCTTCACTGTTTCAAAGTTAGCCAAGGCGTGATTTATACGTCGCATTTATCGCGTCGAATGTAGTCCAATCTCGATTCGACTACGTTGCAATACATCAAGGAAGCAGCGTGTTCTACTTTGCTGTTTGTGTGGGCATTGCGCTGAATAAGCGACTGAAATGCGACGTATAAATGAGGCCTTAGAATGCAGAAAATGGCTTAGACCTTGACGGAAATTGAAAAATACTATAAACAAAGCTTGCAAAGATGCAAACTATTTGAAAGATTATAACTAATTTTCCAAAAACATATTTCGATCATTTGCCTCGAATGTGATGTGTTTCCATAATTTCCCCTGGAATTCACCCATACAAAGCGTAAGTTTATTGTCCATTAAATCTGTAATTCAACACCGAGGACCTCTTCAGTCAAGGCAAAGCAAGTTTTGGTGAGTTGCTTCACGAAGCTTGAAACTGTTGAAGAGTTCTTTAACCAATCAGATCGCAGACGGCGTCTTCTCGACCAATCAGGTAATTGGGCGCGCGCGACCTTTCCCGCCCTTGAAAGCGGCTACACGTGTCTACACTGAGCTCTGATTGGTTAATTGTGGTACTCTGCAGTCCGCTGACTGGCTGTTTGATGCCTGTGGTTTTAGTCGCTGCAAGACCGCTCTAAGTAAAGCAATTTCAAGCCAAACGTCTTTATCGAACGAAGAAATCCTCTGATGACTTGCAAGTCCCTACTATAACTACTGCATTCGCTTTTTTGGTGTGTATTAGCTGCTGCACAGAAGCGGTTCTGATTCATCCTGTCCCGTCTGTCCTGTCTCTCCGTTTGTCGAATGAACGTTGCCAGATTCTACAAACGCCAAGCGATTTCGATCTCTGTAGAAACAACAAAGGGAAGGACAAATTGATAAGAAAAGCTGCCATATATAGGACGGTAATTACGTATACTGGCGTCACGGAAATTTATTACGACAATCATTATAAGATGCTCACCTGTATCCTAAACAGTTCTGATAAATTTCAAACCAAACTTGTCTGCCGAGGAGCTGCCGACAGACAATATTAAAATGAAAACAATTAAACAAAGTCGCTGTACATGCATGTGGCGTTTTTTAGTGTGGAGGATTTGCGAACTCAATCACCAACTGGCTTATATATGGTAAAGTGTGACGCCTCAAGCCTCAAAATCCCATCATTAGATAAAGATTGCTGCTGTATGATCAGCCACAAAATTTTAACTTGTTCGCACGAATAGAACAGAAGATATAGAGGTTCAAAGTTTGCTACCGTCCCATACAAACCTCTCTAATTTTGCGCCTGTTCTAAGCTGAAGGAGCAGGCCCAAAATTAGAAGGGTTTGTATGGGGAAATTAACACTAAAGTGCCCACATCTCGGGCGCAAATTGCAATGGAGAGCTAATTTTTGGCAAGTAAACTTTTTTGGCATGCTTCCTCCGAACAGCTGATCATATTTTATAATTTCGCAAATTTCATTTTTGTGACGTCATAACTTTAGTACTCTGTTTCGTACGAATTTTCCCAGTGCCACCGAGAAATTCAGAGAGGACTCACGAACTTTCGAAATTTCGTTTCATGTAATTGTTTGTACACTTTTCCCAAAACTGCAAGGAAAGGTTTGATGTTCAGTCGAAAAAAGATTGTCTATATTAATTGCAAGCTTGGCGACTTTGAATCAAGTAGAAAACCAACTAAAAATATACAAAATAATCCATGTTCTATCTACTTACAATGGCTGCTAAAATATCCGCGGCAATGAGCATGAAAAATACATTGTTCCACCCCTAAAAAGATAACAAGAAACGTTATTTAGGAAGGATTAGGTTTAATCAAGAGAGGATGATCTAAGAGAAGCATTTCCTGTGGCCCATGATATTTTTTGAAATATATTAATAATTTCGTGCCATGCTGTGAAAGTTATTTTTATTTTCTTCTGATCGAGGCTCCGACATCACATTACTCGAACTGACCAATCAGGTAGCGCTCTTAAAATAGCTCAGCTATGGACTGAAAGTTAAAAATAGATTTCAGAAATTATCATTGAAAGAAACCCATGTGTAGGGGAATGCTACTCTTAGATCATCCTCTCTTACAGTCAAAACTGCCAAGAATGCATTAATGAATTCATTATTGCAAATTTGATTTCATTAATCATTTCAATAATCCATTCTTCAAATTAAGAATCGAAAATTCAAAACAAGACTCAATCCAATAATCGAATGTTGATTTGATTAATGGCAAAATATATCTTTCCATCCCCATGAGAGAGGTGATAGTAAATCTGGAAAACAAAGAGGCAATTTTAAAGCGATTTGATAAAAATACAGGGATATGATTCGCTTTTGACTGCTAGCGTTGACTGAAATTTGCATATTTGACAGTTAACTACCAAACCGCAAGATTTGTACATTGTACACTGATTGGAGGAGCGTGCACGAAATAATGTCTGCTGTCGCAATTCGAACCCACAGGTTTTTTTAAATTGCTCACTTTACGGCAAATTTATCGCAACTTTTCGACAATAGCAATTAAATAACTACAGGAAGAAAATGGACGACTATAAATTTGGAAAGAGACAAGCGTGGCTTCGTGACGTTCGCCTGCGGTTTGGCATACCGGTGGCTTTCAGCGTCAACGGTCGGTCTGGTTGAAAATTATTAAAAGCGATCGCAGTCGTGGAAGCAACTAATAAATTTTCTCTTTGTTTTCCAGATTTACTATTACCTCTCTCACGGGGATGGAAAGAGATATTTTGCCATTAATCAAATCAACATTTGAATTTTCGATTCTTCATTTTAAGAATGGATTATTGAAATGATTAATGAAATCAAATTTGCAATAATTAATTCATTAATGCATTCTTGGCAGGAACACTTGAGCTGTTTTGACTGTAATACAACACATTTCGTTAACCCTTTAACATTTTGGGCCGATGCGTAAAAGCACTTAGCCTGTGTACATCCGCCTCCTCCCCTCAAAAAAAAAATCGGGAAGAGAGTCCTCTCTACCCGATTTTTCCTGGAGGGGAGAGATGACGGATGTGACACAGGCCTTTATTCCTGTTACACATACCAAGTCGGTTAGATGGGTGGCTTTTCTTTAATCAAATTCCCCCAACTAGAACAAATGTATGGAAACCAGTACAGAGAATTTCTATAATGAACAGTAATGATTGACATACCGTAGGTGAGATAATACCCGTCAATAGCGGTCCAAGGGCAGCACCTACAACAGAGGAGAAATAAAGTTAATGATTTGAAGATCTCAGTGGCGCCTCTCCCCTCCACCCCAAAGTGGAAATTTCAATGACTAGCCTCAGGTACCCCTCCCACCCTACAAAATAATTATGAAAATAAATAATGATGGCTTTGAAATAGGCCCATCACTTCAGAACTGTTCATCGAGGCAAAAAATCAGTGCAATACCAACCAACACGAACAATTCTTCACGAAAAATTATTTCTCAAGTTTTCTGTTTACCTTCGAACTTTAGAAATAACATTTTACTTTGGTGTTTCGTTTGCTGGAAGAAACTCGAGCATTGTACTCCAACCAATCAAGAGAGATTGTCTTCTCAGCCAATCGGATGCAAGACCATACCGATCCCGATTTCGCTCACGTGACTTTTCCCGCGCTTGACGCCGGCCACAAATTTTGGAGTCCATCTCTGATTGGTTCACTCTTCGTGGTCATACTAGTGATTGGCTCTGAGTACTAAGTTTCAGTTTTAAGGAGCTACGTCACGGATGGCTCATCATGAAAATTTAGCCTCAATTTTTCTAGTTCGTCGTTGGTAATCCGTCTCAATCGTCCCCAATCTTAACCATCCTTGGTTCTTTTCGCTTTATTAGTACATCTTTGGTGTTTCTCTACCTTAGTACAATACTATTTTGAGGTTTCCCTCGATTTGAAAGTAATTTACACATCGCAAGAAATGACTTGAAGCCGGGCTACGTCACGAATGGTGCATCTTGAAAAAATTGACTATTTTTTTTATTCAAGTTCGCCGTTCGCCGAATCCGTCTTAATCTTCTCCATCCTCGACCATCCCTGTTCCGGTTTGGTTTATTATCACCTGAGCTTTGGTGTTTTTCTACGTAAGTAAACATTATTTTGAGGCTTTCTTCAATTTGAAGGTGATAAATGACTTAAAATATCGTGACATAGCTCCTTTACATGTAATACAACGATTGTAAAATCACTAACAACATAACAAGCCTCACCCATGGAGCCTGTGCCGTCAATGATAGCTGTGACAGTGGCCATGGCTTTTGTATTGCCTTGAAGACATGGATGTGTACCCTGCAAAATAATTATCAACACACGAGGGTTAAAGGTTAAAGTCTGTCTACAAGCCATGCGGCTTATCAGGCCGGCACCTAACTCCGGTTTCCAGCATGAAGTGACTAGGAGTATCGCTACTCCCCTGGATGGGATGCTAGTCCATCGCAGGTAACCCTCCAGCATTTTTGTCAGGTTGCCCTGATGATTCACCGGTATCATTTATTTATACTCCTTGGTAGAGAGAGGTGCTGTGATAGTAAAGTGTCAAGTGCCCAAGAACACAACACAATGACACAGGCAAGAGCTCGAGACCAGACCGCTCGATCCGGCGTCCAAGGCGCTAACAATTAAGCTGCCCCGTCTCCCAATCGACACACGGTATCTTAGTAAAGTTACAAAGCGCTTTTAAGCACTGAAAAGTTTGACATTGTACAGAGGAATATGAGTTAAGTCCCAACTTACCAGATTAGCTGATACTGCTGTTGTGATTAAAGCGTAAGGACCATTCACCAGAACCCCAGTCACAATCATCAGAACTGTAATCAGAATTAGATTATCAGTCAGTAGTGACTACTAGCCCCCTTACATACATCATGTTTATTTACCCTCTGATTTACAGAGTAGCTGAATCAGCTAATATCTCTGAGAAGCAGACGGGACAACACACTCATAGTTTGACCACGACACCAGGAACTTCATGCCCTACTCTATTCGAACAGTGTCGTGGGTTCTTTTACGTCCCCTTCGAATTGACATGTAGGGGGAGGGGCCGGGTTATTTCACCCAAATATCAGAGTCTATAACAGCAGACTGATACTTACAAATATTAATTTTGAGGTTGGCATTGGCGAAGAATCTATAAACAAAAAGCTGAAAGAAAATAAAAATAATTTTATTTTAACAGTATCTCTGAAACTTCCACCTGTCATGATTGTAAATACAAAAATTGTCTTCGCATTCTTTTCAGGATAGTTCCGAGGTTAAAACTCTTAAAAGTCCTACGCTTCGGGCAGTTTTCACTGTCATTCTTCAGGAAATAGAACAATATGGCGGTCCCTACATGGTATATTGTTTTATTTCCTGAAGAAGGAAAAGAAAGACTACTTGAGCCCAACACAATATTAACCATTAAGGCCAATTTAGATGGTACAATTTTGTCGCATGCAACTTTTGGAGCGTGCGCTGCTCGCGTCATGTAAAACATCGTATACAACTTTCATATTTTAACTTTGTCTGTGGCTATGACGTGTCGTAGGGTTTTAAAACATGTTTCAAAATCCTACGACATTTTTCGTGTCGTACACGATAATCGTAACCGAGTTGTAGGTTTGATTCGACACAATTCGTAAGCATGTCGCATGCGACAAATTCGTACCGTCTACATCGGCCACCGTGTCTCCCACAGTATTAAAGTCATTCCTCAGTATTGCACTGCGCATCCTTTCTGCGCATAATTTTGCGCGTAATTAGCGCGCGCACATTATTGTGGCTATGCTCGCCAGAGAGGTAAATGATCGTTTTCTCCTAAACGAGCGTGGTGACCTATCATTTTTTTTCGCATATTTAAGTCTAGTAATCATCTTCTTTCTATACAAGGAGTATAGACCAATTCTCAGTGCAGACAAATTAATAATCACTGAAAACGTGAAAAAATATGTGTTTTTGGTTGATTTTGTAAGGAATTATGAGGTATTTTAGTCGATTATATCTCTTTCGCGGGGCTGGTGACCTATTCTTTTTATTCTATATTTTGAAACATTACATCACAATGTTCAACTAGGGAAAGTTTCAGAAACTTCCCAGTGTAACTTCTATTTCGATGGAATTACCTTAAACATTTATTTAATGAACCAAAGACTCACCATTGGTCCAGCTCCAAATAACATAACGACAACTGTGATCCCACTGCAATTTGTTTTGTCAGAAATATATCCTGCAAGTATACCTCCTAAAAAATGAATCAAACCATCAAAGTAAGCAACAAGCTTTTATTCAATCGTTGACTGTCATACATACATACATGTATATATATGTATATTCAAACAAGTCCACACAACTGCATATGTACTGTAAATGATATTTTGAGGAACGCTACCTAGAGAGGAGAGGGGTTTATTCAATATTTCCTTGAACAAGTACAAATAACAAATTAATAAACTAACAGTTGATATCCAAATCATTGTTTATTATGTTCATTTAATTGGCCCCCTCAACCATGAATGGGTTTGGACAGTTTGAAACTAATAGCTAAAAATACTATGCAAAGATATAAAAAGAAGTCCTTTGATAGGTTTGCAGGAAGTGCGGTGTTTTTTTCCAAAATTGTGCTTAAATTTTTAATCAGTAGAGTTAATCTATTGCTGTAAATCTATTACTAGGTCGGCAAGCCCTTTGATCTGGAAACCAACAAACAAGCACAAAAACTATACGACATGAAACTGGCATTCAAAATCACCTATTATTCCTCCTACGTCAAACAAAGTGGACAAATCTGCAGATGTTTGTGCGCCATACAATTCACCGCCAATATCTGGACAAAAAGAAAAATTATTAAATAATTTATAATAAAATATGATTCAGGAAAGTTGTGACTACAGTTGAAGCTCTCGTAAGCGACCAGCTCAGGGATTCGAAAAAGTGGTCATAGCTAGAGCTAGTCGCTTATGAGAATGGGCTCTCGTAAGCAACCACGCGCTGAAACAATAGAGGTTGGTCACTTACAAAATGTATGAATGCGAATGTACAGGTCACGCATCTACGGAGATTGAAAAACTTCTCTTATTCAGATGATTATACAATAATACAATGTCTCATAAATGTGTAGCATAACAAGCAGTTGCTTACGAGAGCTTAAAAACAAAGGAAAAGACCAGTTGGTAATTCCCAAAAGTAGTCGCAGTCGCTTACGGATACCGGGAGCGATCGCTTACGAGAGCTTTTAATTACAGAGTTTGAGTGACAATTCAGTCAAACAGGGTTTCACAATGGTGGTCGTAACTATAGAGCTTGGTCGCTTACGAGAGTGGTCGCAACGAGAGCTTCGACTGTATGCAATGAAGTCAAATTCAAGTTATTTACCTTCAGACCAGTTTTACTGACATACATGTATGTTACTGATACACAACCAATCTATCTTTAGTTTTAAATATTTTGATTAAAATTTTAAAGTGTATTACTGAAGATAGCTACCTGATTGATTGATTGATTGATTGATTGATTGATTGATTGATTGATTGATTGATTGATTGATTGATTGATTGATTGACTGACTGAATGAATGACTGACTGGCAGATGAACAGACAGACAGACAGACTGACCTACTGAATGACCAACCAACTGACTAACTGACTGATGACCGTTGACAAAAGTGAGATACAGTTGAACCCCGCCTTACAGACACCCGCTTAATATGGACACCTCATTATTACAGACAGTTTTCTTGGTCCCTGCGGAAGGCTCAATACATTTCCCCTTAAAACAGAAAGCAAAATACATGGAATAGCTTACTTGTGTTTTGAATATAAAATGGAAGCCAGAAGAGAAATGTGTAGCTGACCAGTTTAGCAAAAAATAAACATAATGAATACTCAATCACCCCCTGCAAAGTAAAAATGCATTCAGTAATTTAGTATTAACATACACACTGTACATGTAATCCGTTTTATGAACTTTCAGGGAGAATTTTTGAAAATAATAATACAATCATGTAGAAGAGCTTTTAGCAATCCATAAATTTGGTTTCAATATTATAATTTACAGTCAAACCTGTATTACTGTACTAAATTGTCCGACATCTTTGGCCTGCCCAAACACACTACACTGTCTTTGCTAGCAGCCACCCTCAACCTCTCCCCCCCCCCCCCCCCCCCCCCCCCCCCCCTTCCACACACACACACAACAATCCTGGATCAGCCCCTGGCCCCATAGTAAAGTAAGCAGAATTGAAGATTTGACTCACTGGTATAAGAACTGCACTCCAGAAACTGACAGCGCTAGCTTCTCCCCCGTGTGGTGATGATGATGTTGACTCCTGTGGTACATGTAACTGAAATGTATAATTTTATAATTCACAACCATATAAAGCACAAAGCTACATGTACTGTATATGTAATTCCTGACCACTATACTTAGTTTTCCTTGTAAAATAAGCACCTTCCAATGAAAACTCCCAAAATAATATAAATACTACAGTGTGTACATGTACATAATTTGTGTATAATATAAAAATAAATTAATCAGGCATAATTTGTTCATCCACTGCAGGATGTGTTAAGCCTTCTCTCAATTTCCGCCAAACTGCCCTTACTTCTTCCATGTAGGTCCCAATCTCGTGCCCAGAGTCAACAGTCTCCTCAGTCCTTTTCGGGCCATGTTCAGCCCGACTCTTGCGCTAAAATACGGACTGTTTTGCAGTCTAACTCTGGGTACGAGATTGTGTAGGTCTGGAATACATTATCTTCTTATCTCATCTTTCCACCTTTTTTCCCCCAAAATAGTGCTAAAAATTTAAAGTAGTGCCCTTCGATGTATTTAATTAATTAACCTAGTTAGTGCACGTGCCTGTGATCACCCTGTGGTCAGCAGTATAATAGCATGTGTGCATGTACAACTGTACCATAATTATCTCCATGCAGGTCCTCTCATAGTCAAACATGTTGGCCTTGTGTCATGAATAGCGTTTGAGGTTTCCTGCGCGTATTAGGCCTCAGCACCTCTACTAAACCCCACCCCCACCCCCCTCTTTTTTCACGTATCTCCTGTCAGTGTGACAGGTGCCTGTTTTTCCTTGGAGTGGGAATCATGGCATTTGCCAGCCATGGGGGCAGTTTTCTCCATCTAGGGACTGGCTGCCAAAAGACTAGTGGAAACTACTGGATGTCCTAGTGGGGGTGGAGGGGGGAGGGGGTGGCAGGAGGGTGGGAACCCGAGGGTAAGGGGGCGGAGGTACAGTAGAAGAAGAGAAGGTGGGAACTGGGATTCCCAAGGTGGTGGGAGCTGGCAGAAACAGGAAACAATTTTGCAACATTGTGTAATTAATACATTTTGCAATAGAAAAAGTACAAAGAGGCAGGAACAGGAAGGGGTGAAAACCAGGTCGGGGTACAAGGTACAAGGTACAAGGTACAGGAAGCTGTTCAGACCCCTTCCATGGCACCCAACCTCCACTTTATTTGTGACGCAGTTGTTAATAGGAATTATGGTAATTATTTTCCTTACAATTACTAACTGTAATAACTAACTGTACTCGGAAATGGATTGCATTCATCGACACCCACCTGTCTTTGGACATTAGCTGATTCTGGTTTAAATGAACATGGTTCTTTTAAAAGGCCTGCTGTTTCATCGCCCTACAAACAGAAAGATCATTGCCAGTAAGCACTGTCTGATGAAAAGAAGATGTCCGTTCTATCAGAAAAGGGATGGCACCTTCTACCTTTTCACCTCAATTTAAGTCAGATAGACTGGTCTTCATATGGACTCTTGACCACCCAATTCCCTTACAATAGCCAATATTACCATTTGAATGAAATGTTACCTAATGAGCAGCAACCAAGAAGAAGGAAAAAAATTATAATTAGGTCAAGAATCTCACCTCTTCGAAAACAACTTCTGCGCTAAATGTAGTATCAACAGGAAGAGGCTGAAAAAGAAGAGTACAACATTAAATTTTGCTGTCAGCATAAAATGAAATAAACTACAGTCATGAAATAGCTTGCAAATAGATCCTATCAGCTGCGCAGTACCATTGCCACTCAAAAACGTTTTTGATTAATTTTTGACAACTTTTTGATGGCTTTCGTTTCAAATGGCCAATAATTATTTATTATCAAAATGCAAGAATTACGAGGCGGAGATGTCAAGCTCCACGTTTGCGTTCTGACAAACCGAGACACAGTTCTTACAATTTGATTTACTAGTTTAAATGGAAGCCATCAGAATGTTGGCAAAAAGATGTCAAAAAGTTGTCAAAAATTAATCAAAACCTTTGTTGAGTGGCAACGGTAAGGTGCTCTTCATTGTAACTCAACAATGTTCTGCTTCTATACTCAAATCCCTTTGAACGTGATAATATTATAGTTTAAAGGAGCTATGTCACGATATTTTAAGACATTTTTGCGAAGTGCTAAATCACCTTCAAATTGAAGAAAGCCTCAAAATAATTGTTTACTAAGGTAGAAAAACACCAAAGAAGTGATAAGAAACCAAACAGGAACAAGGATGGTTGAGGATGGAGAAGATTATAAAGACGGATTGCGAACAGGGAATTTGAAAAAAATGGCCATTTTTTTCAAGATGCACCATCCGTGACGTAGCTCCTTTAATTTATTTATTAATAATAGTTTTAAATGTGACATCATCATATGCACAGCATGACCAATAGACAGAGATTAAGGAAGACTTACTTCAGTGTGTTGTTGGGGAGGTGTGCAACCCACATGGCTAGGATCTGAAAAACAATCACAAACCATTAATAAGGTTCTCAAAATATTTCATGACACCATTTAGCTTTTACTAGTCTGGGACATCAATAGTAAAACTTTGTGTTGGTCTACTGTGAATGTAGTAAAAAAAAATGGACACAGTACAATGTACAGTTGAATCCTGATAACTCGAACCCTCGATAACTCAAACCTCCCGCTAACAGGAACCTTTTTCGATTCCCCATCAGATCATTTTCTTACTAATTTTACCCTCAATAACTTGAACCTTTTTCGTTTCCCCTTCAGGTCATTTTCTTACTAATTTTACCCTCAATAACTTGAACCTCCCGATAACTCAAAACAAAACTTTAAAATCTCCTTGATGCCATTTATTATTGGTCCTGTTGTCAACGAGTGAAAGAAACCTGTTATAAGAATACATGAAAGACCTGAATCTCAGGAAGAATATCCTGTCATGCAAAACCAAATTCTTCCAAAGGGATTAATATAGAAAATGTATGAAAATAAGTACTTAATTAAGGGGGATATCGAGGTTGACTTTGAGGCTGGAATGGAAGCAGAATCATAGAGGACTTACCTACAACAAGAAACAGGAATACAATGACAGCCATTCCACAAATGATACAGCCTGGTACAATGAATGAATAACCCCTGTTGTGGATCAAATATTATTAATTATTATTATTATTTTATTAATAAAAATTATAATAATATATGTGTACATATGTAGTCGAAGCTCACATAAGCGGGCACCCTCGGGAAGCAGAAAAAGTGTCCGCAACTATTACTGGAGCTGAACGCTTACGGGAATATGTAAATAGTACAGTTTGTATGAGCTAGAGTTCAAACAGGGTTGTGTCAATGTGGCTGTAAGTAGAGCTGTCCGCTTACGAGAGAGTCCGCTCAGAGAGCTTTGACTGTATCATGGTTTGATTACATTATTACAGTCATGGAACATGAAACCAGCCAGCATGCTTAAATATGCATTATGCTTAATGTGCATTATTTTATTTGTACTCAACTTCAGGAGCATACATGTAGGTGGATAATAAAAGGTAAAGGTTGATGAACCTTAAGTGGCACACAACTGCCAGAGCTTATCCTGGTTTCTGTAGCATTAAGCGAATAGGAGTATTGTTACTCCCAGGGATCCATATTCGCAGTCGTCTGGTCGTCCGTGACGACCAAAACATCGTACGGACGACCAAAATAACTTGAATACTCGTCCTTTGGATGAGTAAAATCTGAGTCCGTAATTTGCATATGAGTACCTGCCTTCTATTGATTCCTCGTCCAACTGGAACTTTCAGAAAACAGAGACAAATTTGCAGCTTTCTTTCGCGATCGAATCATAATTTTGGGCGCCATGTTTGATAATGCGGTATTTTCATGAGTCACATGATCGCAGGCTCAATTTTCATGTTGTCAACCGCTGTTATTTCTCTGATGTACTGCAGCATTCAAACGCGAAAAAGTGAAAGTGAAGCTGGCGAAAAACAAGCGAAATATGAAAAGGAGGAACGGCAGCATGCCTTCCTACCTTCGTGGCAGAAAAACAGGCCCTGGCTGAAATTTGTGCCGCCCTGCATTGCTATCATCGTCTGCCACATCGCAAACTGCTTCGGTTGGAGGCAATATGTTTTGCCAAATTTGCCGGTCAACGTCCCAGTTAGACAGATCACTGGCCCAGAAAAAAAATGTTTTTGTAGATGCTGGCTGCACTGTGACATCGCTTCGCCTGGAGTCCATGAAGATCCACAAAGCGTCTTTCAAATCACTTAATAACGGTCGTGGCCGCCAAACGTCATTGTTAACCTACATGTACATTGCAGCGCGATGCATTATACGATGTTAATAAAAAACGCAAACGTTTTTAACATGTAGCCATTCTGTCGCCTTTTTTTTACCAATAATTCTCTACTTTTGAAAGGGCAACCAAAATTTTGCCAGGGCAAGTATGTTTTTTGGAATACTTGCCCGGCTGACGACTTTTAGAAAAAACGAATATGGATCCCTGTACTCCCCTAGATGGGATGCTAGTCCATAGCAGGTTACCCCCCCCAGCATTTTGTTGCCAGTACCCATTTATACTCTTGGGTGGAGAGAGGCACTGTGAGAGTAAAGTGTCTTGCTCAAGAACACAACACAGTCACCCTGGCCAGGGCTCGAACCCGGACCACTCAGTCCGGAGCCCAGCGCACTTTAACCATAATAGGCCACTGCATGGATAATAAGCATGCCTGAATAATTTGTCCTTCAACATTATTTTATCAGTTTCTCAATGTTCACAGTTTTCCTAGAGCTCGGACTCCCTTGGAAAACTGTATACTGTATTCACAGAAGTGATGTACATGTAATGTCCCTGGACAATGCCAGATGGATATTGCTTAATATATATAAATCATATCCCTTACCATTCGCCACTGGCCCATACACCAGCTATTGCAGACCCAAGTATATTTCCAACAGATGTGTGAGAATTCCATATTCCCATTATCAAACCACGCCTGAGAAAACAATCACATAATGTTATTAATAAAATTAATATGTAATTTGATCTCCCAAAAAATTAATTATTTTAGCAATTATTGCTTTAACCCTTTCACTCCCAGAGTCAAGCCTTGAGTCAATAAATGTGGTTGTAACCTTTAAGTCTGTGGATGAAACCCTAGTGTGTGACCATTCAAATGAAAGCTATCTAACAGTACTTTCATGTGGTACTGTTTATTATGCTGTACAAGGTGGTTCTAGCTTTTAAGTTTGTGGATAAAACCCTAGTGTGTGACCATTCAAATGAAAGCTATTGAGCAGTACTTTCATGTGGTACCTGTTTATTTTTGACAATATATTTTGCAAAATGAAATTTAAGATGTTTCCTCAGTTTTGAACTTGGCACTCTTGGAAGTGAAAGGGTTAAATTCAGCTAAGAATTACATGTAAATTTGATAACATTCACCCGCTGATCTTTTAAAGATAGAATATTGATAAATTAAACTGATTTATTGGTGGTAAATTTTTTTGTATTGTTCAATAATATAATTATTTTGTTGGCCATAATGCGCATGAAAAACTGTGTGCATGCTCAATAGTACATGTAGGTACATGAAGGTGCTTGAATCAGATTGTGAGTTTGCCTGGCAATAGTACAATGTACATGTACTATTGAGCATGCGCACAGTTTTTCATGCACATTACATGTATGGCCAACAAAAATTATTATTTTAAATAATAGAGTCGTAATAGCCACTGGGATATTCTGGCAACAACAACAGCTGCAATGATAAATAGTAACTTTAAAAACAACACATTTTAATAATATATACATGTGCACTGGTACTGTATGTTCCCTACCTTCCTTTCCCAAACCAATTTCCAACGCATTCTACAACACTGGGCCAGCCAGAACTCTGGTAAAACATGTACAATTTTAAATATTATTATTTTTTCATCAAGTTATACTTAACAGTACTTTTGGGTGGTTTAATACCAAGACTACAGTCGAACCCCTATTATAAAGCGGCCACCCAGCGGCCACCCCCTATTAATTGGCCACGCAGTTATCAAAGTCCCAAAACTATTGTCAGTATAATACTGTAAATAAAACCCCTGTTAAGCAGCCACCCCTATTTAGCGGCCGCAGCCACCTTTTTGGTGGTCCCGATGAGGGTTCTCCTATTGTTTTTACCCCTATTAAGCAGCCACCAACACGTAGTTTGGCCTTGCTGTGAAAAAGCTGATGACAGACAAGAGTGCCAGTCCGAAGTAGTAGTAGCAGTAGTAATAAATCTTTATTTAAGCAGGGTGGCCCATTCAGCTTTAGGCTGGTACCCACTGGGGCCCTGCATCTAAAAAATACATTATATTACAATTAATATAATATTATTTAAGAAGATTAAAAAAATTACTTATACTAATTATTACAATAAGATAAAAAATACTATGATAAAAAATACAATACTAATTACTATAAAAGGCTAAAAAATACGTTACTAAGAAGTTATGATAAAAAGAAATGTTTTGCTAGGCGGCAGAAAGTCTGTATATTATCGGCGTTTACTATATTTACAGGGAGTTTGTTAAAAATTTTCGCGCCACTAAGTAAAAGGTGACGACTGATAAAAACATTCAAACACTATGCATTTATTATCGTCTTGATGTGATTCCGTTGTTACTAAATTTTTGATTTTCTACCATGCCTTATACTAATTTATGACGAGCCCTTATTAAGTGGCCAACCCCTATAAGCGGCCACTTGCCATTTCCCCGAGGGTAGCCACTTAATAGAGAGGTTTGACTGTAATTTCAAGGTGTTGCCATGGATGGATCAACCAAACTTCATCAATGGACTGATGAAGTTCGATAATTGATCCAAATGAAATATTTCCAGGCTTTTAGCAACTTTGTAACATTTTATAAATTAATATTTCTTACTAGAGAAATTTGTACTAAGGGTTGACTTAACTTATCATGAAATTCAATCAAAATAATAAATAAAAAACATTATTGAACTTTATGACAGTAAGGCTAGGAGAAATTGCAGTAAATGATGACATATAAACCCTTCAGACAATTACCATCAACAGCTTTACATTGTATACACACCTGAAAAAATCCTGAGAAGATCTGATAAAGAAAAAATATGGCAGGGATATTAAGACGATTTCCGCTGGACGTTCGAGCAAAAAGTGCAACAAATTAAGTTACCAAAAAAATACTCATAGCACGGTAACATTTTGAATACAGTTAAGTATAAATTATCGATAAATTAGCTCCCAAGCTGACCCCGCGAGAGAAGTCATTACATATTTTAATTAAAAAGACGCTTCATGTCAGTTCAAAACAAAATGGCGTGCGTTTTTATCATTTTTTACGAGGTTTGACATTAATTTTCTCAAGAATGCTTGAGAATTTAATTGCGGGGTCACTTGAAGAAGTGAATTAAAGTGATATGTTTCAAATAGTATTCAAAATGTTACCATGCTATGAGTAGTTTTTTAGTAATTAATTTTTGCACTTATTGCTCGAACGTTGAGCGGAATCCGTCTTAATAGCCATACATGTAAGTTACATGCAGAAGTTGAGTTTTTTTCTCCCAAATTCAAGATTATGATCTCCGCCTCGGCAACTTCGCCTCTTGGCTCAGCTGCCTCGTTGGCAATAAATATTAATTATAATTTCAATTTCCTTAAGGCTCACCAAAATACTGCAAGAAACGTAACACATTTGACAGGCTGTTATTTGCAGGCTTGTATGCACATTAATCACATACCTGAACTGTGACAAAAAATGCAAAGTAGTGAAGTTTCCAGAAATATCCCAAGCCAAACAACACAGAGCACAGACCACTTGACAGCATGCCGACTGTCAGGAAATGCCGCAAATCCACGTGTTCAGCAACAAAGCCACTACAAAATAAAATAACAAAATACTGGTTAGAAGGGAAGCTACAATGCTATGCAAAATGGTTGAGACACTCCTGGTAAAAAACGATATTCTTTACCTTTTTATTTGTTTTTTTCATTTGTGGTATTAAGTTATTTCTTTTGACCCCCCTCTCCCCCATTACAATGTTGTAACCGAAAAAATGGAACGTAAATTTGACGTGGAAACAATATTGATAGGGGGGAAGAGGATGTCAAACATAGAAAATTAATAATGTTTAAAAAGGTGCGAAATTACGATAATGTCTCAAGTGTTTCTGCATAGCATTGTAGACACAAGACAGACAGCACTGTAATTGGCAAAGCCAAATAAAATATAAAATAAAATAAAAACATGTGGGCTGCAACGATTCGTGAACCTACCCTTCAATTCGATTTCAATTATTTCTATTCGATTATTTATAATTTTTCTTTATTTCTGCAGTGTCTTGGAATTATCTGTTATGCCGTCTTAAACAGGGAAAACATACATGTAATGCTTCCACACCAAAGACCTGATTGAGGCAGTGAATTCACTAGTGCTATAATATCATACCTTTGCACGCAGTACGGACCTACCAAGTACGAAAAATGTATTATATCACGTGGCCTGCTTGCAGTAATACAACATGGTGTCTTATAAAAAACAAATTTGTAAGCAGAGAAACCAAGCCAGACATGGCAAAATCAATAGATAATCGACGACTGCAGATTGTCAGATTCAAAGCAGAAAACACCGAGGAAAATGCCAAGAAAAATCCGTAAAGAGATAACGCGCTCGATATTCACATCAACAAATGGCGCTTTCAAAACATCTTTCGAGTGCTGAATCTTTCATTTTCAAGGCAGAACTCACTGAAGGTAAAGATGGCTATGAAGTTACCACAGTTAATTAAAATATTGACAAAACTCACGGGCTGGAAGGAATGGGTTAAATTATGAATTGAACGTGAATCGAAATACGGCATCAAGGAATTGTGAATCGAATCGAAGGGTCATAATCGTGATTAATCGAGTATTCGATTAATCGTTGCACCACTAATGTACAGTACAATGTACAGTACATGATGGTGAATTTGGTAGTCTGTTTGCCCAAAATAAAAAGATTCTTAGCAAATCAACTATTCAATACAGTCAAACCCCTATTATTAAGCGGCCACCCTCGGGGAAATGGCAAGTGGCTGCTTAATAGAGGTTGGTTGCCTAATAGGGGTTTTATTTACAGTATTATACTCTGATATTGGGTCTTTGATAGCTGGCCGCTTAATAGGTGGCCACTTAATAGGGGTTTGACTGTAATCACAAAACGTCTCCCTTTCCCCAAGCCCTGCTATTAAAATTTACCTGAAAAACATGCCGACAGCATAGGAGAAAAGAAATGCCAAGTCCAATGCTCCAAGTAGCTCATCTCCACTATGAGAATCTGATGACAGATATTTCATATAATTCAAAGGAAGGAATTGGAAATTCTTGGCCATTAATTTAGTCCAGGGAGGGTCATCATTATTATGGTCTATTATCAATCATCGTATTTGCGTGGTGACCACAAATCAAAAGGCACTTCCTCAGGCTGTGATCACTGGCCATCTTAGCTATCTGGTTAGGCTGCAATGGTTTTTTTCTTGTCCCCTAGAACACTCTGAACATATATTATTGACAACCTCCTCCTCAGGCGCTTCGCATTTTTTTTGCGGTTGATGAGCGCGAAGGGCGAGCGACTGGGCACAAGCCCACGCGAGGGACCATGGGAAGGAGAAAGACGAGGCATGAACGCGACCTTTCGCCTCCCTCCTTAATTTGCACGCCCCGCCCATTTCCCGCCATTTTCTTGGAATTAAGAGAGACGTCTGGGTACGAGGCTGTATTATTAAATATTATAATACATGGTTCCAGAAAATACCCATACCCACCCCAAGGAATTGAAGGTCATTGGAAATTCCGAGGGGGAGGGGGTCTCAGTTTTAAGCCAAAATTTTTAAAGGAAAGTATGAAGCTAAACTGGAAATTCCAGGGGGGCAGGGATTCAAAACAAAACACCTTCCATGGGGGGAGAGGAGGGGGGGTATGGATAAAATATTTTCTAGAACCACATTATATAATAATAATAAATAATAAAACCTTTATTTAACCACGGGTTCCATTTCACAATAATTGTGCTCTTCCACGGAAACCGTGCAGATTACAATAATTATTAATAAGATTAATTATTAATTACAATGAATTACAATAAAATTAATAGCTAATAAATAATAGCTACATGTAGCTAAGTAAATTATTATTACAATTAATTATTAACAATAATTATAATCATCTAATTCAAGAACCTACACATGTACTGTACTGCAACGTACATGTACATGTACTGTAAATGTAGTTACACATACAGCATTCATGATTCTGTAAGAAACATGATATTGCAAAAGCATTTACATGTATCTTAGTTATATTATCAAGGACGGACGGTATGGTTTTAGTGAGGTTTGAGTTTGAATCTTACCAAATGGTTTCCAGCCATGGCAAGTTGAGGTTATTTCAGAACAATTTGGATTCAATGTTCCCTAAAACATTCAAGGAGGTAAACAAACACATTAGACAAAACTGCATGAGGCATGTGCAGGAAAAAGGTACATTTGTATACTTGCATTGCAGCCATGGACAGCTGCTGTATGTGAAAAATAAATATTGCATACTGAGGTGTACAGTACATGTAAGCCTTGTTGTTTAGTTCTTCCATGTGCCAGCTGTGTCAGTAATCTCTATAGTATCGCTGTACTGTGTCTACTGCATGCTACGCGTCAGTGGCTATGGTTGCTAGGCAACACAACAAGGTCCTGACAGCAGCTGGACACCCACAGGGACAGGCAATCCACCAATATTGCCACATAATGTGTCGTTCCAGAAAATATCCATACCCCCCCACGGAGGGTCACGGAAATTCCGAGGGGTAGGGGGGTCTAAAAGTGATAAATTTCCGAAGGGGAGGGGGGTACAAAAAGAGTTTTCTTTCCAGAGGGTTTCCTTTCTGAACAAGCACATCAAAATTCGTAAGAAATACTTACGTACTTTGTCTCTATTATCGGAGAATGAAACAAAGCCAAATCAAATGTTCTGACCATTGAAATAATCCCAAACACCTTGTTCTTTCATGCATCTTTTATTTTCTTAGTTTACCGCCCCTCAAAAACTGTCTCTAGAAGTTGCAAGCACGAACCTCCGAACTGAACCGAACCGTATCAAAATGGCCGACCAAAACTCCTTCCCAGTCCCCTGACCGTTGTTTCTTGGAAAAGCCAGGCTGCTCAGCTTTGTTACGAACGCGAACGATTCCTTCGTCGAGTAAAGCGCTAGCAATGGCAAAATCTCTTGAAAACAAAAACATAATCAGACTTCAAGACAAGTAAGTTAAAATTTTGATTGGAAAGAAAGATATTCTTTCTTTTTTGGATTAAATTTGCGATTCACGTTCATTGTCTGTTCTTTCGGTAAGCTGTGTTAGCCGTGTGCGTGTTGATGAAAGTGATCGAAATAAATGTTGCGCTAACTGGTAAGCTTTTTCGCTATTTTTCAAGTGTAAAAAGGGTTTCAATTTCCAGGGGTGGGGATTTTCAGATTAAAACTCATGGAAATTCCGGAGGGTAGGGGGGTTCATCAAACACCCGCTGGAATGGAAATTCCGAAGGGGTGGGGGGGTCCAAACAAAATAACCCTCCGTGGGGGGGGTATGGATATTTTCTGGAATGACACAATGTGCAATCAAGATGAACAGCAGCGCAAAAACAAGAAATTGAAATTAAGTCGTGTTCCAACTATTCTGTGTCACTGTTCCCATGGTTGAAAAGCAATGAATTGATAGTAATATGAATTTTATGACACAGAACCCTCTCCCCACCCCCACACTGGCAGTATGTACATGTACTTGTGACGCATAAATTATTATTCAATTTTTCTTGGAATATTTTTTTGTCATAGAAACTAATAGTTTTTTTATATTCAAATAAACTACATGTAGATGGGAGGCACAGTGGCCAGATGGTTAGTACGTTGGACTCTGGATCGAGCAGCCTGGGTTCTTGTGTTGGCTGGGGTCATCGTGTTGTGTTCTTGGGCACCACCCAGCACAGGGAGCAGACGAGAAAAATTTGACCATGAAATTTGTGCATTCGATCTACATGTATTTGCTTGCGTTATTGCATTATTTAATCTGTTTGTTTACCTGCCTGTTTTTAGTTATTCACCCCAGCGGGAAATCAGTCGCTTTCTGGTCATTGCCCAAGACGGGTGTTGCAATCAAAGATTCTTGCTGGGGGCGAAAATTCATAACAGCCGTGTAAACAAAAAGATCAAATAACGTGGGAATAACACTAGCCTCCTCGCAGACTTTCTTTTGATTTGGCTCGTCACGCAATATTTCTAGAATAACGCAAGACACCACGCAAGCATATAGAGATCTAATAACCCACATACAGCTGTAGACCTGTATGGTAGGTCAAATTTGGCTCCTCTGTTCCCTGTGCACCCAGGACTAAAATGTTGTAAATAGCATTTCATCCAATGGAAACCAGAGTTAAGCATCAGCCTTTAACCCTTTAACCTAGCTTGATGCATTTCTCAGTCTCTGAACATGTTTAGAACGTTCAAATTTTGTTGTGAACTTTAGGTAATCCTCTTGAACTTGAACTTGAGAATAACAACACATGTTGTAGAATTCTTGAGATTTTTTCCAGCATGGGCACATTAGGGCGAAAATTTCCAAAACAAATTCAGAACTTTTCGTTTTACCCAATCCTTACAACGCGTAATTAGAAATGTATTATGACTCTTACCTTCACTACACTAATAGGTTTTCTTGAAAGATGGTACGTAGTATAAGCAAAGAAGGTTAAAATAAGCGCCCATCCACGATACCTGGAGTGGAAAAATATAAGCTTATAAATGTGGAATAATTTTGAACATCACAAGATCAAAACACGAATTCCTTGATATATAAGCTTAACTGATAGCTATTATAAGCGTAGGTCGCCACAGCAAATATAGAAATAACCGAGGAAACTTACCATTGGGTTCGTTCCCGTCCAATCCATCGTATAAATTGTATTCCATAAGGGACTTTGCTTGAGTTATGATCACGAATTCGTAGCTCTGGGTTATTCGACATTTGCGATTGTGAAAAATAATCCAAGCTTGCAAGCGGTTTTATGATAGATCAGAACTTCGGTTCAAGGGAAAACCTGTGTTAAGAAAATGAACATTCGATTAATTACAAGAATGAAAGAGAATGTTACTCAACAACAGTAAACATTTCATAATTTGAGACTTGCCTATAAAAACAAGCGCCATGTTTGATAAGAGTTTTATAGAGCTAAGTTTGAGCTTACATGTGAACAGATCCCAGTTATTTTCAACCAGATAGGCTGGTATAAGATTTACATATTCAAATCCATTCATCTTACTTACCGGCTTCCGACCAAGATAGTGTTTTTACTGTGCTTTTTATAGCTTTCGAAATTTTTTTTTTTTGCTCATTTCCTTATGCCAGTCATGTGACAGAAAAGACGAAAAGACGAGTGAGCTTGAGTACGAACATACATGTTGTCGTGACAACCGTGTTGCGGTAGAGCTCGATCGCGAAGTCTGTGTTCATCTTCGAATGGTTGAAAATGTCGACTCATTTTAGCGCAAATCAGGTAATTTTACGTGCTTTTGAAAAGCTTGAACCTTAGATCAAACAATGAAGAGCTTAATGTTGGTCACGAAGAGTTCAATCTCCACATATTTATACAAATTGTCGTCGCTCTCCGCCATACATTGCATCGAAACTACTCAGTAGTGGAACTAGTTTTCATACGTACCAAAACTTATTCTGAACACTTTGTGTTTATGCACTGTTAAATGTCTTTTTTTATTTTATGTTGTGTAGTATGATCAAGCCTTTGATGCCCAAAGGTTGCAAAATTGGGAAATTCCACAGCGATACAAGGAGGTAAGTAGGGATCGATCGACTGATGTGTGTAATGAACACAAAGGACCACAAACAAAACAAGTCCTTCCTTCTTTAGTTTTCTTTTGTTTTGCTTTATCAAGAGGCTTAATATGACATAATCGCTAACTTAGGCTAACCAGAGTGCTGTTTAGGCTAACCGAGGAGCTAATAGTCGGACTCATAAACATAAGCTAATCTTCCAAAGCTCACAGTTTGGTCGCCATTTTATCGGGTGGGATGATATACCATTTCATATAATTGGTAGCTCCTAGGGGTAATCACGAACTTGAGCCACACCCCGGGGGGGGGGGGGGTACTTGACCCATGTTTGGGTATAGGGGTGCCGCTGAGGGTTTGAAACCCTGACCCTGTTTAGGGCAAAAAACCCCTGAAATACCCACCCTGTGTAGGGCAACACCCTCTATTTTAGGACCCTGTTAAGGGCAAACGACAAAATACACACTCTGTTTAGGACAGGTTTATTTTAGACACCCTGTTTAGGGCTGACTCGCATGAAATTATATACCCTGTTCAGGGCAGAGAGGCCAAAAACCATACCCTGTTCAGGGCAGAGAGGCCAAAAACCATACCCTGTCCAGCGGCACGTCCCCGTATAGGCCATATAAGGGAGTACCCCCCCGGGAGCCACACTACCCAAAATTGATTACGGTACCTTTTAGTTGTCTGTTTCAAAATTTTCAACAAATATATATCGCGCTACTTTTAATTGAGAGACCCTCAATTAATAAGCCACTGCACCTAGTAATGGATGTTTTACACCCCTTCACTCCTTTGGAACTCTTTCTTTACACCAGAGACCATCCGCTCTTGAAGGGTTTACTCAGCCAATAGCTAACAACCGTGGACATATTTTGCCTGGAATCCCGCGCTCATCAAAGAGTCCATGGGGTGAGTTTCTCGGGACATGGGACATGACAAAGCCTCCTCTCAGAACAAAAACCATGAAGACTACTGCGATGTCAACAAGCATGCAAAAAGCTCCAGAGGCCCATGTAGAAATGGTGCGTACAACAAGCCCCAAACACGATGGCATCGCCGAGAAAGCAAGAACACCATCACCCCTACAAGAAGCCATGCGAACACCGAGCCCCAAAGTAGTTACTCCAGAGAGAGGAAGCCCTCGCCCCCCGAGCCAGAATAAAAAGTCGCCCAGCCCTACTCAAGTGAAAACCCCTGATCCTCCTACGAGCCCCACCCAGGATGACAGTTCTCCTAAGAAAAAGTTGTGTTGTGTGATCCGTGATCCAGTTTAATAATTGTACAACCTCTTGTATTCTGTAAGTAACAGATTTGAACAAAATGTCAAATATATAATTCAGTGTAAATGACATTTTTCAGTAAACTAATGGAGTGATTTAGTGTTGGTTGTATTACACCATGCATCCTTTTGCATATGATTTTAGCGTGCGCACATTAGAACATGCAAAAACATTAGAACATTACGAAATTTGACACCTGACCCTCACTATCTCGTCTATCTCGAACCCCCGATATCTCGACCAATTTTCCATTTCCCTTGAGAGTTAATAGAGATAGCGGGGGTCGATCTACTGCATATAACTTCTGACTCTGTGTAGCAGTCGTAGCTTTAATTTCCGGGTACACAGCCTATCTGACCCTGCAGGCAGCATTCGTGGTCTATTAGTTTTTATTAAATAAACAATATACTACGCGCACTCTAATTGGCTCAAAAACATTTACCATTATAACTCTAAACAATGAAAAACGGTTTCCGGAGTCGAGTTATGGTAACACTCGAAATTGCTGTGAAAACCCCGGAACTACTCTTCAAAATTTCTCGTTCTCCCAAACTTCACTCGTGTTAACGTTTTCTATTTGGTATACTGTTCTTCAGCCACGGTAGGGGACGATTGACTCAGTATAAACTATCCAAAATAATCGTAGCCTACGTGGGGATGGGGTAAAAAGAAAACTACGAGCCCATTTTCTTTTTACCCCATCCCCACCGCGGAGCCTATTCATAGGCTAAAATAATCGTGATACTTACTGCAGGCCGAGATTCCTGCAACCACTTTGAATACCAGATGCAACTGAACAACGTATAAAGACCTATAAAGGAGCTCGAGTTGGCTTCTGTTTTAAGCTTATATACTGATGCGAAAAGTGCGGAAACCGAATTATTGATTAATTAAGGCCTAGAGACACTAGTTGTACACAAATTATAACTTTTGGATGAGTCCAGAGAGAGAATGTGCCTTCTTTTTAACTGTACCTTAGGGAAATTGAACAACTTAATTCCCCCTCCCCCCCACCGTGGGTCATTTTTTTAAATGCTAATGTACGGGGGTTAGCCCGGGGGGGGGGGGGGGGGGCTGCTGGAATTGACTGACGCATAATTTGTCCTGGAGCGGTACGTAGAGGATCGAAGTATTCACCAGCAGCTACAATCCGTGTCATAAGTCGTGGGAATACCCTCCCTCTCCCTTTCCAACGTTAGATAGGGCAATAAGCGCACTCTTTGTCCAGTGTGTCCCGGAGTGTATTTTAGGTTTTAAAACCGTGACAACATCAGTTCAACAGACAGCGAACATCGAACATATTTCAACAGTGAACATATTTCCTGCACCGCTGGTTTTATCTCGTGCGCCTAATACATATAAACACACATAACAACAACAACATAAGAATGTGTATAGTCTTTACTAGACCCTTGAATGTGAGACCATGGATGGACCAGAATGTGTATAGTCTTTACCAGACCCTTGAATGCGAGACCATGGATGGACCAGAATGTGTATAGTCTTTACAGTCTTGAGTCAGTCTTTTTAAGTACCAACAATTTGCCATACTGGATTGTAGGTTATTATTTCGGCTGTCGCTTGAATTGAACTGTATGCCGGGCCGATAGACGGTTCTTGCCGATACATAAAATACGCGACAATTTGCCAGGTCAGTTGTCAAAAATACTCTAAATGTTACATTTATTCCCAGATTGAACTCCAGCTCCGCCCAATTAACTGGGATATTTTATTGTTTTTGGTCAATATTTTATTTTATTATATTAGAGTGCGAATACGCACCAAAACGGGTACCGTATTACAACACGGGTCTTAGTACCCCTGACCCGGGGGGGGTACTCAAAAAAGTTTTATACGGGGAGGCTCCGCCCAGAGGTCCAACCCCTTACCCTTTCATATACCATTTTTCACAGAAAAGGTACCCCTTTCATATACTTTCCATAGAAAATGGTACTCCTTTCGTATACCTTCCACAGAAAAGGTACCCCTTTCATATACCTTCCATAGAAATTATGAAATGGTACCCCTTTCACATACCTACAGTAGAAGCACTGCATCTCTTTTCTATATCCTTGTAATGGACTTAATGAGCAATATATATCACCAGAAATCATCAAGCATTACCAGTAGAGATGTTGACCAAACAATAATATCATTTACTCGTGAAATCCCTACCCTTTCATGTACTTCAACTCGTGAAATCCCTACCCTTTCACATACTTCAACTCGTGAAATCCCTACCCTTTCACATACCTCGAGCCTAAAAAAGGACCCCTTTCGGGCGGAGCCTCCCCGTATAGTCCATTATAGGGAGTACCCCCCCCGGGACCCCTGACCGCGCGCTACGGAAAACACTGTCGAAAGCCTAATAGTTAGGAAATATATTATGTCGTATAATAAACAAAGGCTCTAAAAAATAAAACTGACTCGTAAAAATACCCAGCCGTATTACACAACTTTCCGCTGAATAACCTCTTTGTATTCAACGGTCACTTGATTGAGGAAACCGAAACTCTCGTGCTACTGAAATGACTGAATAGTAATTTGATTTCACTGAAAATCTCTATGGATGGAAAGTTTAGGGAAATTCCGCGTATGATCTGAAGACACATATTAGAGTCATACTGAATAATCTACGTCAACATGGTCAAAGTCCTCTTGAATCCGGGCTTGAATGAACTCCTGAACCAGTTGCCCTGGAGCTGGAGTTTTGCGGGTGAACCCTTACTGTGAACCGTCAACCTTTTCCCTGACTAGACTGTATAAGAAAGGAATTCAAAATTGCACTCACCTGTTGGAACTGCCTGTGCAAGCTGTATTAAGGTCTATTAACAGAGTGCTCTTCACTGCTAAGGTCTCCTTTATCTCTGATGCCATGTCAAACAAATGCCAAGATTTTAAAGTCCTGAGATTGAGCAAGAGCTCTGCCATGTTTGGTGGCTGTCGTGAGGCAATAGTATAGCCAAGGGCAATAGACAATTGAAACCAAAACCAGCCGATTTCGAAAGCCATATACATTGCCCGACAAAAAATGAAATTCTATATTATTTTCATTAGCTCTCCTAGTACTCGAAACATCAGTAAAACCACCAACAAAACATCAGCTGCTTTTTACAATCTCTTTTGCGGAACAATATACACGTAGACTCCGTTCACAATGTGTCTGGAAGCACGTTGCGACATGTCGTTGATGCATATGGTGTCTGTACGCAAAGTTGAAAAAACGGCCCGGGAGATTTACTGGCGCAATCAAAAGCGAGCATTAATTGGGTTATGCTACAGTAGCTTACCATTTTCCAGTAAATTGGTTTTGAGATTTGTTGCTGAACGAACTAACTCGAGCATGGCCTCTGATCCACAACGAGTCATACGTTCTTCTAGAAAAGCAATCATACTGAGTAGAGAACGAGAGAGAGCATCACGACATGTAAAAGCATAAAACCCCCGGGGGGGGGGGGGTACTCAAAAAAGTTTTATACGGGGAGGCTCCGCCCAGAGGTCCAACCCCTTACCCTTTCATATACCATTTTTCACAGAAAAGGTACCCCTTTCATATACCTTCCATAGAAAATGGTACCCCTTTCATATACCTTCCACAGAAAAGGTACCCCTTTCATATAAAGGGTACCCCTTTCACATACCTACAGTAGAAGCACTGCATCCCTTTTCTATATCCTTGTAATGAACTTAATGAACAATATATATCACCAGAAATCATCAAGCATTACGGTAGAGATGTTAACCAAACAATAATATCATTTACTCGTGAAATCCCTTACCCTTTCATATACCAGTCCAGCGCATTTCTTCTTTTGAAAATGTTTTCATCCGCCGACCAAAACAAACAGTTATCCAATCAGAGCGCGAATTTGGAGTCACGTGGTGCGAAATTCACGATTGCGATCGCGCGCGAGTTGAAAGCTCTGAGTCGATCTAACGCGATGCTTTGAATGAAACAATCCAACAATCTATTTACGTTTATTTCTGGCCGGGATTAGCTGCCTGCTGGACGAGAAACATGGCTTTGATATATTTTAGCCTGGAATAAGTTGTGACGAGCGCTTGCCTTTCTTGTTGCGCTCTAGATCGAGCTCTTGTCGTGCTCAGATCGGAGATCGCCGGCTTCGTCCTTCGACAATCCGCAGCTATACGCTTTCATGTATTACTGGCCGGGATCAACTGCTTGCACAAAGAGAAACATAGCTTCGATATCCTTAGACAGAAAAAATTCTAAAATTATCATTTAACTTTCTCTGTAAAAATTTTCAATTTAAAAATATTTATTTATATTACCGACCAAAAACTTCGCCGTTAATTAACAGCGAAATATTTCATCTGTATATAAAGATGAAGCTAAAACTTCGCGATTACTTAACGGCGAAATATTTCATCTGTATATCTGTCCTGATTCAACAAAACATACCCGAGAGCTTGGCCAGACCCACCAAACAGTTTCCGGTCCCCCTAGCCTCCCCCGGCGGGGAAATGACAGACCCAGGCAGGTCTGCACATTGCTGGAGGCTTAGCTAGCCCAACCCTGGCCCAAACAAAGCAGCTCAGCTAGGCAGCGAAACAGGGCAAGCCACACAAACACAATGCAAGTCATAAGAAGCCAAGTAAGGGTCACTTGAGATTCGGCGACAAAATGCACCCCTAGCCCGTCCCCTGGCCAGGCAACAATGCAACCCCTGACCCTCTACTCCCTGGGGCTGTTAGGTCAAGGACCGGTCTACCTGGCGAAGCTGTCCTTGACGTTGCCCCCCCTCAAAATTCTCGAACGCCAGTGGTCGGTGGAAGGGGTGGATTGGAGGCCCCGGAGGGCCTCCAATCCCTGTTCACCTAACATTGACTATCTCCCCTCCCCTAGCCAGGCAGCAATTCACCCCCTGAGCCTGGACTCCCTGGGTCGGTCAGCCCTTGGACTGGCCTACCTAGCACATGTGTCCAAAACAGTCAGCCCCTCCCCTCCCCTGAAATTTTGCCGACACCATAGGCTTGAGGTGGCACACAAAACCTTGCTCCGAGCGGGTACGTTTAGCCAAGTTCGGACAGATATAAAGATGAACCTAAAACTTCGCGATTAATTAACGGCGAAATATTTCATCTGTATATAGGGATGCACCTAAAACTTCGCGATTAATTAACGGCGAAATATTTCATCTGTATATAAAGATGAACCTAAAACTTCGCGATTAATTAACGGCGAAATATTTCATCTGTATCTAAAGATGAACCTAAAACTTCGCGATTACTTAACGGCGAAATATTTCATCTGTATATAAAGATGCACCTAAAACTTCGCGATTAATTAACGGCGAAATATTTCATCTGTATATAAAGATGAACCTAAACTTCGCGCTTAATTAACGGCGAAATATTTCAGGGAGTATCTAATCTGCGCGGGTCGCGTGTCGCGGGTAATTTACGCGGGTCGAGGGTAATTTACGCGGGTCGCGGGTAAATTTACGCGGGTAAATTTAAGAAGGTGGTATATCAAGATATTTTCGTAGAGCCGTAAAATCCAAAGTTATTTTACGTGAAACGGGAAATGTGAAATGAATATAACCTAATGAAAATGAAATGAAATGAAAATGACTTACGATGTAATAGCCGTAATTTTCCAAAAATTATTTTCCGTGAAATGAGAATTGAGCACTTAATTCTTCGTGAACTGCGATCGCGGCATTCGCGGGTAAATAAATTGTCGACCACAAGTATATTCCGCATTTATTATATTTTATTTAAACACAACAAGATAAACTATGTCAATGGTACACATGTATAGTATAACAAACGTGGTTGAGCGTAAAATAAAACATATTATTGTACCATATTATAAGTATTACGAGTTAAGTTCAGTTAACGCTGAGTAAAATACTGGCAAACCATCTTGCTTAAATTTGTTTAACACTGCCTCGTCAATGATATTTTCAGCTGTAATGTTAGTAGGGGCCCTAAGGTTAGTCCACGCTGGAATTTTTTTTACACAGTCCACATTGGGACAGAAATAAAACATGGTTTCTGTTACGAAAGTTTGTTCGTATGGAACATACAACCCCTTTACTGAAACAGTTAGATCGCCTTCTTTGTGCTCTTTACGGCATGCTCGGCACCTAGGTGTCATTCCTTTCTTCTTCTTTTTTAACTTAAGTCCAATCCTGGGAATTTTTATTTCTACTATCTTTATCCAAAAGGTCTTGCACTATTTCCCTTCTGGTGCGGGACTGATTTGTATTATACCGGAATTTTAGCTCTTCGGGAATAATCGTGGGTGAGTTTCCCAACACTGTCGATACTTCATTCTGAGTTAAATGAAGCTGCTGCAAAAGAGAACTGTTCTCGGGAATTTTGCAGATGTACAGATAAATCCATATGATATGTTTACATAGCTCTTTTCCATCGTTTTTATTGAAATCGGCACAAATACACGAGGGGCTTTGTCCTAGTATTATTCTATAACCTGATGAATAGGTCCCACTTCCACTTACAACTGTATACGTTCGACCAAGAGATGACAAAGTACTATCTACAATTTTAACCTTGATTGACTCTTTTTGTTCTTTGGCTCTCTTGAGCCTGTCCAGGAAGCCCTTGCTTCGTAACGGCCTGTATCAGTGCTCAATTCCAGGAGCCCATCACTAGGAGCGAGCAACTCCGACACTACGCCTATGTCACAGCGTTTTTACAGACCGGTTTATTTTTAGACTCCTTTTTCCCGGGAAAATGTGTTTCTGGTCCCATGTGTAATGTGAAATGAAATAAAAGACAATTAAAACGATGGCGACCTAATTGCGGCCTTTGTTACGCGGTAACGCCAATTAATGATTACAAAGGGAAAACGTTTGATTGTCTGGCGGGAATACGAATTCGCGGGAAAAGCGAATCTAAAAATAACCTGGTCTGTAAAAACGCTGTGACACGAATCCAGTCCAGTTGCTCGCTCCTAGTGATGGGCTCCTGTCAATTCTCATTTCACGGAAAATAATTTTTGGGAAATTACGGCTATTAACAGGGGCACCCAACGGATCGTTTCGGTGGAATATCTGTTCGGAAGGCCTATAATCGCCTCAGATATTCGGTTAGGGAAATGTCATCTCAAACTTTCGTAATATGGGAAAATTAATGCCTTTTGTTTTCGGAGAGATAAAAAATGTCGTTTTGGGTACAAAAAAATGTCAGCTAGGATTTTCGGAAAGGCAAATTCAGCTCGTAAATTCGGGTAATAAGAGTTCAATCCCTAAAATGTTCTGATGTTTGAAAGTTCAGCTAACGTATCCGAAAAGAAACATTTTTCTTAGCAATTAAAAATAAGCCATTAAACTGCACAAAAAGCATAGTTATAACGTAAAAACAACGTTCCGACACCTACAAGAAAGTTTGTCGTTGGGTGCCCCTGTATTAAGTCATTTTCATTTCATTTTATTTTCATTAGGTCATATTCATTTCACATTTCACATTTCCCGTTTCATGTAAAATAACTTTGGATTTTACGGCTCCACGAAAATATCCAGATTTATTATTCTACTATTACGTCATTTCACCATATAAGGTCAAGAGAACACGTAAAATATGAGACGGTATTGACTACTATGGAAAATAGTCGGGAAATTTTGCAGTAGAATAATAAATCCCGTATTCGATGATATAACATATAATACGAGCGGACATTTTGCTCATTGCTCGCAAAATCGCAAAATATCCGCAACTCGCAAAATATCCGCGCGTATTATATGTTAAACCATCGAATAAGGGGTAAATACCACCTTCTTAAATTTACCCGCGTAAATTTACCCGCGACCCGCGAAGTTTTAGGTGCATCCTTATATACAGATGAAATATTTCGCCGTTAAGTTTTAGGTGCATCCTTATATACAGATGAAATATTTCGCCGTTAATTAATCGCGAAGTTTTAGGTGCATCTTTGTATACAGATGAAATATTTCGCCGTTAATTAATCGCGAAGTTTTAGGTTCATCCTTATATACAGATGAAATATTTCGCCGTTAATTAACGGCGAAGTTTTAGGTGCATCCTTATATACAGATGAAATATTTCGCCGTTAATTAATCGCGAAGTTTTAGGTTCATCTTTATATACAGATGAAATATTTCGCCGTTAATTAATCGCGAAGTTTTAGGTGCATCTTTATATACAGATGAAATATTTCGCCGTTAATTAACGGCGAAGTTTTAGGTGCATCCTTATATACAGATGAAATATTTCGCCGTTAAGTAATCGCGAAGTTTTAGGTTCATCTTTATATGCAGATGAAATATTTCGCCGTTAATTAACGGCGAAGTTTTTGGTAATCCTTATATGCAGATGAAATATTTCGCCGTTAAGTAATCGCGAAGTTTTAGGTGCATCTTTATATACAGATGAAATATTTCGCCGAAGTTTTAGGTGCATCCTTATATACAGATGAAATATTTCGCCGTTAAGTAATCGCGAAGTTTTAGGTTCATCTTTATATGCAGATGAAATATTTCGCCGTTAATTAACGGCGAAGTTTTTGGTACATCCTTATATGCAGATGAAATATTTCGCCGTTAAGTAATCGCGAAGTTTTAGGTGCATCTTTATATACAGATGAAATATTTCGCCGTTAATTAACGGCGAAGTTTTAGGTTCATCTTTATATACAGATGAAATATTTCGCCGTTAAGTAATCGCGAAGTTTTAGGTTCATCTTTATATGCAGATGAAATATTTCGCCGTTAATTAACGGCGAAGTTTTTGGTACATCCTTATATGCAGATGAAATATTTCGCCGTTAAGTAATCGCGAAGTTTTAGGTGCATCTTTATATACAGATGAAATATTTCGCCGTTAATTAACGGCGAAGTTTTAGGTTCATCTTTATATACAGATGAAATATTTCGCCGTTAATTAACGGCGAAGTTTTAGGTGCATCCTTATATACAGATGAAATATTTCGCCGTTATTATAAAGTAATCGCGAAGTTTAAGGTCCATCTTTATATACAGATTAAATATTTCGCCGTTAATTAACGGCGAAGTTTTGCGTCTGTATTATTATATATACAGATTCACTTATTTGCTAAATTTAAATTCTCTCTGTAGAGTGAGGTCAATACAAAATTCGCATTTATCAAATCACCGCAAAAATCGCGGCCCATCCACGCAAATTGTAGTCTCCTACGCAGCCGTTATTTGTGTCGTCACGCAACGCTTCTCCCCACTGGGAGAAGCGTTGCGTGACGACACAAATAACGGCTGCGTACTGGAGACTACGCAAATTGCGGCCCATCGCTCAGATTTCGTACAAAACATCTAGAATACCTATAGAATGTCTCTGAATTTTTTCAAGGCCCATAAAAAATTTTCACGAGATATATAGTGAATTGAAGACCATCAATCGGTCCAGTAAACAAGCAAAATTGACATATGTATCGAAAGTAAAAACTCACCTTCGCACACATTTCGCCGCCATTGTCCACAATCTCAAGCACAACGCAATCTTCAATGCTTTCTTTGTTGTTGTGTTACAAATCGGCAGGCAAAGCAAGCTGGGAAGACTCGATAAGTTTTAGGTGCATCCTTATATACAGATGAAATATTTCGCCGTTATTATAAAGTAATCGCGAAGTTTAAGGTCCATCTTTATATACAGATTAAATATTTCGCCGTTAATTAACGGCGAAGTTTTGCGTCTGTATTATTATATATACAGATTCACTTATTTGCTAAATTTAAATTCTCTCTGTAGAGTGAGGTCAATACAAAATTCGCATTTATCAAATCACCGCAAAAATCGCGGCCCATCCACGCAAATTGTAGTCTCCTACGCAGCCGTTATTTGTGTCGTCACGCAACGCTTCTCCCCACTGGGGAGAAGCGTTGCGTGACGACACAAATAACGGCTGCGTACTGGAGACTACGCAAATTGCGGCCCATCGCTCAGATTTCGTACAAAACATCTAGAATACCTATAGAATGTCTCTGAATTTTTTCAAGGCCCATAAAAAATTTTCACGAGATATATAGTGAATTGAAGACCATCAATCGGTCCAGTAACAAGCAAAATTGACATATGTATCGAAGTAAAAACTCACCTTCGCACACATTTCGCCGCCATTGTCCACAATCTCAAGCACAACGCAATCTTCAATGCTTTCTTTGTTGTTGTGTTACAAATCGGCAGGCAAAGCAAGCTGGGAAGACTCGATAAAATGAAAATTTCAAACTCAAGTGGAGTCCATGACACGGGAAGATTTCAAAGTCGCCATGTTGTGACGTCACGCTATTGTTTAGCGCAAATGCGCTGGACTGTATACTTCAACTCGTGAAATCCCTACCCTTTCACATACCTCGAGCCTAAAAAAGGACCCCTTTCGGGCGGAGCCTCCCCGTATAGTCCATTATAGGGAGTACCCCCCCGGGCATAAAAACAGTGGGTTACTGTCAACCTTCAGGGGAAGGGATTTTTCAAGCCAAATTAAAGACTACTATTTTTTCTGCATTTTCCAAAAAGAATAATTTGAAAAACTTGAAATGCGCGCGAGTTCTATAAACTAAATTCGATTTTGAGACGACATTACGGCTTTATAATGACGGCTAGTTGGGAGAAAATATATTCCGTATTGGGCGGAGTCGCGAAGCGACGGACTCCTAATACGGAATATATTTTCTCCCAACGCCGTCATTATAAAGCCGTAATGTCGTCTCAAAATCGAATTTAGTTTTGTATCGCGATTCAAACATTTTTGGACAAATTAAAAGGAAAATTAAGATCAGTTGTTGTTGATTGAAATAGAAATTCCCACTATACGCGACGAAATGTGCACGAAAGCATTTTATCGTTTCGAAGAAAGTCGGACTTTTTTCGCCGATAAACTGCTTATGGAAACAAATCAATTTAGAATTATGTCCCAACAAAGTTTTCTAAAGTACCAAACAGCAATGAAGTGGGAAAATAATCCAATTTTGCACCGAAAAAGTTGATTTTACAACTTAGCGCGTGCACATCGCGAAAGCAAGTGAAAACGGTAAACAAACTCTTACAATAAATAAATGACGTTTAATACTCACCATACGCTAACTTTTAGATTGAGCAAGTTGTACCGGCGAATAAAGCACTCCATAAATGAGCAAATGACAAGATATAAACGATTGCCGACGAGTTCATCGAAGGAACTTTTGAATTTTGAGGAGTACGCGAGGAACCCAATTCAGTGCACCGGTGCCAATCTGTATCTTCAGAACCAATCACCGGCCCGCATTTGAGACGACATTACCGCAAAATAATGTCGTCTCACTCGTTAGCAAAACTATAGGTGGATCGCGATACTCGACAAAAACGTGTTTTCAAATAAAAGTAAAAATCCACTAAGGTGTTATATAAAGGCAATTAGAATGTGTCAACCGCAGAGCTCCCCGTGACGTTTTTTACGGCAATCTCACCCCGCGCCTTGTATTTCATGTCGCTTTAATTTGTTTCTTGTGTTTATGCTTGTCTTGTAATTTATGACACCGAAATCTACGCTTCCGCACGCCGTTTATGAAGAAAAAGAGAGGAAAGGGCTGTTATCAAGGAAAACTTTAATACCCGCGTGCATTTATAGCCGCAAACAACGCTTGCTTTGGATGAATTCCAGTTTCGTCGACGCCACTTTCGCCAGCCTTTTTCTTCCTTTGTTGTTCTCGTGCATTCCGCTGCGGTTGTTTTCTTTTCCACTGATTCGATTTCGCCGATGAATTTGAATTTTGTGCGCCAGACTTCACTTTCCCCAATATTCTCCTGTCGCTAAGCATGGAAATGTAGTTTCCCGTGAATTTCAATTCTTGGTTTGCATCTGACGTCATCAAAATTCTAAAATCTAAACTGTTCATTCTACAAAGCTATTCTTTTCACATATTCTACACATACAAAACATTAATCTCTATGCAAAGTTTGGTATCGATTCGGTGCTTCGTTTCGAAAATAAAGCATTTTGAAATTTGCGATGTCCCGGATGAACGTGTTTTTTAACTGTCACAAAAACGGGTATTTTATGTCATTTTTAAATTTGTATACGTGATAATAATTTAAAAGTGTTATCTAAAGAGTTTTGAAGTGAAAGCTAATGATATTGATGGTTGAATCTACTCTACTTCGTGTACAGTTTTATGGCCGCCATATTGGTGTCCCAAAGAAGGGCACCAACATGGCGGCTGCATACTAAATACTGTAATTTTTCTGAAAATTATTTTCGTAATAACTCGGTTATGAAAAACGATACAAAGCTATAATTTGGACAGAGCGTTTCTTTCTTCCTGCTCTATAAGCTGTTAATTTTCTGATATTGTTCATGCAAGCGAACGGTCTTGGTAACATTGATGCAAACCACCAATAGACTGCCTTGTCACGAGGCTCTCTGGGGGATTCCTATGTTGTGTTCTATTGGTCGGCGGCATGATCGCATTCACACCCGCTTTGATTAAGTGTGAAAACTACAAAAATATTTTCTGCCCGAAAAGTCGAAATATTTTTCGCGTGGCGTCCCAGCGCGTGACACGCATCGAAAACATATCCATTGTCTAACTTTAAAATAGATTTTTTCGGGAACCATTGAATAAGAGTATTGAAAAAAGCCTCACACACTTTGTTAGCCCATTATCTCCTGAATGATATAGTCCAGATTGTTTTGTTGTCCGCGGTAACGATAGCCTGAGATCAGGCTCCTGAAGAAAATTTGCGAGCGAAGCGAGCCGAGTCAGGCTACGGTAACGCGAAGGCTTGTAACTCAGTTAAGCAGACACTGTCAGTTTTGTCGGAAGGCTTGCGCGCGCCAAACAGAACAAAAACGGACAAAAATAGTGCTTTTATCGGATTTTTCATTCTATTTCCTTTACAGTGATATATAGTTTTCTAGGGTTTATTCTAAAACAACGCGCATAGGAAAGATTTCCCGGAAGGCACCCTCGAAGGTTTACAGTATAATACGCGCGGATATTTTGCGAGTTGCGTGGTGAGTTGCGTGGCGAGGAAAAATGCGAGCAAAGAGCAAAATGTCCGCTCATATTATATGTTTTTAAAATAGACCATCGAATCTCGGGGGGGGTGGGGGGGGGGGGGGGTACGTGACCCATGTTTGGGTATAGTGCCGCTGAGGGTTTGAAAACCTGACCCTGTTTAGGACCAAAAAAATACCCCAAAATACCTACCCTGTGTGGCCACCCTGTTTAGGACAACGTCCTCCATTTTAGGACCATGTTTAGTTTACAATTTAGCGAATCAGTTGACTGATATATATAGCTTGATTCACTGCACAGGGTACGCTCTGTTCGACTGGTCAATACGGTCCCATATTTTGCGTGTTGTCTTGAACTTATACAGCTTATATGGTGAAATGACGTGATAGTGGAATAATAAATTAATTTATCATTAGCGATTTGTATTTTTGGCACAAAAAAGCGAACGTTTACCGTTTTGCAGTTATTTGCTTAATCTGGCTTAATATTAAAACCGTAAGTCTGTGAATTGTCTATCCAAATCTAGTTTTGTAGCCGATTGATCTTACCGTCGAAGGTGGTCAAGGTGAGAGCCGGCAGGATTTCTTCACTCTTTACGCGGTGATCATCCATTCTATGGACACTTAGAAATTCATTGGTGATCCTCCTTTACATTTCCAGCTTCAAATTGCAAAGAGGTAACTTTCTGTGTTAAACAAGACCTTTAAAGTTTCCAATTCACGTCGCCATAGTTTGTTGATGTTCATTTCAAGACGAGAAATATTCTTAGCTTTCAAGAGCCCCTAGAGTTCTCTAAAAATATGCGCCAAAGACAGATTTTAATTGGTTTATTTGTGTCAAACACGACGGCGACGTTGAAGACAACGTTAGCCTGCAATGCAGGCGGTTTGTGGGCTTTCGATTGTTTAACTCCTTCGAGTGTTTAGCCGCCATCTTGGATTCGCAAAACGTGGAGAGTTGGGGCGAGTGAAAGAGGGGGCGGGGCAACCTCGTTCCCAGGGTCTACTCCGCTTTCATCAGCCGCCATCTTGAAAGCGGAGTAGACCCTGGGAACGAGGTTGGGGGCGGGGTTAGGGTTGGGGAGGGACTCGATGGAATATTCAGCGCTCGCTCGCTCGCCCAAAATACGCCTGTTTTGTAGGCTAAGACAACGTGGAATGAAAAATGAATTTATATTCGCAATTATACAGATTTATTCCGTTTGCTTGGCTTACCCGTTTGCTTGGTATACCCGTCCCGCTGTTAAGAAGACGGACGGGCTCACATGTTCCTTAATCTACGTCACAGTTCCTTTGTGAACTGAGAAGGACCGAGAGGAGACTAAGGCAAATGGTGAGCCAAAATGGCGGCAAATTTGAAAGTTTTATATAATTCATTAAAAATTCGCGTTTTCTGATGACGTGGGTGATGTTTAGATTCAGATGAGAAAATAAAATACAAAATAGGTTATGGGCACTTTAATTAATTCCTTTTTCTCAAGGTGGCCGTATTTCAACTGGGTACCCAAGGGAAGTGTTTCAAGGAGCGAAGTCACACAGAAGCCATTTAGAATATATTTTATATTGTTGCATAATCATCTTACTCGGCTTACATGGTTAATACAAAACCTATTAATGGCGATCACAGGATCGTAAACATCCTCCCTTGTTTAGGAATGCTAGCAAAAGTAAAAAAAATAATAATAATTCAAAAATCACATTTGTCAAATCCGGTTCAATGTTATTGAACAGTCCTGGAATCTCTTGGGTCTCATAGAGACTCGACCGCTTCGCGTTTTAAGTACTGGTTCGTCGGTGTGGAGCTTCAGCACTGGTGACGGTGCTCTGCTCGGCGGTTGCAGTGTGCTCTGTGGCAATTGGGTAGTTCTCTTCCTTGGCTTGGCTGGTTCGCTGTGTTTGGGCGGGCCGGCTGTTCCCTGGTTTCGCTATCCAGAGGAGGGGACATTTTCCTTAAATGTCTCCGGTTGCGAACATACGTTTGGCCATCAGCTTCGACTTCATATGATCTGATGCCAACTTGTCGGGAAATAGTCGACTGTCACAAGGTAACTCTTCTGCTTGTATTCGAAAAGGTCTGCAGCTACCTTGGCCCTGGGTCGGTTTAGTATATGTCATGGCTGATCAGGGTTTCTATGGGCTGTTTTGGCGCAAACTGCGGACATAAATCACATTTGGAAATATGGTCCTTTAATTCACCCTTCATGTTCAATGGCCAGTATGGGTTTCTCTTGCTCTTCTTAAAATGGCTTCTACTCCTTGGTGACTTGCATGGAGTTCCTTAAGGGTTTATCTTCTCAGAGACTTCGGGACGATGAGGCGATCTCAACGGAATATCAAACCATCTTGTGTTGCTAGTTCATCTGTTAAGTGATAGTATGGAACTGTCGCTGGAGGGAGGCGGCTCTTATCATCAGGCAATGGATATCGACTGATCATGGTCTTCACTGTCTGTAGAGTCTCGTCTAAGTCAGTTTCGACGCGGTACTTGTTTACTCGGGTTTCTTCTGCTAACAACTGGTTTATTTCGTGGACTCCTTCATCGTTCTCTAGTTCTTGTTCAAACTTTGAGCGTACCTGTGATACTTCGGCTGCGGTTGCGCCTTCTTCGGCTTCCAAATAGTGCCGGCTGAGAGTATCGGCCAGATACATCTCTTTACCTTTCTTGTACCGTATGATAGGTCGTACTTCTGTAGTCTCATGAGCATCTTTTGTCATCGCTTTGGGGCTGATGCCAGAGGTTTGGAAAATATTGTCTCTAGCGGCTTGTGGTCGCTGTCCACAATTACGCGTCTTCCATAGGTGAACTGATGGTATCTCTCTACTTCAAAAACGATAGCCAAAAGTTCCTTTTCAATGTGCGCGTAATTTCGTTCAGTACTAGTTAGCGCTCGACTTGCATAGGCAACTCAGTCTTGTTTTGGCTTGGTATCCCAGCAGAAATTAAGCTCCCTCCCGGGTATGGCTTCTGCTGTTCATGCTGGCAGTGTTGCAATGCCTCAAGTATCCCGGACAGCCGAAGCAATTGTTTCCTCTTGACGTTTCGGTAACAAATATTTTTTTACAGGACAGGGTTGTTAGCCCTGCGCCCAACCCCCAACCTGGAGGACCAGGGTGTTGTTTCGTCAGTCCCTCCTCCCGCAAACCAACCCGGCATGGTTAAACCTGCCAGGAGCATAAAGCTCCCGCCGGCATGAAGAGGATGAGTGAGTGAGTGAGTTGCATAGGCAACAGGCTTTACGTCTTGCATCATTGCTGCTCCTAATCCGGTTTCACTCGCATCGCACTGAAGTACCAATTCGGCGCTAGGGTCACAGTACTTTGGGACGGACGCACGGTGATGTCACCATTTCCTTGATTTGAGAAAATGCTTCATCTTTTTACTTTTACTTTAATAGTTTAACAATACAAAAGTTACAAGTACTGAAGGAAAAACCCTGAACAGGAACTACTTCCCTAAATAGGGCTACCCAGTCATGTCATGAGTCTTCTCCAAAACGAAGTCAACATCGTCTCGAGCTGTTTTAAGAGAGACTTTTTTCCGTGACCGAGTGAAGAGTGGCACATGATGAAAAAAATCACTACCTTCATATTTTGTCCAGAGATACCTTATGGTGAGTCAATAAACGTGGTGCAATTTTTTTGTTCAAATCTTTTTTTATTTTCTAGAAAATTCGCAAAAACTGTAACGGCCGTCTACGGCCATAAAATGGCCGAAATGAGTGCTACGAGTATGAGCACAATAACTATGCTCCTTAACAGCGCAAAAGGAAGCAAGCCTTTTTTCAATTTGTACATTTGTTTAGGAGGCATTAACAAATGATTTGAGTCTAATAACAGAATTATTCACTTAATTTTGAATTCCCGGCACGGGTTTGAAAATCACCAATATTTCATTGTTTAAAAATCTCAGTTTGGAGCAGTTTTTCAAGAAACATTTTTCCTATGCGGTATAACTCAGATTCACTTGAAATTAAGATTTTTGATTAGTGGAAATGTTCTTCTTTCCAAGGATATAAAAATTAGCCTGGGGCTTTTAACTACTGCAAAGAAAAATCCCGTTAAATTTCGAGGAAATCACAACACCGACTTGTCAACAACCACAAATAATCGAATTACGCTTTCTGTTATCAAAGCCAAAATTCAACCGAAATCCTATCGCTTAGCCCTCTACTGGATCAGAAACTCAATATAGTAAGCTTACCTCGTAAAGCCAGTGTTTGAAGGTTGGTTTTTACCCGTACTTTCGTTTCAAATCGCCATCATGGACAGTGTTTACCAAATCACACAATTAGCATTAAACTGTTGCCGAAGGCTCTTCCATGAAACATCGCATTTCTTGGCAATTCCAGCCATATATCAGCTTCCATACAGCTATTTATACAAGAGTCTTCTTTTTACAATCAAAAAACCGTGCGTTTTGATCGTTTAAGTGGCAGAAGATCAAAGCTTTAGAAACGAAACTTTGATAATTTGTGTGTCACGCAATGACATGTTGCATTTGCCCGTTACAAAAGGGGCTCGGTTACCAAGTAGTACTTTCCTCGCCACTCTTCGCGTTTCGCATGTCTTTTCGTGACTCTCCTCCACTATCCGAACGCCTGGAACTGGCTATATGGTCCTATATATGTTGCGGATTAGCGAATATTTGGTTATTGTTGGAAAAAACGTTTTTTAAATCTAGAATGCTAAAAAATATAGGAAGTTAATTATTGCGACCCCCGACAAATGTGTGCAACAGGAATCATGGAAGCTCAAGAAGTAATGTTGGAGTTTTCGCCAAAAAAAAAAAGCCTGTTGTACCGTTGTTCTGTACCGCCTAAACGGCTTGTAGGATATAAGGGGGCACCTGATTGACGTTTGCGGACATGATAATTATTTTGAGGATTTTTGTCTGTTTGAAACGGAAGGAAGGAAGGTAGAAACTATACAGGATCTTTGACTGAAGGTTCAGCAGGCGCCAAGCAAATCCTTTGAGTACCTTTACGGATATATGCTTTTGTTTCTAATAAGAGTATAATTCATTTACTCAGATCAATTTGGTAAAATCAGAAATTAAATTAGTTTAAGGTGGGCAACCTCGTTCCCAGGGAAGGGAAAAGTCCCTGGGAACGAGGTTGTAAGGTGGGGTTCCTAACAATATTGACCGTCGAGCCATTCAAAGTTTGCTAAGCAAATATTAAAGAACGAAGGTTTGTTTGGTCGGAATTTTGTTCAGAGGCAAGAAGTGCATAAATAATCACAAAAGTAGAAAAGTACCTAGAGTACTGAAAATGGACATCAATATAATTGCTCTTTTCAGAGATTAGCTGGGGGACACTGCTCCCAAGATAAGCGAAGTCGGGTTGAAGAACAAGGTGCTGTGATACTCCCTCTGGGTTTATGTGTAAAACACATCTCGGCACACAAACAGTCTGTAGGCGTAAATGATGTGTGGAGTCCGAAGTCGATTTAATTTTAGCACGAGCATCAATATTTTTCATTACACCTCCTGATATTTCGGACATGACTATCTACCCAGCTCATCATTCCCCTTTGGGCAATGGATGGAGGAGGGCTCGCAACAGTGTCGTGTTCCAGCAGAATTATCGAGACCTGCCAAGGAAGGGAAATCGCAAAGGGCCGACCGCGGCATCGACAAAGCGCTTTCGAGGACAATCCTTCCGTTCGACGCACGGGCATATTTGTCCCTGTTGGCTCTGTGGTAAGTCTGTGTAATTTTGCTAATTTATGATAGGGGAAGCTTACGAAAAATTTAAATCAGGGTTGTATCTTAATGTCCAGCACAAAGATCGTATTTAACTAGCCCTTGTACCTACTCGGGCGACGGGTATCAAATCGGACTGAATATACAGCCGTTTCGAGAAAGGTTGTCGCAAAAAAGCGCACGCGACAATCCTGAAAGGTATTGTGGGTAGTTTTAAGTTCACGGTTCCTTGACTTTAGCATTTCAGGGAAATCTGAGAAAATGGCATGAGACGCTGTGGAAGTATGTCTGCGAGTGCTAAAAGAAAGCAACAAAAGTTGATTCGACAGCTACAGTGTCAGGAACGTACTTACTGATCATATCCCAGATTACCTTTCGGGATTGTCGCGTGCGCTTTTTTCCGACAACGTTTCTCGAAACAGCTGTATATAATCTGATACTTGCATGCGGTCCGATTTTGTACCACGTGGCGTGTTTCGTCCAACGAGAGTGCGCGGAAATTAATCAGTGGGTTATGACTACAAGTGGTAGCGCGTATGATTTCAACCTTCTCGAATAAAGACACCACACCGCGGGACTCGTCTGCCTTACTTATAAGTACAACAGGGCTGGTGGCGACGTTACACCCCACTGAGAAGGACACGGGAGTGACCCATAAGTGCTTATCCACATAATCCCTTGGTTCACTAATCAATCTTATATTACCGTCTAGTAATATGTTCCCTTCTAAACACGAACGCGCCCTTGTGCGGTTTTAATGTCAGTGAGTGCGTCTATGCCAGCTAGCGCGTTTCAACATTCAAATCAGCTTATGTTATGAACAAGGAAAACGCATCAGTGTGGTGAGGTCCCGTCCACACTAATGTGTTTACGTTTGAAAACGCATACTTTTGGATGCGTTTTCGCCTATCTTCGACACTACAACACTTTCATCGAAAACGCATACATTCGAAAACGCTGTCCAGAGTGGAGACATTTGAAAATGTGTGTGTGGACAGCGAAAATGGAGGCTTTCGTTCAAAAACGCTGACGTCATTCGTCTATTTGTCGCATGCGCAGATGACTATTGTAGCGTTTTGAGCGATGCGTTTTCAAACGAAAACGCATTTGTGTGGAGGGGATGGGGGGCCTCAGTCATGTCTTGCTTTAATACATATACATGTTCTAAACAAAAGTAATGGCTACGCATAACAACCAGACGTAAAAACGCACGTTGTTTGCACGCGAAGCGTGCGTCTTTACATTAAAACTTTGTAAAATTCTGAAAGGGCCAACGGACAATACGAAGGTACCGGATTCTTCAGGGAACATTAGTCTTCAGTACACGTGGCTTAGGTTTTTTTCGGTGTGCGCGAAGCGCGAGCGCGAGCGCGAGCGCGAAGCACTAGACGGAAAAAATTCCTAAACCACCTGTGCTGCAGGCTAATTTACATTCACTAGCTGCGTGCTCACGTAAATTTTAAGACGATATCAGGCCAGGTATCTTAGATCTCGTTAATATTTACATGAAGTGCACCGACACTGGGACACGACTTCCAAGGAATGACCGTTCGGGTACTGGCAAGCTTACCCCCCCCCCCCCCCCCCCACCCAGGTGGGGCCAGGCGAGGTGAGATCTGGCCCCACGGGGGGGGGGGGGGGAGTGGGGCGAGGAGACGGCTGACACTTCAGACTACGGAATGGAGGACAGAGCGCGACTATTGCGTTATAATAGAAGCAACACGCAGTATGCAATTTAGATTCATAATCATTTCAGTAGAGATAAGAACCTTGAACGAATTGCCGAACGTAGTAGTGCGTCACTTTTGCCTACATCATGGTGTTTATATACTTTGCAAGTGCGAATTCCTGAAAAAATAAAATATTTGTTAAACATTATTGATAACCACGAAGTCATCGTTGGATGGACTTAGCTACTGATTTACACAAAGCAATTACTTCCAAAATGGTAGATGAGAAACGTTACAATAACGTATAGCTGAGTCGTTTAGGGTACCGGCTAGAGCCATAGCAGTAAAACAGAATTCAGATTTAAAATCGTGTAATACAGGACACCTACGGGCCAAAGAAACCTGGCCGTATTAGGGTGGTTGTATTAAAAGGGCTCTTTAAATAAGAAAATGACTGACTGAGCTTTTGTTCGGGCCAAAATAAAGTGGCCGTAATAACGACCTGGCCGTATTAACGGGTGGCCGTAAGGCGGGGTTCCACAGTAATTTTTTTTTTGCGAAAACTCTAACATTACTCCCTAAGCTTCCCTGATTCATGTTGCACAGTTTTGTCGGACGTCGCAATAATTAACTTCATATCAGTTTCAGCATTCTAGATTTTAAACAGTCTTTTTCCAACAATACCCAAACTGATTCGCTGGTACAACTTGGTAACCGAGCCTCTAATGTGTGACATGTCATTGCGTGACACACAAATGATCAAAGTTTCGAGGTTTAAAGCTTTGATCTTCTGCCACTTAAACGATCAAAACGCACGGTTTTTGATTGTAAAAAGAAGACTCTTGTATAAACAGCTGTATGGAAGCTGATATATGGTTGGAACTGCCAAGAAATGCGATGTTTCATGGAAGAGCCTTCGGCAACAGTTTAATGCTAATTGTGTGATTTGGTAAACACTGTCCATGATGGCGATTTGAAACGAAAGTACGGTGTAAAAACCAACCTTCAAACACTGGCTTTACGAGGTAAGCTTACTATATTGAGTTTCTGATCCAGTAAAGTGCTAAGCGATATGATTTCGGTTGAATTTTGGCTTTGATAACAGAAAGCGTAATTCGATTATTTGTGGTTGTTGACAAGTCGGTGTTGTGATTTCTTCGAAATTTAACGGGCTTTTTCTTTGCGGTAGTTAAAAGCCCCAGACTAATTTTTATATCCTTGGAAAGAAGAACATTTCCACTAATCAAAAATCTTAATTTCAAGTGATTCTGAGTTATACCGCATAGGAAAAATGTTTCTTGAAAAACTGCTCCAAACTGAGATTTTTAAACAATGAAATATTGGCGATTTTCAAACCCGTGCCGGGAATTCAAAATTAAGTGAATAATTCTGTTATAAGACTCAAATCATTTGTTAATGCCTCCTAAACAAATGTACAAATTGAAAAAAGGCTTGCTTCCTTTGCGCTTTTGAGGAGCATAGCCATGTGCTCATACTCGTAGCACTCATTTCGGCCATTTTATGGCCGTGGACGGCCGTTACAGTTTTTGCGAATTTTCTAGAAAATAAAAAAAGATTTGAACAAAAAAATTGCACCACGTTTATTGACTCGCCATAGGGTATCTCTAGACGAAATATGAAGGTAGTGATTTTTTCCATCATGTGCCACATTTTTCTGATTTCACGCGGTCACCAAAAAAATTCTCTCTTAAAGGCTCAGCGACGTCGGATAACTTGGGTAGGAATTTGGACAGGTAATTTGCTGTGTCTAGGAGTCGTCATACTCCAGACTTGTCTGTGGGGTTCTTCATTTCTATGATGGAGAAGATCTTTGTTTGGTCAGCTTTGACGCCTTCTGAGGTAAGGATGTGACCAATGTAGGGTATCGAGGTCTTCTTCAGCTAAATTTTGGCTTGATTTAACTTGATTTTTCGCTCTCTGCAATGATTCATCAGGGATCGCGGTTTTTTTATCATGGTTTGCAATGGCTTCAGGTATGCTGTCTCCGTTTCCAATTACGAGGATATCATCTGCTACTGTTTTGACACCTTCAAGGCCTTCTATGGCTTGACCTAAACGGCTCTGGAAAATTTCTCCGTCAGGCGCTATTCCGAACGGCATTCGTAGCGGCCAAAGGGCCTGGCAAACGTTGTGAGGCGTGACGAATCCTCGTCTAATTTGACTTGCCAGTATCCGTTCTTGCAATCGACTTTGGTAAAGACTTTTGCCTTTGCGAGTTCTGAAAGGACTTCTTCAATAACTGGTAAGGGATACCTGCACCTCTTGAGAACTTTGTTGAGTGGCTTAGGGTCTAAACATAAGCGAATGACTCCATTGCTCTTTTTGGCTACTACTATTCATCTCTTTGCAGTTTGTCTAAGTGCTGCTTGAGCAGTTGCTTCAACGCTTCCGGGATCCTACGGGGTGACAACTGAACAGGGCTTGCGTTGTCATCTGCCTCAAGGTGAAGTTCCGGTCCGAGATCTCCAAGGCCTTCAAATACTTCAAGGTACTCACTGAGTTTGTCGTTGATCGATAATCTTTGTTCGCTAGGCTTGATGGGCTTGGCGGAGGTTTCTAGGGCATTTGCTTGAATTTCACGGGATTTGGGCGTTGCTGGGCTACGGTGCAATTGTTCAAAGTGGATGTCAAAAAATCCCATTTGCTGTACGGCTTGGCTGCCAATGAGGTTGGAACAGGTTTCGTCTTGTCCTACCATGAAAGTGACCTTGTGCTTCTGATTGTTTTTCGGGTTGTAAACTTGGACTTTGCATCTTCCAATAGGCTTTAAGATAGTGGAGTTAACCATTTTCAGCATTTGTGTCGTTTGCGTGACTTGATTTGCGTACTTTGTGCCAATAATCTCGCAGGATTTTATGACATTGCATGTTGCTCCGGTATCGATTTGAAATTTGGCTTGTTTTACGCCTTTGATTTTCATCACGGTCTCGATCTTCGCAGGAAACGTTGTCTGGACTGCATTGATTTCCTCTGGCGTTAATGAAAGAGTTGTGATTGATTCACCGGAGTCGCTTGATGTCTCGCATGGTAATTGGTGTATCGCCGACTTCTTTGGGCGATTCGATTCTTTCTTTGCTTGCAAACGCTGGCGAAGTGATTCGGCTTTCCACATTTTGTGCATGTTTTACTGCAGGCAGGACAGGCAGGGCGGCTTCGTTTGTGTGTTCCACCACAATATTTACAATTACACGTCTCGGACTTCTCGCGTCTTGTAAACCGGCTTTTGATTTTCTCTTTCGAGGCGCTGTCGAACGCGAGGACTTCTTCGGGCTTCTCGGCCATTGACTTCATTTGCTGGGATGTGGCTTCACTACTTTTACAAATATTGATCGCCCGGCTGAGCGAGAGCTTTTTTTCTTGCAACAGCTTCTTTCGCGTTCCGCTGTTTTTGATACCAAGCACCAAACGATCACGTATCAACGAGTCGTGCAGACACGAGCAAAAATTACACAATTTCGTGAGTGTGCGAAGGGCATTGACATATGTGTCGATACTTTCGGCCTCTTCTTGGTTTCTGCTATTGAAAAACGTACCTCTCGTAGGTTTCGTTTGTTTCTCCAATGCACATTTCTTCGAATTTTGATACGACAACATCGAGTTTCTTCCTGTCATCTTCTGTTTCGAATTTCATCCCGTCAAATAATTCCAAACCTTCTTCGCCGATCGCGGAGAGAAAAGCAGCTGTCTTAAAATTTTCCTCAAACTGATTTATTCTAGCGACGATCGCGTAGTTGTCCCAAGAGAGCTTGAATTGTTTCCAGTTAGTGGCTAGATTTCCATCGGTTTGAAGTGCCACAGGGAGCAGTGGAGCTAAATTTGACTTGTGCGAATTTCGATCTATAGTGACCTTTGCGAGTTTCGATCTGTTTGCTTTATACGCGGTGTATTGCGTTACTGCGTTATTCGATCTTGTTGTTTTCGCTTTTTAGTCCCAGCGGGTAATTGGTCGCTTTATACAGCTGTTTCGAGAAAGGTTGTCGTAAAAAGCGCACGTGACAATCCCGAAAGGTATTGTGGGTAGTTTTAAGTTCACGGTTCCTTGACTTCAGCATTTCAGGGAAATCTGAGAAAATGGCACGAGACGCCATGGACGTATGTTTGCGAGTGCTAAAAGAAAGCAACAAAAGTAGGTTCGACAGCTACAGTGTCAGGAACGTACCTTGCTGATCATTTCCCAGATTACCTTTCGGGATTGTCGCGTGTCGCGTGCGCTTTTTTCCGACAACCTTTCTCGAAACAGCTGTATATATAATTCCGAGCGAGGCAAGATCTTGTGTGCACGTGGCGCCCACAGTCAGCAGTCTGCTGTAACCCTAAGGAATTCCCGCTGGGACTAAAAAGCGAAAACAACAAGATCGAAAAACGCAGTAACGCAATACACCGCGTATAAAGCAAACAGATCGAAACTCGCAAAGGTCACGTATAAAGCATATAGATCGAAACTCGCACAAGTCAAATTTAGCTCCTCTACTCCCTGTGGAAGTGCGTTTGGCATTGATATGCCGTTTGGGAGTTGACGCTCGCCATTCGGAGCGGCGGCTGTTGACGTTCCTGTGGCTCCACTAACGCCACTACTGGTGGATGCACCTTCGCCAATTCTGAGGGATTTACCATCCTGGAAGTCAAAACGTCTGTATAAAAGCTTGCTTCAAAGGCTATTCTGACACCATGTTTCAAGGAGCGGAAGCACACAGAAGCCATTTAGAATATATTTTATATTATTGCATAATCATCATACTCGGATTACATGGTTAATACAAAACTTATTAATGGCGATCACAGGATCGTAACAGGAATTGTTTGTCGTGGCAACGTTTCTTGTGTCGGGAAGGGCATAGGTAGTAGTTTCGACGCCGTATTCAATTTTTTTTTTAAATGTGCATAATTGTCCCAGCTGGTGGTACAGATCATAGTAAAAAAGCGAATTTTCAAACTCATTCGATATTCCAGCTGTTTTTTTTTTTTCAAGATCAATCCGCAAACCTTTCGTACTCATATTTGGCCAGATTGTAGTTCGAGAACTGGTCTTTCGAGATCCGGGAGCTGTTAGGAAATCAAATCGAAGAAATGCTTTTTTAGGGCAAAATTCGAGAGGAGGTGCGGAATTTGTAGGTCCTCGTCTCGCTGCCAGAAGTCCTGAGTGAGTTTTGACTGACAGTCGATGACAGACATCTCATTAATTGGCTAACAAAAATGTGGTCAGTGAGTGACATAAAAAGTCCCTCCAATAAAAGTTTGACCACAGGCGGCCCAAGCTAAAGATAAGAGATAAGCGGTATTGTGTTACAAAGGCTCGATTTATAAGGGTTTGTATGGGAACGCAACGGCCGGTTATGTTTTTATAGATGATATAAAATCGAATGTTCTGTGAATAAAAACGACTTACCCTGTTGCTGTGTTGTATTCTTTGTAGTTTGCCTGCTTCTCAGGCTGGTTTGAAGCGATTTCGGCGAGTTATCGTTTTGCGATCATTCCGTTAATATATATTGGGCTCGTCACGCAGTCTTTCCTCCTCCTCGTCTGCGCAGCTAAGTGGTTAACTCAGCTGGGAAACGAAGACTTGGCACAAGGTAGACTTTTTACACACTCTCGCTTATAGAACGTCGTTCCTACGGTTTTTCTAATATACTGTAAAATTCCTATAATACCTCCTACCCTCCCCCCCCCCCCCCCCGAAAATAAGGCCCCAAATCTCAGATGCTACCCCTACCCCTTCCGAATGGAATTATAATTTTTTAGCTCTTAAAGAAAGATATATCTTCTTCCAATTTAAAAGCCCCCTATTATAAACTTGGTTTGTATTTATGTCGTTTACATTATGCTCACATACTTGTGATGCTCATTATATTTGACGACTGAGAACTTATTTTGTCTCATATCGTTGTGTGCACCTAAAAATTTGAAGGACGCCAAATCTCACCAAATGTAAGCCCAAACATTTTTGAAACGCAAAATCCCTTCCGATAATAACCTCCGCTCGCCACCCCTCACCAGGATACCAAGTTTAGGGTTCGTACAGTCTTTTTCAGCAATAGTTCTCCACAACTTTTCTACTCCTGTGGAATTTCCAGACTCCAAATGCACACGCTAATTGTTCTTCAGCACATCTTTTTCGAATTTTCCGAGAGTTTCCTCCACCCATTTAGTTTATTTTGTTACCGTTTTTTCTTTGTGTCACTGGATTTTCCCTTGAATCGCTTCACCTGGAATAGATTGATAGATTGTAGTTGCATTCTCTTCGTAGTAACTAAGACATTTACGTTTTCGAAAATAGAAAACACACTCGAATTCCTGAACTATCAAGTTTTTTAAGACGTGAACGAGGTAAAACATACCATGCCTTAAAATGACACAATGCCGGAAACACGAACGAAAAATTATAGAGCAAAAGAGTGAAAGACATCCTCGGAGACCCAGTGGCAGTTAGTCGGATAGCTACCCCAGGGTCTCCGTGGAGGATCTAAAGAGGGATTCACAATCAAATTAAATGGGAGGATGATCTAAGAGAAGCATTCCCCCATACATGGGTCTTTTCCAATGATAATGTTTTGAAATCTATTTTTAATTTTTAGTCCATAGCTGAGCTATTTTAAGAGCGCTACCTGATTGGTCAGCTCAAGTAACGTGATGTCTGGGCCTCAGAAGGAAATAAGAATAACTTTCACAGCATGGCGCGAAACTATTAATCGATTTCAAAAAATTATCATGGGGCACGCTCTTTGTTCCAAAATGTCTGCCAATTTAAAATTATTTTGTATGCATTTAAATTTGCCTCACTAACCTCGTTCTAGAGTAAAAATTATTTTGAATTATCAACTCAAAAACGAGGTTAGTGAGGCAAATTATTTAAATTTAAATACATACAAAAGAATATTAAATTGACAGTCATTTTGGAATAGGGTGTATAAGTAATGGTAGAACGAAAAGAACTTGAGACAAAACTGGTATTCAACATAAAAATACATTTAATTACATCTGTTATATTACAAAACCTAAGAAAACTTGAAAGTAATCATATATATTTCTCTAAAAATGTCCTCTTCAGCATTAAAATTCTTATAATACTAGCTAAGTGAATTTTATTACAACTTAAAATTCCGCTGCAGTTCCACTTGGTCACTAGTTCCATTCGTACTTAGTCCGTAAAGGCAAAAATTTAATTCAATGGAAATTGCAACTTGTTTATTTTTGCCAGTGTGCCAGAATTTTTCATTCTTTTTATTTTATTTAAACGCTGTCTTACATATTCAGCTGGATGAATATTCTTACACTGAAAGACACACTGAATAGATTTTGATAATTATTACGAGATTCTGAAGTAAAATATCAATGTAATTTTTTATCAACGTTGACATTGGCTGACGTCGTCATGATTGCTAACGCTCCAGGATTTCCCGCGTTGCTGGAAAGTTTTAGTGTCCAGTCTCTCTCGCAAAAGCTATATTTTTAGTGCCTGCACGAGCCGTTTATTCTCCAATTTACTTGACGCACTTAATGTTAGACGTACGTCCGTCAATATAAATACGGCCAATATTGTGTACTGATTGAGAAAACGACAAAAGTTTGAAACTTGTATTGCGATCAATAAAAAAATAATTCTCTCCTTGGATTTCCCAGTCTCGCTAGAAAGAAAGCCAAGCAATACAATGCAATTAACTTATCTACAATCTAAAGTAGGTGGTATTGGACCATATGTCATATACATCAGTGCTCACGCAAAAGTGAAAAGCTTAAAAAAGTAAATGATTCTGAAAACTCCACCTAACAGGAGTCCTTTGTTTTCGTTGAAATAGGAATCTATATTGTTGCTCTACTCAGAAGTCAGAGTCAATAAGTTATTAAACAATTCAACCGCTCATCTGCTAGAGCAGCAGCCCCAGGATCACCAATGTTATTGCTCAACAATTCCACCTCTGCCAGTGTTGTATTGTATTGAAGAGCATCAGCTAGAGCAGCAGCACCAGGATCGCCAATGTTATTGTTAGACAAATACAACAATGTCAGCGTTGCATTGCATTTAAGTGCATCAGCTAGAGCAGCAGCCCCAGGGGCACCAATGTTATTGCTTAACAAATGCAACTCTGACAGTGTTGTATTGTATTTAATAGCATCAGCTAGAGCAGCAGCGCCAGGATCACCAATGTTATTGTTAGACAAATACAACACTGTCAGTGTTGTATTGTATTTAATAGCATCAGCTAGAGCAGCAGCACCGGCAGCACCAATTTTATTGTCAGACAATAACACCTTTCTCAGCGTAGTGCATTTAAGGGCATCAGCAAGAGCAGCAGCGCCAGGAGCACCAATATTATTGCGAAACAACCACAATGATGTCAGAGAGTTATTGCATTTAAGAGCAGCAGCTAGAGCAGCAGCGCCAGGATCACCAATGTTATTGTTATACAATTGCAACACTGTCAGTGTTGAATTGCATTTAAGAGCAGCAGCTAGAGCAGCAGCGCCAAGATCACCAATGTTATTGTAAGACAAACACAACAATGTCAGCGTTGTATTACATTTAAGAGCATCAGCAAGAGCAGCAACGCCAGGATCACCAATCTTTTCGCCAGGATATAACATTGTTAGTGTTGCATTGCATTTAACAGCATCAGCTAGAGCAGCAGCACCAGGATCACCAATGTTATTGCCCAACAAACACAACCCTGTTAGAGTTGTATTGCATTTAAGAGCAGCAGCAAGAGCAGCAGCGCCAGAAGCACCAATGTTATTGCTAACCAAATGCAACTTTGTCAGAGCTTTATTGCATTTAAGAGCAGCAGCAAGAGCAGCAGCACCAGGATCACCAATGTTATTGTGAGGCAAATCCAACACTGTCAGTGTTGCATTGCATTTAAGAGCAGCAGCAGAGCAGCAGCGCCACGATCGCCAATTGTATTGAAAGACAAATTCAACACTGTCAGCGATGTATTACATTTAAGAGCATCAGCTAGAACAACAACGTCGGCATCACATATTTTTGAACGATAATCTAGAGTTTGAAGTTCAAGAAATGAGCCAAAAACACCTGCCAATTTTATGCCAAAATTGTTGTTGTCCTTTTTACATTCTTTAATGCACTCCAATGCAACAGTCGACCAATCACCGCCAACTTTTACATCTCCTTGGCCATTCACTTGTTCCGTTATACTCTTGATGAGGGCCACTGCTATTTCCTCGTTTTGTGCTGCTAGCATGCCACATGTAAAGAGAAGCACCTCTTTAAGCTGATGGAGATATCTTCTGTCAGCGGCTAAGCTGTCTGGACTGATTTCTTTGTTGAGAAGCTGACAGCACAGATAGAATGCTGCAAAGATTTCTTGGAAACTCTTGTGTAAAAAGGCATAACGTCGGCGCGGTCTTAGTTTGCTGCCTCCAGGCTGAAGTGACAGAAATCCAAATCCTGGTAAGTCACTTTTATGATTTCCAAGTTCACTTTCCTCAAAGTCCAAGTTGTCTTCAAGCAAGCCATTCAATGCTATCCAGCCCAGGTGTTTTAACTGAGTTTTGTATACTTCAATGAGATCTTTGCTGTCTTCTAATGATCCTTTCTTTGTTATGTATCTACTCAGGACACACTGTATCATTTCCAGGTACAGTTTAGTTTTATTTTCTGGAAAAACACCTTGAAATTCTTCACAAAGGAGGCAAAGAAGTGCAGTGTTGAGAGGATTTGCCGCCATTTCTTTCAGGTTTGAATCGTGACCTAGCTTGTACAAAAGCTTTAGGGCCAAGTCCTCCCTGGTTTTGAAGTACTTCATGATAAACGTTCGCGCATCTTCTTCGGTAAATCCTTCGATCTCCAGCAGGGTATCACAGTGTATTCTAACCTTGATTCCAGCCTCATGTCGTGCCGTAACAACCAAGTGACATTTTGGAAGTACTCTGCCCTGAATGATTTCTGAAAGCATTGGCAGTTTACTATCGGGAACCTCATCCAATCCATCGAGTACCAGCAAAACTTTAGACTGATTGTGGCGAATGAAGTTAAAGAAACTCTCTCTTACGTCTTCTTCAACATCTCGAGGAAGAAGTTGATCATCAATGGCCTCCCATAGGTCTGCAGATTCAGTGATATCACGACACTTCAGCAACAACACTGTTTCGAACTGTGGAAAGCAATCTTCTACTTCTTGTTTTCTTGTAGCCCAGTCATAAACAAGCTTTTTACAGCAAATTGTCTTTCCCATTCCAGGCTCCCCCTCAATTAATACTGTTCTTGGTTGTGAAGATTCTTGATGTGGTTTGAAGATATCAGACATGTTAACAATGTCGGCAGTAGCTGTTCCTCTCGTTTTCTTCCTGCTGACCATTTTGAGTCTGGTAAAAATGTCATCAAGACGAAAGTGAAACTCTTCAGACCAAGGAAACGGTGTGAGCCATCCCTCGCGGAGTTTGTAGAGTTGGCGAATATCATCAATAAGCTCAGCTGGATCAAAATCACCTACAACAGAAGAAAAATACAAGTTTAAAAAAACTAAACTAAACTAAAACCCACACAGTTATTACAAATATTAATACTAATAATACCCTGGACAGAACAATTGAGGATTGGGTTAAATGATAACAATTTTAATGCCATGAAAAACGGCAACAAAACCGAAAAGGAAATTCCACACAAGGAAATTTTTTAAAATACCTCAGTGATTTTATTAAGACCACAAAAATGCGTGTAAACTTACGAGCGGCCTTGTCAATTTGTCACGCTCGTGCAATGTTTACATACATGAACCGAACCTTGGTGGGCCTCCACTTCCACTTCCACTTCCACTCCGGTAGAGCTGGGAGATGCAACACTTGAACAGCAGCATTATAATCCTGAGATCCACGAACGATTTCACCAGCGTTAGTTTATTCTGCGGATTAAGATGCAAATGGTGACGTTTCTATCCAAGAGAAACGAATCGGAAGGCAACCCAACTGAGCTTTTCTCAGGTAATGTCCAGGCTAACGTGAAAAATGCATGGAGGGCTCCAGCAGTCTGCAAGCAGATGAATAAGGTTCACGAGACTTCTACGAAGCACATGAAGCTGTGTCATACTGTCATATGCTCTTGGCCGGCTGCAATTCAAAATCAAAGCCTTCCATTCATTGGTATGGTGCTCGAGCTACTGGCCGCCATCTTACGAGTCGATGGAAAGAACAACCGCATGGCAAAAGAGTCTTTAGACGGCGACGATCAGGAGATGCTGAGGTTTTCGGGTGGCCACGAAATCTTTAAATGTTTGTTTTGTAAGATTGACCGCATTTTACTATTCAAGTTGGAGAGAATAAAACAGACTTGGTCGTTGTGACATGTGACATGTGCTTTCCGAGAAATCACGTGATTTTCAGTTTTACGCCATTGGTCGCTCCATATTTAGAAGCGCTGTAAGAACAAAACGAATAGCAGTTATTACAGATGTCAGCAGTTTTACATGCAAACGAGGCGAAAGGGTCAATCTGGTATTGTTAGCCGTTTGACATGCAAACGAGGCGAAAGGGTCAATCTGGCATTGTATTGGCCCATTAGCCTCATTTGTAGGCTCGATTACCAGCCGCTGTTCGGGAAAATGAGCCAGAACGAAGACCGGACTCGAGAGGGCAGCGGAAATCGAGCCTAACTCGTTTGCATACTTTTTTAAAAACAAAACTGAGAATTTTTGACTGCGGGCTCAACTGTAATAACAGCTATTAATAGCGAATGTCACTTAAACACGAAGGAGAGGTACCTAAGGTACCTCGAAATCATTTGTCAATCAACCTCGCCAGCGTACAGACATGAAAGAATCTCACCGAAATAAATACTCGACATAGAAATCTATATGTACATTTTCAGTAAACCATAAAATCATTTTAAAAAGAAATTGGAAAATATATACTTAGTTCTATCTTTTCAGTTCTCTGTTGAAATATTCGCCTCAGGTTGTACGGCCCTACAACGTGAAATTATTTCAGAGCGCATTCAAAAATTAGAAACGGTTACATCAGTCTGTTACTTCATAAGTATAATTATGTGGGTTGCTTTTTCCTTTGTTAATTTGAAAATGTTAGCCAGTGAATATTTCGCGAAAACAAAGCCATTTGCCCTTGAAAACTCTATAATCGTGTGAATTAAAAAAAAAAAAACGACACGAAGTAGGCCCGGGGAAGAAAGCAACTTGATTCCCCTTGATTCATACATAATGTTTCTGCAGATATCTAACACCTCTGAACCTCAAACATTTTGAGGTAGCAAATAAATCCGAATTTCAAAGCAAAGTAGTAGCAAATCTTTTTACTATACTCCCAGGAGCAAGTAAAACTATACTGGGATACAGTCGAACCTGTATATAACGGCCCTGTATTAAGCGGCCACCCTCTATTAAGCGGCCAGTTTTCATAGTCCCGAATTTTCGCCCATACGAACTTTGTATTTGCTACCTGTACTAAACGGTCACCTCTATTAAGCGGTCGCGGCCACCCTTTAGCAGTCCCATGTTTGTCTGTCTTTGTTATTTTTACCTGTATTAAAAACGGCCACACTTGAATGGAAACCTAATGCCACCTATCATTTTACGAGTTTATTTCGCTTAAAAATGGGATATATGGATCCATCAACACTACAGCACCATCAACACTGCGCTACAAAGTTGTTATTGTTTATTACTGCATGTAGTTCACCAATTTCGTAAATGCTTTCTAGATGTCAATGTACTGTATCGCTTGATTATGTTATTGTTAGCTTGAATTATCCGTTGCTAATGTATAACACTGTACGTCAATAAAATTGACATTTGACCACGCCCATGAAGTATTTTTGGTGAACCTGTATCAAACGGCCACCCGTATTAAGCGGCCAATTTCCAAAGTCCGAGGGTGGCCGTTATATACAGGTTCGACTGTATTTAGAAAGACCTTATGAACTGTGAAGCGATATGCGGCTAAAATCTTCACCAGACATTTGGGCTGGCATACAATTTCAGAAACACTTTCAGTATGAAATCGAAGAGGTTTGTATTACTGTACCTCGATCATGTGTCTAGAAATCCACCTCGATGAAACACCTATCGGTGTAATTCAAGCAACAGACGGTCGATACAAAGGATTTTCCTTGGGTCGATACAGCATGTCCGACGAACTGCAACGACCCAGTGACCCTGGAACCCCAACGACGTTTCCCCTTCTTGCTCGCATAGGCTGCAATATTTGATTTAGCCATTGAAGCAGGGATTTCGTGACAAAGAGGGGGAGGAGCTATCCCTTTTATAAATCGCGGACACGGTTGAAAAATCGATTCGGCGTATTTCTTGGCTATAGGTAGCTTTAGGTACTAACTACAGCGAAATGGGATTAGATTTTCTAAAAAAAAAAAAAAAAAAAAAAACTGTCTGATCGAAAATCACTGTGTGCGAACTCGAAATTATGCAGTTTTCAGGCAGTTCTCGTACGAACTAAAACGTAACAGTAGAACTTATCCAGCTACAGATACATACAGTGGGACTTCTTTTAATATCAAGATATAGTGATATTTTTTGTCTCGTGTTATTTCTGAAGGGACCACATCCCGATTATGAGACGATATCTTCTGCCTTCCGTAAACAACTTGCCAAAGGCGGCCCAAATTAGCATGTGGTAGTGTCTCAAAATTTCCAATAATATTACCATGAAAGCTTGAAACACAATACTTGAAATGTACGACTTTATTTTTCTGGGATCTTCTACTGTCTTCGTAGAAACGCTAACCAAACTTCGACAAAATTGCAAATGGCGCCATATTGAAATGGACAACATTATAAACAGACTTGGAAAATTGCAACTGGAACAAATAAACATTTTTTGGCTCAGGGCCATATTTACATGTTGTCTTGAAATCAATATATGCTTACCTTAAAATGTTCTATAACCCGTCTGGTCTATAGGCTTCTTTAGTATAATTTAATAAGGTGAATATAAAGAATCCGACTAGCTGATTGGTCGAAAAAGTCGGCATCTGACGCAATATTCACCGCGCTAGGCGGTGAATATAGGAATTCAAGGCGTGGCTGCTAAGCTAAGCCACATTTCTTGTGCCGGCAAGTAAAGATCGCGACCCGTTTCAAAGTGAAATGTTCGTTTATTCTAAAGACATCACTCCAACTTCAGGATATTCAAAGCATTAGGAATTTAGGTAAATGATTACCAAGAAATGATTTTAACGCATTTAAAACTTGTAAACAACGGTTTTTGTGTGGCCAACCAGAGAGGTCGTGTTTGTGTCGGATGGAGTGACAGAAATTTGCTTCTCTTCAGACCTGAGCTACTTATTTCAGGAATATAACTGCAGCTGCTCCACAGGCCGCCCAAGCTAAAGATAAGAGAAACAGTGTCACGGTATAAGCGGCATTGTGTTACAACGGCTCGATTTATAAGGGTTTGTATGGGAACGCAACGGTTATGTTTTAGAAGATATAAAATCGAATGTTTTGTGAATAAAAACGACTTACCCTGTTGCTGTGTTGTATTCTTTGTAGTTTGCCAGCTTCTCAGGCCGGTTTGAGGCGATTTAGGCGAGTTTTAGTTTTCGAGGTTTTCCGTTAATATAATTATTAAAGGCAGGAAAGAACATTTCAAATCCAATCACTCGAAGATCGATAAATTCTGTTAAAATACTCGAATCGCCTCAAAACTTCCACCAGTGTAATCTCCGATAACGAATGTTTCCTATGGTTGTTTTTTCGGCTTCCAAATGCCGTTCTAACTGCGGATAAACTTTCGTCAGTTCGACACTCGCGTTTCCAGATACCCGTTGGACGTTTGAACCACACACAAAATGGCGTCACGTCGACAAAATCATCCTACGCCAGGGAGGGGCATGGACCTATTGTCATCCATGCAAAATGACACTGCGGGGCCCGGAGAGGTCGATTGTCACACTGACTTTCAAAATGAATCGGAAACCAGCACGTGAAAATTTCCCGCCTAAACGTCGACCGCTAACCGTCACATTCCAGCGAGGAATCGATCGATCCGTCCGTCTGAAAGCAGATATTTATCAGACTAAATCAATGTTTTCGAAAATAGCAAGCAGAAAAGAAAAATATCTAAATCTTGGAGATACTCAACAGCGTAGAAATTGCTTTTTAATCCGTTCGGCCTGAAGAACAAGGCATTTACTTTTAGATTCGAATTACAATTTGAAAGTCAGTGTGACAATCGACCTCTCCGGGCCCCGCAGTGTCATTTTGCATGGATGACAATAGGTCCATGCCCCTCCCTGGCGTAGGATGATTTTGTCGACGTGACGCCATTTTGTGTGTGGTTCAAACGTCCAACGGGTATCTGGAAACGCGAGTGTCGAACTGACGAAAGTTTATCCGCAGTTAGAACGGCATTTGGAAGCCGAAAAAACAACCATAGGGAACATTCGTTATCGGAGATTACACTGGTGGAAGTTTTGAGGCGATTCGAGTATTTTAACAGAATTTATCGATCTTCGAGTGATTGGATTTGAAATGTTCTTTCCTGCCTTTAATAATTATATTAACGGAAAACCTCGAAAACTAAAACTCGCCTAAATCGCCTCAAACCGGCCTGAGAAGCTGGCAAACTACAAAGAATACAACACAGCAACAGGGTAAGTCGTTTTTATTCACAAAACATTCGATTTTATATCTTCTAAAACATAACCGTTGCGTTCCCATACAAACCCTTATAAATCGAGCCGTTGTAACACAATGCCGCTTATACCGTGACACTGTTTCTCTTATCTTTAGCTTGGGCGGCCTGTGGCTGCTCATGAAATCAGCAACGATTAAACCACAGGCAGACCATCCTATGTTTGAGTTGTCAGTGTTTAAATAATTTATTCAGGTCACGAACTACAGACTTACTGTGACGGTTGAGATTTGGTTCACTAGTTTAGATTGAAGAGTCAACTTGATCTGTATTGTTCAATAAAGTTTAGAATATATGTTAATTGAGTCATGTGTGCTGTTATTTAATCATTCCGGGCTGTTTAAGACGTTTTTTGGCGAAATTAAAAATTCGGAATCCGGCCCAAGAGAAGAAGAGAGACAAGGCATGCAACTCCAGCCGCGGAAGCCGCGACCGGCTCTAGTTCAAATGGATTTTACGCCAAGTAATTAAAATTCTCACCTGGCGGACACCGGCATCTGATCAACTAGATAATTTTCTATGTCTTGACCGAGTTTGGGTTTCATCCCTCCAATTTCGACCGAGAAAAGCGATGCTGAAATGCTCCATGAAGCTTTCTGCCTATGATCAGTGCCCGACACGGCGACCAAAGGAATGCGGGTCGAGCTGTCAAGTATGCAAATTGCGAAACAACTGTTTCCGTCACGCTTGGCTTCGTCGCTTCCAACAGAAGCATTTTGCTAACAGTGAAAGCGAAAATACGATTCAGATAGACCAATGAAGTACTGCAGAATAAAATACATCTTTCGATTCGCTCCGAGCGAAAAAATTTCCCTTAAAACGAACCGATAATGCAGCTGAAGCGACTTACGTTTACTGGCGTGACAGTTTCAAAAATCAGGTGCTGCTAACGGCTCGCATCCTTCACATTCCTTTGGTCGCCGTGTCGGGCACTAAACACTAAACACTGTGACTGACAACTCAAACATAGGATGGTCTGCCTGTGATTAAACAAAGGTACCTGATGAATGTCTTTTTCGTAGTGTTCTTTTGTGTATTTTACTGCTTAATTTGATACGAGAAGAGCGTCGGGGGAAACTTGTATGCGCATTCGCCGCAAGCATTTGTTTTTTTTACATACAATTGTTTTACTTTTGAATATTATTTTAAAATGTCATGAATTCGTTTACTATTACTATCCTCCCATTGTTTTGCAGAGAACAATAGAACCATACTTGTATGCGCATTCTTCCTGTCTCCCTGGCGTTTGGGGGAATAATAATAATAATTAAGTTCTTTTCTGCGCGTTTAAAAATCTCAACGCGCTTACAAATATGCAATCATAACTGAACTCACTAACTAACTAACTAACTAACTAACTAACTAACTAACTAACTAACTAACTAACTAACTAACTAACTAATTAATTAATTAATTAACTAAGGGTAAAAATGATTACTAAAAAGAAACAGGAACAGGGAGAATGCGCAATATTTAGCTAATTGTTTCTGATTGGCCTACGTAGAACATGCGCACGCACGGTCAAGTGAAAAAGCGAAAAAAGCGGTCGAGGGACTGGATTATAAAGGGCTTTGGTAATTATAAACCGCCTTTACAGCGCTTTTCAATAACACAGTGCGAACTCTCGGGAACTCTGCTCAATTAACGGTTTCGTTTTTCGCTGCCGTCAATCATTTAGTAATCCATTCAAAAGTTCACATCCGTGGATTGTGATTGGTAGATTTATTTCACGGTCCGTTGGTTCGAGTTGGTTGTCGTCGTAATTTTATGATTGACGGCAGCGAAAAACGCAATTTTGAACTTCAGAGTTCGCGTGTTATTGAAAGGCGCTGTAAACACCACTTCAAAAGTAGCTCGATTACCTGTCATTCTTTACTTGACATTTTTCAAAGCTTGGAATATTCGCTTTTTCCCCGTCAATTTAATGTGACCCCAAACGCCGCTGGTAGTTTTATTTTGGTGGAAATGGATATTTATTTTTCAGTGTTTACATAGCAACTAATTTTGACGTCATAGAGATGTCATTTTTGGTCATGCAACACCCATTCTGATTGGTTAAGTAGTCGTTTTGCATCAGGCTTTGTAAACACGTTATGACGTCATTACATTTTGCTGACTTTATTTTATAAACAAAATTGACAACAGCTGCTTCTTGATTATATAGCCTTATCCAAACACTCGATAAAGTTTGGAGAAACTTTCTAATTTTCTTAAACTGTCTCCCGTGTTTCCATCAGTCGAGATAAACACACGAGCATACAGGTTTATACTTAACAATTAGATTATTCGCTCTCAATTTCTATGATGTGATAGTTGATTCGGCCTACGGCCTCATCAACTATCACATCATAGAAATTGAGAGCGAATAATCTAATTGTTTTAGTAAAAATTATAACAATTGTCTTGTTAACTCTAAATTCCCTTTCCTTCTCTCTTTTCCTTTCCTTACTCCCCCTTTCTTTTCTTGCTATCTTCGGCGCTTGATACATTTCCTATCAACTAGAAAGGTTTTGACCTAACCTTTTAAGGGAGCTGAAAAATGAACCAGCATAACTCTGGAAGAATTTGTTAAATTTCCAAAATTGATGCACGGTTACAAAGATCCATCCTTTCTGCATCAGATGCGTGGCAAACTAATCTTGTCACGTGTTAATTGATGATGTCACAATGGCTTTGATGTGTAAGACTCCAAAGCACGCTTACATGCGTAGTTGTTAACTTGATACATATAAAACTTTATTATATCTCTTATATAGTACGCGCGCTGTGATTGGTCAATTTTAATGGGGCGTATTCTACGGTACGGCCCGCGAAATTTGAGAGTGCTACTGATCATGACGCCATCTTTGCAAGTTACTTTCGATTAATTTCAAATTCTGCATAATAATGTCTCAAGAAGACTATTTTGAAACCTGCAATCCGGATGAAAGAGCTTTAGAGCGAAGCGAAGAGGATCTTCCAAACTTCAAACGCGATTTATCAGTCGGGAACTTTTAGAAGCCGAAAACGTCCAAGATGTGCGAGCCGGCCGGACTCGATTCAGGAACTTGACAGTTTTATCTCTGCCGAAAAGTCCGCAAACTGACTGTGAAGAAGACGAATTCTGAATTGAAAAGGTTTGAAAAGGTCTGTTATTAAGAGCAGACGAATGGAACATTTAACGTGGAAAACGTAAGTCTTACCTGTTGATGTTTTTGACAAGCTTCTCGGCAGATTTTTCACCAAGTTATTATGCGACTTCTGCAGCGAACACTTCTCAGGACTACACAACAAAGCGCCACAAAATGGACGGCGTATCTGAGAAGACTTTTGTCCCGTAGTTTCGTTACAATTTTAGTGTTTCTATCGTCCAGTATTTGTAAGAAACACTCGTATTTTCACTCAGTTTGACGAACACGCTGTAAGTTGATTGCGATGCTTTCGTCTCAATCGGTGAATCAAATTTATTGTCCTTGTCTGTTTAACAAACTTCAAGAAGTAGTTTAAAAGTAAACTCGAACTGTACCTAGTTTTCAGGCTTTTACAGAAAATAACTAGGTAGAAATTGTTTGAAGACGTTTGAAGTTTGGATTCAAATCGTGTTTACAACTCGTCGAACTCGAACAATCGACTCGTCCTTTGCCTGTGATGCGTGTCAGTCAAATGAAACCCCTTTCCTCGCGGTTGACTTGAAATGTTTTCCTTTTTCCAAAGGAAGAGATATAATAAATATCTTACTAAACCTCGTCTTCTCGTTCCGTACTGTAAGTTACGGATCCTCGTTTTTTCCCCTTCGATTTATGGCCCGCGCGCTTCGCGCTTGGGCCATAAATCGAAGGGGAGAAAACTCGGTCCGTAACTTACCGTACGGACCTCGAACTCGGTTAGTAAGAGGTATTGATACATATTTCCTGGCCTTACATATATCCCGAAATGCGATGAATTCCTCGGGCGCCATCTTGTAATAGCGTAGAAATCGTGTGCGCGCATTGTTCGTTTTTTTTTGTTTTTGTTTCTCTTGGTTGTTTTTTCTTTTCTTTTTTATGTTTTATTATTTTATAATTTTAATTTATTTTATTTTTTGCTTTAGCCCCCCGTCTCCTCCGTTTCTGTAATGTATCGTAATGTTTTCCGCAGTTTTATTGCGGAACTTCTGGGAGACTGACAAGCTCTCGGAACCATGGGTAGCATAAACTATCATTAGACAATCGTTTCCGAAGTCCTCATCCAATCATAGCCCGATATAGATACCCAGATAATCCCAGTGCTGAAAGTTGTACTCAGTTCCCCCAAAATGTCTTGAGTGATAAATTATCACTCGGAAAGGATATAAGCGAGGTGAACACAGCCGACAGTGGGGGAAGGGGAGAGGAAAGAATCCTGTCGAATAAATGTAGGCCCTAGGTTTGTAACAAGTCGAGGCTCTGCTTTTCAAACATACATTGCATCATTCGCAGCTAATTTTATGTTTAATTTCATATCAGGTACACATGCATGCTGTTGATGCCTCAGGGGTTCCTGATCATTGTAGAATTTATGCTTTAAGTGACCCAGCCAATGCTGAATTTCAGGGCACCTGCGACCATCTCCACAATGAATCATGTACGCAATGTTCTGAGCTGGAAGATGTCATACGTACCATTCAGAGTGAGTATTCAAGTGTGCTTTCAAGCTGACATGCTGCATACCATCAAACAGGCAAGGGATAATATCATGAGCTGGAAAGCCCATCAGCTGCGCTCAGTTCACCAAGCCGAGGCAAAGCATTCCGTTCAGTTAGCCAAATTCGTCCGTCGATCGGTATCGTTGGTCCAGGACTGGCCAATGAAGTATATGCCTCGCAAATATACACAGTCAGACTGGTTTGCTAAGCGTGGCTTGCCATGGCATATAACCGTTGCCATAAGACGGTCAGAGGATACTAGGCACTACGAATCTCAGACACTTGTACACGTATTCCAAAGCTGCGCCCAAGACAGTGCGACTGTGGCATCCATAATGGTCGACTGTCTCCTTTCTCTGAAAAAGGAAATTCCTGAGCTGGAAATGGCATATTATAAGAAAGACAACGCTGGCTGTTACCACAGCGGAAACTCAATCATCTCAGCTAAGCTGGCCGGTGATATTGCTGGAGTGACTGTTGTAAGAAACGACTTTTCGGACCCCCAAGGAGGAAAAGGAGTGTGTGATCGCCAGGCGGCAACAATCAAGGGAGATGTTGGAAGGTACGTTAATATGGAAAGCCAAATGGTGCAAAATTCAAGAAACAAAAATAGCTTCACGTTCAACAAACGTCCTTTCAACGCCAAGAGATATTTCATTCAAGCTCAACAAAATCAATTCACATTCAACAAGTTTCTTTCAAGATCAAGAAATATTATTTCAAGATCAACAAAATTAACTTTCACGATCAACAAAATCGATTGAAATTCAAGCTCAACAAAATCAATTCACATTCAACAAGTTTCTTCCAAGGTCAAGAAATATAAAGATCAACAAAATTAACTTTCACGATCAACAAGTTTCTATCGTTGTCAACAATCTTCCAGACGCTGTCAACAAAACATCTCGTCCCCAGGGCCTTCTCTGCGAAGAAGGGCGACCCTAAAACATGGAATGGCGGAATATCACCCCAAACCTAAAAGACGGAAAGGCGAAAAATTACTCCAAATCCTAAAAGACGCAATACAAAAAAACCCCGGATGAAATAAAAAAAACTGATACGGAAGAGAAAAAATAAAATGGCATGGAGGAATGGCGGAATATCACCCCAAATCCTAAAAGACGGAATACAAAAAAACCTTTTTAAAATCTTCCCCCAGTTCTCCAAATGGCATTTTTAACAACGGTTAGCCAAATTTCGGGTGACAGCCCCAAGAAAACGGGTTCCGTGACCCAAAAATGCGTTTTTCAGTGCGAATTCTGGTACCTTAAGGGTTAAATGAACAATTAAACGGCTCGCAAATGTTACGCGATCGATGCCTCCAAAAACTAAGCCATCTTATTTTGTCAAGCAGGTGGGATTTCGAGGACAGCATTCTCTCTTACGACAAACTAGACGGCGAGCTATAGTCCCGATTTCTTTCGATCGTTGGAGCGAGCGAACTTCGATTTCCTCTCGAACGATCGAACTAGACGGATGTTATCTTTATTTTCTTTTTTCTCTTCCGTATTTCTTTTTTTGTATTCCGTCTTTTAGGATTTGGGGTGATATTCCGCCATTCTGCCATTCCACCATTCCTCCATGCCGTGTTTTAGGGTCGCCCCTTCTTCGCAGAGAAGGCCCTGGGGACGAGATGTTTTGTTGACAGCGTTTGGAAGATTGTTGACAACGATAGAAACTTGTTGATCGTGAAAGTTAATTTTGTTGATCTTTATATTTCTTGACCTTGAAAGAAAAACTTGTTGAATGTCAATCGATTTTGTTGATCGTGAAAGTTAATTTTGTTGATCTTGAATAATATTTCTTGATCTTGAAAGAAACTTGCCCGTGTTGAATGTGAATTGATTTCAATTTTGTTGATCGTGAACGTTAATTTTGTTGATATTGAAATAATATGTCTTGATCTTGAAAGAAACTTGTTGAATTTGAATTGATTTTGTTGAGCTTGAATGAAATATCTCTTGGCGTTGAAAGGACGTTTGTTGAACGTGAAGCTATTTTTGTTTCTTGAATTTTGCACCATTTGGCTTTCCATACGTTAATGAAGATAATGACGTCACCAACGATTCACAGCTCAAAACAGCCATTGAATCTGGCCAAGGAACTACTGGAGTGAAAGCAAGCTATGTTGCTGCCAAACCTTCTACCACCTCGTATATCAAGTGGAATGGCATAAGCTTGCTCAACAATTTTGAGTACAAAGAAACTGGCCATGGAGTAAGAGTGTGGAGAACATTCAATGTGGGGTCCCGGTAGAGTAATACCATGGGACAACTTCGAAGGAGCCGTGAAGCAGCCTGAAGAATTGGAAATCCTAGACCACACATCGCAGAATGCACGTGACACAGCATATTTCATAATTGTGAGACTCCGACATATTAAGAAAAGCTCTGTCGAAGAAGACTCTTCCACTGAACCCGAAAACCAAGATCGAGGTCAGTAGCGTTTTTGAAGAGGAGCCGGACGACATACTTTTCCCCTGCCCAGAAGGAGGATGCGTGAAAGTGTACAGTCGCTTTGGCAAACCTCCAGGCACACCAAGATACTGGGAAAACACAAAATGATGCCCGAACAGTAGACCCTTTACGATAGAGCTAAAAAAGAATACGCGGCTTTCCCAGCTAACGGAAGGATGCAGTCGAATTCCTACTGTTCAAGTTACCGTACAAAGGCGAAGTGATAACAATTAAGAAGGCGCGTTTCACAGAGAAACAGACAAAATTCCTAATTGACCAATTTCAAATAGGAGAGCAAAGTGGACGGAAAAAGCGATCCACATGAGTTTCGAAAGCAATGAGCTTAGCAAGAGACCAAACGGGGGCACGTCGATTTCAGCCTGATGAAGTACTAACATCACAGCAGATAGCTGGTTTCTTTTGCCGTCTTTCACGATTAGTAGGCACAGACTCCGTGAAGTTAGCGCGGACGAGAACGAAACTTCAGCTGAAGCCGAGTCACTTTGTATGCAAATGTGATGAAGGGATGTGGCTCTCCATGAGCATCCTATTGTATCGTCCGATCGTAATATCTGTGAACTTGTACAAAGAAACAAACTAACAAATTTAAGTTTGGATACCGTAAACTGGCTCGACTAAGCGCCTGGGGCGCTTATTTAAAATTTCAGGTTTTCTCTTGTCAATTCCACAATTGAACAAGTTGTATTTTTATAAGAAATTATTTTTTGGCAAGAAATCTGTAGTAATTCTGCCTTCTCTTACTTCATACATTCGTTTTGACTGCATTTAAGGAGAGGGGTGGGTTTATATTATGATTCTATAGGGGCGCTTATTCGAGGGGGACGCTTATTCGAGGGGAGGCGCTTATTCGAGGATTTATACGGTATGCTAAGAAGAATTTGCATCGACCTCGGGGTGGAGAATATTACTGACATTTCAGCTCAAACAAGGAAAAAGGCATTTATTGCAAGAAATGACACGAGACAAAAAATATCACTATATCTTGATAAAGGAAGTCCCACTGTATGTATCTATAGCTGGATAAGTTAATTCTGCTATTACGTTTTAGTTTGAAAACTCCATAATTTCGAGTTCGCAGAAGGTGACACTTGAGCTTCTCACCCTCAGTCGGTTTTCAACAGTTTATTCCCGTTAAAATGGATATTTCAAAAATCTAACCTCATTTCGTTTGTCTAGTATGTAAAGCTTCCTACAGGCAAAATATGAGCCAAATCGATTTTTGACCGTGTCCGCGAATTTTTTCAATTTTCTTCGATTATTAGTGACATTCACTCTTAACTTCCTGTCATGTGTGGAATTTGATATTTTATTTAATAAAATCAAAAATGAGAAATATGTGTCTTTCGTTTTTGTATATTAATTGATAAATATATAAATCCTCAATTTTCTGTCCAGGGTACTATCTATCCAGACATCTAAGATTAGGTGGTCTACTGAAATCGGGACATTTTTTCCAATTTAGACAGAACAAAAAAAAAAACCATCCCCGTTTTATCGTTTCTTTATTGTTTCCTTTGTTTCTCAAAATGTAAAGAAAGCAATGCGTGACATAGAAAGCGACAATCATACAGGAAACAGACCAGCTCCCAGAAGATGATCAACGCCTTTTCACTACAATATTGACAAAATATGCGAATTTTTTTAGCTACAGACAGCACAGTGCACAATTTAGGCTATCTGCTATAAATGCTATGAGCTTTCCTCATTTTTTTTCAGAACTGACCGCCTTGTCAACGTCCTGTTTTGTACTTTTCCGCTTTCATTGTTCTATTTATTTTATTTTGTAGCCAGACAGCTTTCCTGTTTACTAAAAGAACTCACCTTCATCCCGGCTTGTTTCGTTTGGTTCTGTCAAATTATCCATCTTTTCGCTCAGTTTTTTCACTTGATTTTCTACCTGCTCAAGTTTGGTCTTTGATGTTTCCTGAGGAACACAACCATATTTAAAATCTTGTTAAAGATTTTTAAAGATTTCAGTTCTGGTAGGTGTCGGACTGGTTTCAGTCTAATTCTATGAACGTGGAAGGAACAGACTCAACTCAACACTTTGTACTGTTTATTAGCTTGCTATGGAAGGGGTGTCGTGACATTCTTGTGAATTGAAAATGAGATTTAACTGTAATGAAAAGCAATGTAATGACGAAGGTTGGCTGTACTTTTGCTCTCCCCGATGGCTATATTATCCCCGGGAGGCACTCCCTTAATCGGCCTAAGCAGGGACGTGCTGCTGAACAGGGTATGTTTTTTCAGGGTCTCTTGTCTTAAACAGGTATCGGTCTGGATATTTGAATAGGGATGCATGCAGTCATTGACAAAAGTAAAATTATTTTTACAAGGGGTTTAGTGCGTGATTTGAGCGATACGAAACAGAAACGAAACGAAACGAGAACAAAACGACAGCATTAAAAAACAGTATCGAAAATAGCAAGTGATACCTGAATTGCCTCAGCGGCACCCCCCCCCCCCCCCCGCACCCCCCCCCCCTCTCCCCCTCAGAATATTATCCTGAAATTTGTAAGTCACCGGATCGTTTTCTAAATGTGACTCATTCTTAGCAATTTTTCATCGCGTGCTGTCCAGTTATATTAAAGCATTTGAATTCTGCATGTCCAGGGACCGCGCAGGGGGAGGGGCTGGGGGGGGGGGGGGGGGGGGGGGGGGGCTTTAGCCCCCCACTTTTCTAAAAAATAATAATAATAAAATTTCCAAACGTTTTTCAGAAGTTGGTGATAAAATTTTCTTTTTGATCTGGCAGTAGATCGCAACGGGACAAAAGTTGCAATGACCATTAGCAAAGTAGACGCGATTACAACTGAACAAATATCAAGGAGTTAAGATAACTTTGAGTTGACTGACTTATGCTATTTAGACTGCAAAAACAGTCGTATTTTTGGCGTCGTCTGTCAATCGAATGCGCGCGGTCTTTGAACGAAAGATCTGGAGCGAGTGTGAAAACGGAGAATATGCTATTGAGCAGTTGTATCTTGCGTTTTATAGAGAAACGTTTTATGACAGCATTTTATCACCATAGATACTTTAAACTGAAAATTATACACAGCTCTGGACATAGCGGGACACGGGAGTCCTGCGTGATAACCAACAGAGAAAGCGCACATGGTAAAATGAGCATAATTAATGGGGAGAACCTAAACTACAAGGAACCACAAAAATGTTGCTAAGGAAATCTCTAACCTCCATAACTTTGGTTCCTGGACTCCAGTGGGCATCAAACGTTGTAGTGTTTGTTCAATTCACGTTCCTTTAAATATTTCGAACCATGCCCATATTTGGTGTGTCACGTGACCAAAATGAAAAATGTCTAAAAACTCGGAAGGATTTGATCGTTTTCAAATTATTATTTAGAATTTGCCGAAGAACGTCAATATCGACAACTTGTAGCATGCGTTTGATGAAATGTACAATATTTCGGAAGTTATAAAGCTTTAAAACACTTAAAGCTTTATAACTTCCGAAATATTGTACATTTCATCAAACGCATGCTACAAGTTGTCGATATTGACGTTCTTCGGCAATTCTAAAATAATAATTTGAAAACGATCAAATCCTTCCGAGTTTTTAGACATTTTTCATTTTGGTCACGTGACACACCAAATATGGGCATGGTTCGAAATATTTAAGGGAACGTGAATCAAACAAACACTACAAACTTTGATGCCCACTGGAGTTCAGGAACCAAAGTTATGGAGGTTTATAGATTTCCTTAGCAACATTTTTGTGGTTCCTTGTTGTTTAGGTTCTCCCCCTTAACGAAGACTTCTGGTTGTTGGAAAGAAAATATCTACAAAAATCTCTGATTGCTTTTCGAAAAATGGACAACTCTCTCTGAATTTTAAGACTGGATAATAAATATTGATTCTTGTATCAAAAACAGTCCCTTTTTAAGCGCTGAAAGTTTGTTTTTTTGCACCACGCTTGTTAATTTTAGATGCATTTCCAGCCCATTTCAGAGGACTTAAATTCACATGAGAATGGCTAGATGGCTCACGCCTCACGCGTTCGAATTAGCCCCCCCCCCCCCCCCCCCCTCACTCAAAAAAGTGCTGCGCGGGCCCTGATGTCAGACAATTTTCAAACATACCTTCCACCTCTCAAGTTTATCCTCGATGTTACCTTTGTCTTCTTTCCACTGCTTCAGCAGCTCTTTATGGAAAACAAAAAGAGAAGTTCAGCACTAACGAGGAAGACAAGCATCCCCGTTTTCGACTGTTCTATCGTTTCTTTATTGTTTCCTTTGTTTCTCAAAATTTACAGGACACAATGCATAACATTGAAAGCGACAATCATACAGAAACAGACCAGCTCCCAGAAGATGATCAACCCATGATCAACACCTTTTCACTATATTGACAAAATATAAGATATATTTTTTTAGCTGGATAGCCTAAACTCTATGAGCTTTCCTCGTTTTTTTGTTTTTATTTTCAGAACTGACCGCCTTGTCAACATCACATTTTGTACTGAGGGAACAACCTCTAGTCGGAATAATAATGAGGATCGAAATGCACCAATAGCAACGAACCAAGGTGCTACCTATAGCGGCACATAAACAATTGACCTCATCGCCTGATGAAAACTAGCAGTAAAGCAGCCGAAACGTCGCGATCAACATCTCAAAGTGACTCCATCGCGAGACAAATGATTAAACGTCATCTACATGGCATTTTGTACTTTTCGGCTTTCATTGTTCTATTTTATGTTATTTTATTATTTATTTTTACTAAAATTAAAAGCTCTCACCTTCATCCCGGCTTGTTTCGTTTGGTTCTGTCAAATTATCCACCTTTTCGCTTAGTTTTTTCACTTGATTTTCTACCTGCTCAAGTTTTTCTTTGATGTTTCCTGTGGAACACAACCCTTTTTTAAAATCCTGTTAAAGATTTAAGAATTCAGTTCTGGTAGGAGAGAAGGGACTGGTTTCAGTACTCTAATTCTATTAACACGGAAAGAACAGACTCAACTCAGCACTTTGTACTGTTATTAGCTTGCTATACTATAATGAAAGGGGTGTCGTGACATTATTGTGAATTGAAATTATGTAACAAAAAACAAAATAATGAGAAAGGTTGGCTGTTTTTTTTTTCTCTAGCCAATGGCTATGTTATCATCACGTTCTGTTCAGTTATCTATTGGTGCTGGCAATTTTCAAACATACATGTACCTTTCCACTGCTGAAGCAGCTCTTTATGAAAAACAAAAAGGGAAGTTCAGTAACGAGGAAAGCACGTTAACTCTCGGACCTACACAGGGAGGAGGGGGGGGGGGGGGGGGGTGGATGCCACACCCCCATGAGGCTTTTCACAATTTTGAAAAGAGGATTTCCTCTGAGATGCTAAAGCTTTCAGTAGCTGTTCATTCATCCCTCCTGGACATTTTGATATGATAACTGTTTGTCCGCAGTTTTTGACGTTGCCATCGTTTGCCATGGCAACCGCATAATGACACGTAGGCTCACCCAAATTTTGAATTTTCAGATCAAATTCTTTGTTCTTAAGAGCGGCTTGCTGTAACTATCACCTTAACCTATGCAAGATAGAAAAATCAGATTTTCTCAAACTTTGTCATGATAAAGGGTTTTACTAACTTGTTTCAAAAATATAACTTTGAGGTTGTTTGGATTTTTATTTTTTTTATTTTTATTTTTTTGTGTTTGCCCCCTAGAAGTGCCCAAAATCGGCCCTGAAATCCCACTTTTATCGAATGCCAGCGAGCCAAAATAAAAACCGTAGCAGGAAAAGCTAACCCATATTATTAAAATATCATCTTTCGGCGGCTATTTAGCGCTGTCAGATTCAAATATAATTTGAATCTGAATTTTTTATCGAATTTTCAAATTATGCCCTGCGATGGTGTTGCGTGACGTCAAAATTTAGGCCAAATTCGTGGGACGAAAAGTCAATCTGGTACATGGATTTACCTATCAAAACTGTTATTTAAGATAAAAGTATCATTTCATCTTAGCTTTTATCGAAAAATTGGCTTGGGTAAATAAAACGAAAAATTTTGAGAGCGTCTCGAAAACAAGGCACTTGACCTAATCTCTTGACATTTTGATCTTTCATGCTGTGAGTGTTATCACAAACATTGATCCAGAAAAGTTCGACTGTGGGTCTGATCTCCCGTAAAAAGTCTTTCGAGTCTCACAAATGTCTCAGGGATATCATTTATCATATTTATAAAACAATATCGATCCCAAAACAAGCATTTTGTGGTTTAGTAAAGGTTTATTTTGAATGCGAACTGCCATTTGCAAGCGAGTTTACAAAATACACGCGACAAAATATCAGTTTATAAATCAGCATCGACAAAAAACGCCAGGAAAACTAAAACAATAGATGCTTAACTAAATATGTGGAAGTATTTCTTACCTCAATCTAGCCTATCTTGACGAGAAATGGTAACATTGCTGTCGGCTTTACTGATGGCGTGTACGAAACTTCCACTGTACGGCTGCGGTCTAGTTACATATTAACCGACAGCCACAGGAAACCCAAGCTCGTGGGCGATCTTTTTATTTTATTATTTCACAGTATATAAATATATCCTTGTCGGTATTATCAGAAAAATCCTATATCAGTAAAATAACAGATCAAATAAATCGTCTTCTATAATCTGCTCTCTATAAAATACCCGTAAATATATTTCCGTCTTTTTCACAACCTGGCTAAATAACCAAGAGAACATCACCACTTAGAGAACATACGTGTCTCTGTCTGAACTGCTGTAGGCAATAATTATTTCTGCGTTGCACGTTTTGGCCGTTGTGCTAAAAAAATATTACACTTGAAGCCTAACCTGATGGCTCGTGCTCTGATACTCTAGGCTATGCGGAATCATACTGAAGATTTATAACATATGAGAGTTACAATATACAACACACTTGTGACACTGTCACCTATACATCAGAAAGACTATCTTTCCAGGCGCGGATCCACACCGGCTTACACCGTTTTATGGAAATCGATCAAATTTTCCAAATGACTCAAAATCAAGGGAAATATAATTTTTAGAGAGTGAACATCTAAGAACATTTGCGGGGAAACATGCCTCCGGACTTCCATCAGTAGATTCGGCGCTCAGACTCTAGTAAATCATTCAATTTTTTTTCCTGGATCCACGCTTGCTTCCAGTGCGGCCGTAGCTCACTTATTACAGTCACAAGCGAGAACGAGTTCACTCAGAGCAGCGACATATTCCGCTTTGCGTTTTGAATTAAAACCCTCTGTTGCTATGTCGAAATATTCACATATTGTACTCAGCATGGCAATGCTCAGCTGATCCTTCAGCCGCTTTCCCTTGTGCATAGCGCAGATGTCCAGGTTATCATACACAATTGGATGGTGCAGCTGTACTTGGTCAAGTATGTCTTGCCGTGTGGCATCTAACATCAGCTCGTCTTGTGCAGCTAGGACATCTGTCTCCGAAAGATCACCTTGACGCGATTTCGCTGCCATTCTGGAGAAATACGACTGTATTTGCTGTGGGCTGAGGTACTCGTTCCTCTTGAACAGCTTCGAGCCATCCATCTTCTTGGCGAATCTCATGTCACGAACTACAGTGGCGGAATCTTGTTTTTGGCTGGTCGCCTGGCCAAGGTTAAATTTCTCCTCCATGTATCTTCTCTGGGCATCATTGAATCGAGTGGCCTTTTTTGTTGTCTTCAAGGCCCAGCCCTCGGGTAAAGTGTCGGCACTTTCAGAGGTGTCGCCCAGTTGTTCAAGTACTGCCGACACTGCTGCACTCGCGCCTTCGACTAAGAGGTCATGGTATTTCTTCTTTGACAAGTCAAAAAGATTGTGTCTCTCAGGCACCATCTTGCACTGCCCAAATGAAAGGTGCTTCTCCAGAGACTGGAGTGACGCTGATACATCTTGACACACCCTTCATTAGGGCACGTAAGGAGCTCATTTGAAGAAACCATCTTTCTCCACTGCTGGTTGCTCATCCTCCACTCGCACTTTCTTTGACCTTTCTTGAGAAACACTAATAAAGTCTCCTGAAGAAAATTCTCTCTCGAATGAACAATTTTGCAGGTAATTTGGAACTGCAAAAAAAAAAGATACATCATAGTCAAGAATACTGGTGTAATAATGCAGCACCGACGCCAGAGTAAGTAAGCGAGCGCGTTCCAGCTCACGATTTATTGATTGATTGATGTTTGAAATCTAATACATTTGGCTTTTAAAATAGGTCACGTGACCAGCCTTTACTAAGGTCTTCTGTCCATTAGCCACCAGCTTGAACATTATCCGGAAGACCCCGAGAACAAGGTTGCGAGTGTTACAGCTTTACAAAATCCTACAAAGCTATTCTATTACTCCGTATTCTCCGACAAAACAAATTAGTGTTTCATCGGGTGTCTCATTTTGTAAGAAATACCAACGTACAAGTATGCGTACCTTCAACTTGACTTTGGTTGATGAGTTTCCCTTGTCCGACCTTAAACGCCCTCCAGACAGTAACACCTTGCTCGCTGTACTGGAAGTTGTTCAAGAAACTCACCCCAGCTAGCTTTACTTGAGGGAGAACGCACTTTCCTTCAGTTCCCACATCAACTAGGGCAACCCGTACACCGTTTAGTCCTCCATTAGACAAAACAGCCTCTTTGAAGAAATTTAACCTTGGCCAGGCGACCAGCCAAAAACAAGATTCCGCCACTGTAGTTCGTGACATGAGATTCGCCAAGAAGATGGATGGCTCGAAGCTGTTCAAGAGGAACGAGTACCTCAGCTCACAGTAAATACAGTCGTATTTCTCCAGAATGGCAGCGAAATCGCGTCAAGGTGATCTTTCGGAGACAGATGTCCTAGCTGCACAAGACGAGCTGATGTTAGATGCCACACGGCAAGACATACTTGACCAAGTACAGCTGCACCATCCAATTGTGTATGATAACCTGGACATCTGCGCTATGCACAAGGGAAAGCGGCTGAAGGATCAGCTGAGCATTGCCATGCTGAGTACAATATGTGAATATTTCGACATAGCAACAGAGGGTTTTAATTCAAAACGCAAAGCGGAATATGTCGCTGCTCTGAGTGAACTCGTTCTCGCTTGTGACTGTAATAAGTGAGCTACGGCCGCACTGGAAGCAAGCGTGGATCCAGGAAAAAAAAATTGAATGATTTACTAGAGTCTGAGCGCCGAATCTATGGAAGTCCGGAGGCATGTTTCCCCGCAAATGTTCTTAGATGTTCACTCTCTAAAATTATATTTCCCTTGATTTGAGTCATTTGGAAAATTTGATCGATTTCCATAAAACGGTGTAAGCCGGTGTGGATCCGCGCCTGGAAAGATAGTCTTTCTGATGTATAGGTGACAGTGTCACAAGTGTGTTGTATATTGTAACTCTCATATGTTATAAATCTTCAGTATGATTCCGCATAGCCTAGAGTATCAGAGCACGAGCCATCAGGTTAGGCTTCAAGTGTAATATTTTTTAGCACAACGGCCAAAACGTGCAACGCAGAAATAATTATTGCCTACAGCAGTTCAGACAGAGACACGTATGTTCTCTAAGTGGTGATGTTCTCTTGGTTATTTAGCCAGGTTGTGAAAAAGACGGAAATATATTTACGGGTATTTTATAGAGAGCAGATTATAGAAGACGATTTATTTGATCTGTTATTTTACTGATATAGGATTTTTCTGATAATACCGACAAGGATATATTTATATACTGTGAAATAATAAAATAAAAAGATCGCCCACGAGCTTGGGTTTCCTGTGGCTGTCGGTTAATATGTAACTAGACCGCAGCCGTACAGTGGAAGTTTCGTACACGCCATTAGTAAAGCCGACAGCAATGTTACCATTTCTCGTCAAGATAGGCTAGATTGAGGTAAGAAATACTTCCACATATTTAGTTAAGCATCTATTGTTTTGCATCTGGCGTTTTTGTCGATGCTGATTTATAAACTGATATTTTGTCGCGTGTATTTTGTAAACTCGCTTGCAAATGGCAGTTCGCAATTCAAAATAAACCTTTACTAAACCACAAAATGCTTGTTTTGGGATCGATATTGTTTTATAAATATGATAAATGATATCCCTGAGACATTTGTGAGACTCGAAAGACTTTTTACGGGAGATCAGACCCACAGTCGAACTTTTCTGGATCAATGTTTGTGATAACACTCACAGCATGAAAGATCAAAATGTCAAGAGATTAGGTCAAGTGCCTTGTTTTCGAGACGCTCTCAAAATTTTTCGTTTTATTTACCCAAGCCAATTTTTCGATAAAAGCTAAGATGAAATGATACTTTTATCTTAAATAACAGTTTTGATAGGTAAATCCATGTACCAGATTGACTTTTCGTCCACGAATTTGGCCTAAATTTTGACGTCACGCAACACCATCGCAGGGCATAATTTTGAAAATTCGATAAAAAATTCAGATTCAAATTATATTTGAATCTGACAGCGCTAAATAGCCGCCGAAAGATGATATTTTAATAATATGGGTTAGCTTTTCCTGCTACGGTTTTTATTTTGGCTCGCTGGCATTCGATAAAAGTGGGATTTCAGGGCCGATTTTGGGCACTTCTAGGGGCAAACACAAAAAAATAAAAATAAAAAAAAATAAAAATCCAAACAACCTCAAAGTTATATTTTTGAAACAAGTTAGTAAAACCCTTTATCATGACAAAGTTTGAGAAAATCTTATTTTTCTATCTTGCATAGGTTAAGGTGATAGTTACAGCAAGCCGCTCTTAAGTGATAATTTTTTCCAGTTTTCTTAATTAAGCATCATTGCAGGTATTAGCACATTTTTAAAAACATTCCGTTATTTTTTTGGAATTATTTTTGTATCAAATTTTGCTTTTTGCTGATGTCATGAGGAAATAGTGAAATCTAAGATGGCAGATTTAATGACCTCTTTTGACAATAGATTGACACCATTTGACATCATAACTAGCTAAAATAAACTATATTATTATATGGCAAACTGGTCCACGACGAAAAGGAGCATTCTGATTGGTTCCCTGAGCGGTCCGAATTTTTCAATACGGACCGCCAAGATGGACCGCTAACGAACTAATTTCGCCGAATTCCTTTCATGAAACATTGAACGAAAGAAAACTGTTTTCTATTGAGTAGAAACATTTTTCCTTATGTCTGGCGGACAATTTTGGGCTTTTTTGGCTAAATGTTTCACAAAGTGGCCTGAAAAATGCAAGAATATGCTCGGCTTTGGCGCGCGCGCGTTAGCCGAGAATGGTTGCATTAATTTATCAACAATTTAAAAAAAAAGCCATTATAATAAAAACTTTATTGAACTAGCTTGTTCGGTCCGTATTGGGAAATATTGGTCTCGTTCTTTTTTTGCAAGTTTATGGACCTCGCCTTCGGCTCGGTCCATAAACTTGCAAAAAGAACGAGACCAATATTTTCCCAATACGGATCTCACGCTAGTTCAATAACATCTATTTATCAATGCATTTGATGTGTCTTATAATAACGAATACCCAAGGAAGGGGTCAGCCATCAAACCCGCTAAATTCTTACATACCTTCTATCTCTTCAAGTTTGTCTTTGATGCTATCTTCATCTTTTTTCCATTGCGTTAGAAGTGCTTTGTAGTGTTCCTCTGTGTCATGATCCATGCACTCATTCTTGAGCTTATTGACAATGGCTACGTAACTTGCCCCTCCCAATCGTACCAGTGCGTTACTGATATCCTGCCAGTGGGTGTTAAATGTTGCATCGTCCACAGATGCCTGGCTGGCATGGCCATATACAGTATTCCTGAAATACTTCACTCTGGCTATGTTAGCTTCCATACTCACGTCTGCAGCAGAGGGAAGACTGTCCCAGCCAGTGAGGGGAGGTCTTAAACCACAAATATTCCTCAGCAGCACCATCAATAGCGTGATATCAAAGCCCGCTGATGACACAGATGAAGGGATAGTAGGGTATAACTTTCCCCATTGTGTCGGATTAAGGATTTTTTTCTTCCTAAGGGATTGCAGAGCAAGGTGTACTGGGTGACGTGCCAACAATGTATGCAGTCCTGCTGCAGATTGTATTCGATCAAAGGTGTCTCGCAGGGCTTGGGATCCCACATCCACCAGAAGACGACACAGCCGTGCATAGTTGGTTGTCTCCTTGGTGGATGTAGCAGATGCCATGGACTGGCAGTGATCAGATAAACCTACGAAAATATTTAGTTTAGATGAACGTTTAATCATTTGTCTCACGATGGAGTCACTTTGAGATGTTGATCGCGGCCTTTCGACTGCTTTACTGCTAGTCTTCATCATCCATCGCCTGATGAAGACTAGCAGTAAAGCAGTCGAAACGTCGCGATCAACATCTCAAAGTGACTCCATCGTGAGACAAATGATTAAACGTTCATCTACATCTATTTAATGAACCACGATGAACAATAACCACATCTTTTATAACATACAGGTATTTAGTTTAGTTTGTTATGAGTTTGGAATGTTTAAAATGCGTTTCATATCTTTGTTTAATTAACTATCCCTCTTCCGATCCCCGGAGACCTTTGGTCATGCTACAACAGCCGCAGAATGTATTTTCAAACATTTTGACCACATCTAAATGACTTAATTAAATCAGCATCAGGTACGCTTCCCAAAGCTCTTATTTTTGTTATAGTCATAGAAGAATTGATCGATCAACCAAAATTCAATTTTCTGTTCAATCGTGGAGAGAAATAATGAAACATAAATGATTATACAAACAAGGAGAGCAAAGCATTGTTAGAAACATATATTGTGCGAAATACAAGTGGTAACTACGCAGTTATTAGATGCTCCATGTTTTGTGTGGTGCATGCGTTTCCCCCACACAAGAATATATATGATTAAATTAATTATTTTAATCAATTAAAATAATAATTAAAGTTTACACCATAGTTCTTTAGTGGATTAGCTGCTTGGTCTTATCGCGGATAGTCTCCTCTGTAGCCGATATCAGTGTGTCATCATGCAACTTGAAGCATATTTGCATAATGACCTAAATATGGCTGCAAAGGGAGACTATATCACATCACAGACGACAGTTCACTAAAACCAATTCAAGTTGATTTTCAGCTTATCTCTCTCCTGTATCTTATCAATGTCTATAAATCATTAAAAACTATATAAGGTCACAAAATGTTGTCAGAATTTTAATTTTTTAGATGTTTGAAATTTGAATACCCGTTCATTGCTTTCGCATTCACGAGATAAAAATCAGCCAGAGACATCACAAGTGAAGCACGCGCGACTCCATGAGGCCATCTTTTCTGTAGCTTTAACGATGACGGAACATCTCAAGACGAAATGCAAACACAAACATTCAGGAAATATACTTTACAAAACCATAAAAAGATGTAGTGATCGAGGTTTATTGGTAAAATTGGAAAATGAAAATGACAACGATAAATCCGAGTTACAATATTAATGAATTCAAGTCATTCAATGCTGATATTGTGTAACAGCACGTACGTGGCGAGTACAAAACTGCAAATCGCCGAAACACTAAAACTTTGAGCTAAGCAGCTCAGTAATAGAGCAACAATATATAAAATTTTATTTCAAGTACATATTTCAGTGGCGGATCCAGACCTGTTTATAAGATTAGGGGGCCCAAAAAATTTTCGCCCACAAAGGGGGACCTGGGGCCCTCCCCTAGAAAGGCTTGATGTTCTGTTAGATGTGGCTAAAACTGTTATTCAAATTCAATCCGTTGCAATATAAGGTTGCAAAAGTCCCTAAACAAGCTGCAGCTTCTCAAAAAAAAATCAAAAGCTCTTATGAGCAACTCGTGAATGTTTAGTAATACTAATTTCTGCATAAGAACAGTATAGTTTGGTACACATTGTACAGTCGAATTTAGTTTGTTGGCTTCGCAGGCAGGCGGCTCGGGTTCGATTCTCACCAATGCCGACTTTTTTTTTACGACAATCTTTTTTTACAATTTACGACGTCTTACGTCTTTTTTTCTGTCTCCTTTTTTATCAATCTATTACAAATGCAATTCATACAATTGGTATAAATCAAATAAAGTACTGTATAAAAAACGACATCATATACTGTCCTGAAACCCGGGCCTGAAATCGTTGAAGTCCGCAGAGTTCGTACACAGTTCAGCGCTTAAAAGATTTTCAAGATCTGTTTTCCGGAAGTCAAGTATTCTCTAAGGTCATTTCTTCTATTTTGAATTCTTACAAGCTATAAATCGAGCCATTCGAAGAGTCATTCAAAGAAGCTTTATACAAGCCATAAGTAGTCCACTGGTTAGGGATTTGGTTCGTTTAGTTCGTCTTTGGAGTCGCCGGTTCAAATCCCAGAAGTGTGCAAACGAAAAATTCAATAAATAAATCACTAAATAAAATAATATTAAAACAAGAGAGATAAATTTATAATTTAATGGATAAAAGCCCATCGACCAGCCGAGTGAGTGAGTGAGTGAAAATTTGCATATCTGTTTCCACAGCTATACTCGTTTCATTGCATTCACGAGTAAAAAACAATTTGAATGCAACAGATCATGCAAGCAAGTAACACAAAGGGGAACCCGGATCCTTTTAGTTTTTATGTACATAGATTGAATTTTTTTATTCTGAGTGGGAACATCGTGTATAAATAAAGTTATCTATCTATCTTGTCTAACAACGACAAACTTTCTTCCTCAATGTACTCCAGTTACGGGTCATTACAGTATCCCATAAATCCCTACTTCATAGTCGTTTTCAAGAGTGCCCCTCCCAGGGACCTGAAAATAACACATGCCCTTTTCCTTCTGCTATGGCTTTGTTGAGCATTGCTACGGAGGCCATCGCCAGTAATGAGAGGACCGGTAGATCGATACAACTGTACGAGTGCACTACACGAGGAACGTGAACAACAACAACAACAACGGCCTACAAAGCATGCCTTAAACTAAGTACCGCTGACCGGTACTGGCGTGACTTCTTCTTCTGTCCTTCATCTTAACATTGTGGTAAGAGCTCTACGGGCATTACAGCAAATTTCAAGAGCAAACGGCTAACAGAAACGAGGATAAAGGTTATAACAAATAACGTATTTGATCGCATTGACTACTGGCTACTTAGATAAAGTCAGTTACAAAGTCGTCATAATGTGCTGGGCGGCGTCGCTCACGTGTGGATCTTCGGCTCGGGGGAGGGGCATCAGAGTCGCTGTCGCTGGCATGAGGATCTCCTCCTGGATCAGAGTGAGCCTGAGGCTCATTGCGGCTTGTGGTGAGATCATCAATGACGGGATCTTCCTGAGTAGCAGGTGTCGAGATCGCACTAGTATGACTGGTGGAGGAGGAGATACTGACCGTGCTGGTGGAGTTTCGTCAGCTGACGAGTCAGCATCACCATTGAAGGCAGATGATCGGTAGTCCGCGACCTCAGATGGGACTCGGTAACACTCAGATGTCTTCACTCGGTAAGACGTGCTGCGGAGTTGAGAGCCAATGAACTTTCTGACGTTGAAGAAAGAGCCAGTTACTTCTACGACTAGATAGCGATCGCGGGCTCTGGTCGGAGTAGAGGTAGACTAAATCACCGACAGCAATACGATCAGCCTGACGGTACGTCGCGGCTGGTGCCTTTGACTTTTCGCTGTGGTGGTGGTTCGCCAACCGTTGTTTGTTCTGCCGTAGATTGATGTGTTGGTCTTGTAGAGGGATCTGTTGGTTTGAGAACTGGTCACGCTGGGTCCACATCTCTCTGGCGGAAAGGCCGCGTGAGCGAATGCGTGCGTTTAGGTTGGCTGTGACTACGGCGATTGTCATAAGAGATACTGGACCGCCTAGCGGATCATGTCGGAGTAGCTCGCTTTCGACTTCTTGTACCGCCCTCTCTGCGACTGGGTTCTTGTTCACACTAGAGATCGGCAATGCAAAGAATAGTAACCTGTGGTGTGTCAGGAGTTGATCGTTCGTGAGGACCTTGAATCCTGGGGCTGGGTCTGTACGTATGACGGCTGTCGGTCCGTCTAGTGGACGCATTTGGACACAAAGGCGGATAAGTGCATCACGCAGTGTGTAGTGGCGTTCGTCCTCCAACAGGGTTGTGGCTGTAAACGAAGTCACGCATTCCCGTAGTACTAGCACGAGCTGTCTTGAGCGCTTGACAACGTCTGCGGCAAATGATACGCCGATGGCAACCGGTGGGGGGCCGGACGACTGCTCCACTCGCACTTTCGAGGTTTGGCGTAAGGCGGCGCATGTCTAGTGCATATAAGTATCGCTTGGTGACAGCCTTGAGTTGGTGGTTTGACGGGTGACTGAGCTGGATGTGTAGGGCTGTTAGTAGTCCTTCTAGTACCTGTCGAGGGACAATAATGCATTCTCGGCTGGGGACGAGGGGCTCATTGCGCTTGGCGATGAGTAAGCCGTCTCTTGCGATGGTTGCAACGTTAAGGTACCTTTTAACATCTTTGATATTGGTTAGTTTTTTTAGATGGGCATGTCCCTTGTTGTAGGTGTGCACGAGTACGGCGTAGGTCAGCACATTCGGCCTGTATATAACCAGGCGGTGCGGCTGGTGAAGGGAAGGCGCTCGTCACCGTTTAGTATGTCTTGTATCGATGCTCGTCTGATGACGGAGTCCTGGGTGAGCTTCGTGAAGGCGCAGACTTGGCAGGCTTCGTCCTCACACGGAGCTGCATTGCGCAGTTAAAATCCGAAGGCAGAATTGCGGATCCAGACACGTGTCTGACGGAGGCCTGATATCGGCTCACGGTTGACAGAAAGCTAGAGACACGGGGACTAGCTGAAAAATCTCCGCGGCAGAGTTTTTCATACGCTTGCACACAGGGCTTGCTATCAGTCAAGATGCAAGCTTTGTGATGTGATTGGATCAGGTACGGGCTGAAGTGTTTGGTGGCGACGGCGATGGCTAGGGCCTCCACCTCGCATGGCAGCCACGTTGTCTGCGAGCCTCGTAGTTTTGCGCTAAAGAACCCCGCCACAAGTAACTTGCCATCACGGGTGACGTATAGTGTGGCGCCTATTCCAGGATTACGGACGGCTTCGTCGGTCACAATCCACAATTGGTCATCTGGTTTGGATAGCGAGATGGTGCGAGCAGTAGAGAGAGCTGCCTGTGCTTTGTGGAACGAAGTATGGAGGTCGTCTGTCCACTGGATCGACTCTTTAGATTCACGACCAGCTACGGTGTCGTCGAGTTGCGCAAGGAGTGTTGAACATCCTAGGATGACGCGGGAGAGCACCTTAAATGCTCCAATGAATGACCTCATGCGACCCATAGTGTCGGGCTCGGGGCACGAGGTGAGGGTGGCAATGCGGTGTGGACTCGCTGTTGATGTGCCAGAGTTCCAAATCCAGCCTAGTATTGTTGTGGATTGAGGATTGATGACGGTATTTGACGTGGAAAGGCGGATATCACACTTATGGAGAGCTTGTAAGACTTTCTTCCAGTTCTGGAGGAGTTCAGTTCAGTACAGGTCGTCCGCAATTTTGGCGACGACACCCTCTTCTAACAGGTGACCGAGCACACGGCACATAAGTTCTTCCAGTGCCGTTTCAGAGCCTGGCATGCCCATGGCAGACTGAGCGTACACTCGCACTCCACGGAATGGTGTAGGGATCCCGCAATATTTCATGGAGTCGCGTGAGAGTGGAATTTGGTAGAATGCGCTGGTCAAATCGGTTGCGACGATGTGCTTCCACTGGGCAATATGACGTAAGGTGGAGTCAACGTCTGGCATCAGGGAAGTCTGTGGCTTACTGTAGCGACCGACGTCAGCGAAGGCAGTAACTAAGCGGGAGCCGCCGCTTGGTTTCTTTACGAGAAATGATGGATTCAGGTACTCAACAGCGATGTCGATGCCTTCTGGGCGTCTAAAGACACCCAACGCTTGAAGCTCGTCGAATTTCTGTTGGAGTTCCAGTAGCTGGTTACGGGCATACTTCGGTAGGCGGCCTTTCCGCTGGGGGGTTCCACAGGTCCCATGTTGACCCTGGCTTCGAATGGACCTTCTGAGCCATTGTACCCCTTGATGTTCGAGTCAAAGACGTGGTCATATTCGTCCAAGAGTGAAGTGAACTTCCACCTGATATCACAGGGAAGTAGGTCGGCAGGGTCAAGGCGCACATTTGAGGAGTGTTTGGCGCCGGCCTGAGGTACGGGTGGCTTGGGGGGGTGGTTTCGCTGACGGTTGTGGGTTGTCTTCGTAAGCTTCTGGTGTGTAAATAGGGCGTACCTGGCAGAAGTGTTCATTCCGCTTCAGAAAGTGTGGCTCTGGCGAGAAGTTGGGGATACGTATCTTTCCCGCTATGCTGGAACTATGCCCGGGGTGGGCCACAGTTGGGAGGCTGTTAGCTTCTTAACGCTGGGAGCATCAGTCCGAGGCTCTACGGCGTATTCTGAGTCAGGAGGGGCTTCACTTGGTAGCTCAACCTCAACAAACTCTCCGGGCCATACGGTTGTGGACGTGGGAGGAGAGCGGAGTACTAGTGCGCGACGCGCAGCGGAGCTTACTGCAGTAGGATGCTGAGATCCATAGTTGTAGGTGGAACCGTCGCCAAGGATCATTTGGCGTTTAGCTGGGCGCACTGCAATATCGTTCGCCTCCATAAAGGGAGTGCCTGCCAACACATCGACATCAAGATTTTCGACGACGAGGCCTTCGAAGCTGAACTCTCGGCCTTCGCGGTTGAATGATAAGCGAGTCTCGCCGACGACATGCAGGGGGATGAGCCATCTGCTTGGTGGACAGACTGGGAACTAGATGTCATGTGGCAGCCAAGACGCTGGACTACGGTGTGCCGGATCATGTTTCCAGTAGCTCCACTATCAATGGTTAAGCGCACCGGGTAGTGGGAGTAGAACATGTCTAAGTACGGTGACTGGCGCGTCTGTATGCTAGCGGAAGACCTTGGGACCTAGGCTAGGCCTAGTGTCATCGGTATCGCTATCCGGTGCGGCATCATTGGCTCCTGTCTCATCAGGTTCGGGGGTGTCATCAAAGATGTCTGCAATCTGTCTGGCCTTGGTTATGTACTTGCGGTCTTGGCCTGGTAGGAAACTGCATTCACTCAAGAAGTGGCTTTCTGGTCGGCCTGCCTGTTTGCAGAGTGGACAGGACTTAGCTGGGCGGGTGGGTCGTGTGTTCGCCTTGTATGGGCCTCTGGTGCCGACTGGCTTACGATTATAGCTACCAACAGCGGTGCGCATAATCTTGGCATCATCAGCAGTGCGTATTTCGTCAAGCAGGGAGGTAAGTGCCTGAGATAATACTTCCGGTTTTATCGAGGCCAGGGTCCGTGATCGTAGCTCGGTTCCATATCTCTGCTTCACTAGCTTCGGTAACTCAGGGTGGATCAGTTTAAGCCAGGTAAGGATAATGAAGTTTTTTAAGGAGGGTGTAAGTTCCTCATCCTCAGTGGTGACTTCGCCGTGGTGTGACAGGCTATTAGCACGGAGTTAAGTGTCCTCTACAAAGGCCATTAGTCTCTGAAAAAGATCTTCAGGGCGCTCGTCAGCTTCTAAATGCATGTTTGCAAAATCCAAAAGTGGGCTCCTGTAACCTGGAAGCCAAAATGTTCGCGTATTATTGTGTTCCAAACAGACTGTATTGAGGTAGAATTCTTCACCAGAGTGGTCCTGGATATGACTGGGCAATAGTTCGCTATGCATGAGCTCCAGGAAATTTAACCTTTTGCTGGGCCGTTTGACGTTTGGCGGTCGGTACGCTTTCTCCGTCATTGGTGAAACCGCGTAGGGGTTGGGTCCCAGTCTTTTTGCCCCACGTTCTCAACGAGGAACAGTGCAATCTCATACCCAGAGTCAACGGTCTCCTCGGTCAGCGGGTCGTCGCCATGTTAGACTCAGGGGGAATGGAATTCCATTCCCCCAGAGTCTAACCTGGCGACGACCCGACGACCCGCTGACCGAGGAGACCGTTGACTTTGGGTACGAGATTGGGAACAGTGCGAAATTGCTATCGAGCCACAGAGTGTACATCAAGTTTTGCCTCCAGTTCTCGAAGCTGTTGATAGTCTCGTTCTTCGAGAGACTCCACTGCTTTGGAGCCCTGTGAGTACTATCCATAACTGTTGTTGTGTTGCGGGTTTACGAGTGAATCGTGCTTGGACGACGAAGATGCTCGAAGTATCGACGTACCGATGTTAATGGAAACGGGTACCTTTGCCTTGTGTTTACTTTCTTGGGCACCGGTTTCTTGGCGTAGATTCGAGAGCGCTGCCACCACGCCAGTAATGAGAGGACCGGTAGATCGATAACACGATTCTTTAATACAACTGTACGAGTGCACTACACGAGGAAGGTGAGCAACAACAACGGCCTACAACGCATGCCTTAAACTAAGTACCGCTGACCGGTACTGGCGCATGATGTCTGTTCAAGATGCGGATGTCCAACAAGCAAACATGTAAGGAGCTCTTCTTTGTGGAACGGTGTATGTGTGTGTGTGTGTGTGTGTGTTGTGAGAGGAGGAGGGGGGGGGGGGGGGGGGGGGGGGGGAAGTCATACAAAATTTCTGACCGATCAGATGGGGGGGGGAAGCAATAACTAAATTCACTCCTTTAAAATAATTGCATTCGATGAAGGAGAGCGCATACCAGTACTAATCTGTTGGTCTTCATGTGCTGTCGTGTGGGTATTCTGTGCATACCAAGCAGACTTTTTCGTTTGACCGGCGGGCCGCGGGCGCGACGTATGTATCGTTTATCTTTTTGGCGCCATTTTGACATTTGGGTCGTGCACGCAGTCTGGTATTTAATAAGATATTGTGTACACAAAAATGATGGACGTTTGACACATTTCAGCCACCATTTACCATTGGTTTTGCCTCGAGAATTTATAAAACTTTGGTTTCACAAGGAGAATAAAAGGTAATCACAGATTATGCCAGGGGACGCTTGCGGCCTGCAGTGTAATATGGATTATACGAAGATAAAGGAGACGAATATAACTAAACATGGTATCAAACTGTCCTAAATAGGGTATGGTTGCAGATTCAGTCTAAACATGTCCTAAAATAGAGGATGTTGTCCTACACAGGATAGGTATTTTAGGGTTTTTAATTTTTTTTTGTCCTAAAACAGGGTCAGGGTTTCAAACCCTCAGCGGCACCCCTATACCCAAACATGGGTCAAGGTACCCCCTCCCCCCCGGGGGAGAGATGTTTCCTTACCTTCGTATGCATACGAGTCCACGTCGATCTATTCAAGTTGTAAAATGTAATAAATATATTTCCATCCATAGTACGCCAAGTGAAGAAAAAATGTCAACTCCCCCGGAGTGTGCCCGGGGGGGGGGGGGGGGGGGGGATGGTAACAGTAGGAATTGAACCATGCATAAATAAATTATTTCCGACGGAAAAAATGATCGTTGCGTATAAAGCTAGTAACTAATAATTATTACCCATAAAATAATAAAATAAGACAATTTGCAAGCTCTATTTCTCGACACCACTTGCACTCTGAATACCGACACCACTTGCAACAAGTGCTAAGCGGGCATCGACCGGTCAAATCGACTGTTTATACGCCTTTACACTATTACGTGGGTTGTACTAGACGGGCTTTTGGCCTTATTTTTTCTGCACGTACTACTACTGAGTTCAATAGTCAAATGCAGTAATCCACAACATTCCCTTCGGAACACACCAACAACAAATCGGCAGAAAATGTCTTCGTGTTTATCAAAATACTGTTTATACAGTGTAGATGTATAAAGCGCTTACTTAGTTCTCAGCAGTTGTTGAACAGTCAACTTAGTCATTACGCTAACAAATTGGAACTGTTTAGAAAATATAATTGAAATGTCATTGAGTCAGCATGCATACTAGGCATAAATTTTCATTCCCGGAAACATATACGTACGTGGCCGCGTTCGCGTTTCATCGGGAAACGATCAAATCCCCGCCGATCGTCTGGGATTTTCCCGACATTAATTCAGATTAATTGCTAGTTTACTTTTCACTTCCGCTTTCGGTCTCGGGAGAGAACTATTAATCCCGATACATCTACACTGAAATCAAATATACTGATAAGAAAATAATTTCGATATTTAAAGCAAGAGTTTGCTGTTTATGTCGCTTTTAACCCCGGGTTTTACGTATCACCAATTCGATTCGAGGCATAAACATGCTTACATTTCATAACTTCATTCCACCCTTCCTGCTTACCTTGAACGTAAAAGTTTCCCTCTAAATCAAGATTATACCCTTCGACGTTTGTCAACGATTCGCAGCCGTGATCCAGATGGTTTCCTGCATGAAATCGAATAAAACGAACATCAACTTCATTTTGTGATCGAGATTACATGTAAAATCGTCAATGCAATAAGCAAGCACGGCTTGATTGAACTGTGAATCTCGTCTAGTCACGCGAAAGGAACAATTCTCAGTATTAAATGCCCTGTACTTACCTGAGGTATCGGTACAAAATGAATGTCTCTCGTGAAATGTATTTAATATAGATGTAAAGCAATTCGTAATCTTCTTCACTCAGCTCACGTCCCGGCCGAGCCGCTCCCATTCCCAGAAACTGATCATGGGCAAGAAGTCGGGATGACGAAAATAGCTATTTTCGTCATCCCGACTGATGCGAGGATCACGAGATCAAAAGCTCAAAAGCACTCAAGCGGAATGCTTTATACGATGGGCTCCTGTTTATACCTTTCTCTCTTTGGACCATTTTTTTTGGGAGGGGGGGGTTGGGCAATTACCAAAAAAAATTTCTGCACAGCAAAAGTAGACAAGAACTCCTAAAGGAGTAGCCTGAGATCAGGCTCCTGAAGAAAATTTGCGAGCGAAGCGAGCCAAGTCGCTGCAGAACGATTTCGTTCTCGCCCCAGGCTGCGACTCGGCTCGCTTCGCTCACAAATTTTCTTCAGGAGCCTGATCTCACGATCTTGTGCGCCCTCATCTGGACGACCTGGGAAACAACAATCCACCTCTCCTCCCTCTCGGTTACTGGACTCTGAGGTGCACCCCCAAATCTAAGAGTCAACATACGAACCTGCGTGACGAAAACGTGACTGCGTGATGCAATATTTATATTTTAAAAGCTTGAGTCAAGCTCACTGCGTAGAAACTGTAAGAACGAATGTCGCTAACGATGGAGCCAAATTGGAAATGGTCAAAATAAAGTTTCCTTCATACTTTGTGTGTAGTTAGCCCTTGGGGTGGAAACATCATGATGATATTTGTTTCACTTCCTGCACTAACCTAGACTTGGGATCAGGGGGAGAAGTTCATGCCCAAAAATGTATTTTTTGAGGTATTTTTAACCCTGAAAACTGAGATTTTGTTAACTAATTATCTCAAAATGCAAAAGAACTGTTAAATTCTGCTGACATCCTGGTATAATATCATCCTTCCGCTCCACAAAACTGGCACCGGATTTTCAGTTTTCCCCCCTGGGGGCCCCCTGGCCCCCTGTCCTTTGTAAGGGGGGGGGGGGGAACCGCCTTTTTAAAAAACTGAAAATGAGACATCTTTGGCTGAAATAAAATCAAACTGGTTTTCATATTTTGATCAAATTTGAAGTTGCAAATGAATATTTCGTCCTTTGTGAATCTTTTGGTACTAAAAAGTCCGCGGGCACTCAATTATATTTTGCAGAACAAACAATTTACAATTCATACCCACGACAAATGTTAATTTTCCGTTCATTTTCAATGCCCACTTTCTGGAAGGTAAATAATGCTATTTGTAGCAACTTACCACTACACTGTTTCTCTATCATCGATAATTTGAAAATATTTCACTTTTACAGCTTACATGTAAGCAACTCAGAAAAAAAAAAATGTTTTGAATAGCACATCCACTGGTGAAACTGTTAATTTATGCAAATAATAACACTCAAGTTTCCGGCAAAAAAAATATAAAACTGAGTTGTGTAGTCAATTAAACCACATAAATAAAACTTATAATAAACAATTGATGTAATGCGCATACCATTTATTAAGTAGTAACTTCAAGAACCACTGATCTCAGAGGCAACGAGGAATCACGCCGAATATTATAATTCGTCGGTGCTTTCGTTATGTGCCACCGTGTTGAAACTATAGTTCTCATCCGTCGAACAGCCCCAAATAAAAATATTATCTGGAATTGGCTGCAGCTGCTAACTACCCGCAAAAATATTACAAGCTCCACCGATCGATGCTGTCGCCGCCATGTTGCATCACTTCTTGTCAGGCCGTGATGAATGCTTTTTTATGAATGCTTGAAAAGACAACCTCCTTGTTCTTTTAGAATGTCCGATCTCTTGAGGTTCACAATTCTCAGCTACAAATCCTGAAGTATCGGACGGGTCGCCGGGACGATTGTATGTTTATCTTTTTCGGTCAGCGGACACCATCGGCTTGCAGTTTACAATTCAAAAGGATTTATATAGCTCAGTAAGAATTTATAACTCAGGATTTGTAGCTGAGAATTGTGGAGCCCAAGAGATCGGACATTTCTAAAAGAACAAGGAGGTTGCCTTTAAAGCATTCATCACGGCCTGACAAGAAGTGATCCAACATGGTGGCGACAGCAACGATCATATCGGTGGAGCATCCGCCATCGTGGATCTGTTTGTAATATTTTGTGGATCGTTAGCAGCTGCAGCCAATTCCAGATAATATATTTCCAGTGAAAAGGAAACCATTTGGGGCTGAAAATCCGGTGCCAGTTTTGTGGAGCGGAAGGATGATATTATACCAGGATGTCAGCAGAATTTTAACCAGTCTTTTGCATTTTGAGATAATTAGTTAACAAAATCTCAGTTTTCAGGGTTAAAAATACCTCAAAAAATACATTTTTGGGCATGAACTTCCCCCCCTGATCCCAAGTCTAGGTTAGTGCAGGAAGTGAAACAAATATCATCACGAATGTTTCCACCCCAAAGACTAACTACACACAAAGTATGAAGGAAACTTTATTTGACCATTTCCAATTTGGCTCCATCCTTAGCGACATTCGTTCGTAATATCTAACCAAATGCCGTCAACTAAAAGCCAAATAAAACATTTTGAACGCCAAGAATAGATGTCTTAACACCCACTAATAAAGTCTTCTTTCAAAACCTATACAGGATAATAGGCACTAGTGTCTCTCTATTACATCATGCGTATCTGGGCTGTCATGTTTACCATGTCAGTGGGAAAACCCCTCTAGAATTGAAACTGAAAGCAGATGACTATTGCATGTTACTGTTTACTCTGCCTCGTTAAATATGTCGCTTGTTTCTTTTCAAAGAAACACGAAAAGAGCACTTACACGACACGAAAATCGAAATTTTCTCTAAAAGTAGGAATAAATTCTCAATAATATTTTTATAACTCATCAAAAAAAATTTATCGCGCGCGATTGGTCTAAACACGTCACGCGACGCAGCCAAAACTGGGGAATATCCGGGTGATATTCCCCAAGTGATATTCCCCAGTTTTGAAAATTTGCGTTTCACGTTCGCAGGTTCAGTTTTTCGTCTCAAATAAATTGCTAAATTAAATAAAACTGATTGTTTTGAACAGACTAGAAATATTTTTGAACGCCAACAGAATTATTTTGATGTTTAACAGCTTGGCCGACCGAGATCTTCCACGGCAAACAGGGCGGCCTTGTGAAAAAATATTTGAAGGATAATAACTACAATAGCCTCCATTTGGCGAGGAAATATGCTCGGATATTTGTCCTTGGACATTATCTGTTCCTCGAAGCTCACAGTTTTCCTCGAGCTTCGCTCTCGGAAAACTGTGAGCTTCGAGGAACAGATAATGTCCGCGGACAAATGTCCGAGCATATTTCCTCGCCAAATGGAGGCTATTGTTTATTTATTTATATGGCGCAAATTAACATGTAAATATGATCAAAACGGCGCCTTACAAACTATGTGAATGAAATAAAATGAAAGATATGCTATGAATATGAATAATTTAAAACTAGAATAAAAAAAACTCAAGAAAGCAATTCTCTAGTGGCTAACGGAAGCCGATTCCCCGCGCGCTGGGATCGAATAAACGCGCAAAGGTCACACCGCCAAATTTAGCACATTTTGCAACAACACTGCTGTTCACTGCTGTGGAACATTTGTCTTTGCTTTTTTCAATGCGATTCCTGTAAACTCAATACATGTACGCTGATAAACTTCAGGAAATATTTCAGCTCGTACAGCCTTGGGAAACGATGTCTGTAACCAAACAGACTGGCACGGCCGAGTGAGTCGGAAGTCCGAGGTTAGCCTGCGAGCAGGCTCACAACAAGGGTTATTTTTCCCCTGTCTAATGAAATATTTCGCTTGTTTCTTTACATGAAAAGAGCACTTACACTCGACACGAAAATCGAAATTTTCTCTGGAAATAGGAAGAAATTCTGATGCAATATAACTGTAACGCCGTCAACTAAAGGTCGATATGGAAGAGAAATTATCTGGTGGCTAATTCTATACAATGTAAATCAAGTTTACCATTGTAATGTATCGCAATATGCTAAAATGTATGACCGCGTTATATATGCTAATCAGTAATGTATACGATCAGTGACCTGAATTCGAGGAAACAGCTGATGATAGCCATCTAGAAGCGCGAGATAACGACGCGGAGAATAAGCAACGTGTTGGAGATTTTGCAAACAGAGGAACTGAGTCTGACTTGGAAGAGGGGGAGAAGGTGCTCTTGCGACAAGAACGACAGAACAAATTGACCTCAGCTTACGATCCTAGTCCGTACGTTATTGTTGCGCGCAGAGGGGATTTGGTTGTCATTGAAAGAGGCAATGCTTTACTGAAGAGGAATGTGGCTCATGTCAAACGATTTTTGGAGTCTGATCCAGTTGTTCAACCGCCAGTGCCGATTGAACCTTTATCGTCTCAGTCTGTTGTTCAGCCGCAGCCGTAGCCGCAGTCCGAGCCTTCACTGGGAACGTTGCCGTTGGGAACGCGCCAGCAAGAGTCGGTCGTGCGTCTGCCCGTCGGTTTGATCGAGCGTCCTGTTCCTGTTCCTTCAGTTGTGGATCAGCATCCGGTTCCGGCCAGTGACCAGGCCTGTTCCAGTTCCAGCGACTGCGCAGTTGCCTCGCAGGTCGTCTCGGATCAGAAAACCCGCCCGTTTGGGCCAAGGACTTTACTAATTAAGACATTTAAGCCGAGTGTGATATTATTTGAACTGAGCGGACTTTCACGATTGAACTTTGTTTACTTTAGTGTTTATCTGTTTAGTCAGGGGAGGATGTAATGTATCGCAATATGCTAAAATACATGACCGCGTTATATATGCTAATCAGTAATGTATATGTACCGCTAGGTACACCGGGAAAGGTGTCATTAAACCGTTGCAGATCGTCCATGCGTTTGTGTGTTTGAGCGGAGCGAATCTTACCCCGAATCTTACAATAATCACAAGGGTTGCGTCATTTCTGAACCGTGTTGTTGTTGTTTTGGCTAAGTTTAAAGCTTTCCGAGTTAGAAACTATAATATCTAGCCAAATGCTGTCAACTAAAGCAAATAAACATTTGAGACATTTGACAATCCAAAACAAAACAGAAATCCTCTATTGTGGTTGAGGTGCATGTAATAGGTTTAAACAGATCTGGTGGCTGTTTAAAAATTTTAGCCACTGACGCAAAGTTGCATAACAACGGGAAATCATTTTCCGCGGTATCAAGCACACCTTGTGATGTGTCATGTTCCTTTGCTGTTACTTCATCACTTAGTAACGCTAAAAATGGTTAATGCGCATATATATCTTTCAACACCTACTACTACGAGCGCGGTCACAAAGTTACTACGAAAAAAAAAAAATCAGTCCATTTCTTGAAGCGGCCGCCCTATGTGCGTCGGCCGCTTAATAAAAAAAATCGTGCAAAGCGACCTCACTCACTCACTCACAAGCAAGAGGTGAAAAAAAATTATTGCACAAACTCGACGGAAAAAAAATTCGAGCTCAGAAATTTGCCCCCCCCCCCCCCAAAAAAAAAAAAAAAAATGGTCCATCCCTAATCTATAAGAAAATGATGCACGCTTGAGTCGCTGCGAAAACTAGGAAACTTGACGAAAGTTTAACTTTTATTCATTCAGCTACGAGGTCATGCAAAGCGACTACATAACCAATCAGAACGCGCATTATATCAACGAAATTTTATAAAACAATATATCTACGTTAGTCCGTCTTGATATTTTTGTCGGCCCATCTACATGTAATAATCAACTCAAAAAAAGTTCTCGAGGCTTCGAGATCAATAAATAAATTTATTTCATTACATGTTTAGTCTCTTTGGCAAAACAAGAGTTATTCACACTTATGCGATACCTCAGTTTTCTCTGGGAAATAACATCATGTCATTTCTTGCAATATATTTTTAGGCGAGGATTTAACCCAACTGTCCTCGACGCTGTAAAGCTAAAAGCTCTTCTGCCTCGTTTTCGCCTTGCTCAGTTGCCGAGGTTTAATGACTAATGGCAACCGTTAGAAGAGCGGTTTTCAATTGAGTGTCAAAAGTAATCCGTTGGTTTTGTTTTACTACGCTCTATGATTGGTTCAAAATCTCACGCCACATAATCAACCAATCAGATGCAAAACCAAAACCAATAGTGACTTGGTCACACGCGTTTTGCCGCGCTTGGTGCCGGTTACGTGTACTTGAGTTTTCATTGGTTCATTGTGTTGTTTTCGTTTGCTGTGATTGGCCATTGTAACTGCTTTGGTTTTGGTTTTACGACACTCATGAATAACTTTATGAATAACTCTAAGCTTCGAAAGTACTACTTGCTTTTGTTAGTTTCCCGGATGTGGCCTAACTTCTTCGATCTTTTATTACTTCACAAGTAAAATACAGTCAACTCTCTCTAAGACGGACACCACCGGGACCGGTACCAACTGTCCGTCATTGAGAGGTGTCCGGAAATGACTGAAAAACGGCGCGCAGGGACCAACACAAGTTGTCCCTTTCATAGAGGTGTCCGTCTTATGGAGGTGTCCGTTAAGAGAGAGTTGACTGTATCTTGAAAACTGGACTTCGATCTTTCCAGGCAATATCATTTTCCAACGGGTCACAATATATCTTAGCTATCTTTCAACAAGAGGTTTGCTTTTAGCAATTTCACATGTGGATAAAAGTTTCTTCTTCAGTTTCTCTGTATATAATATGTTAAGTACAAAGTAGTCTGTTATATTCTGAGATCAAAGATGATTTCCTGACAGTCTCCCATGAACGAGCCGCAAAGTGGAACCTGAAAAGACAAAAGAAAATCACTGAACAATGCAGTATCTCACGAGAAGACACCTTTTCTTCCCCCCTTAAAAGCGTTATATTCCATTTTCCCGGTTCCCTTACGTAAGTTTACAAATCCCAGATGCAGAAGAAACTTTTCGATAATAAGTATGACTGAGCGTGACAAAATCGCCTAAACTAGCGTGACAGAATTACCCGAACTAGTGTGACATTGCGTGGCAGAATCACCTCAAATAGAGCGACTTTGCGTGACATAATTAGTTTACCCAAAATAGCGTGACTTACAATAGCGTGAACTAGCGTGACAAAATCGTCTAAACTAGCGTCGACTGACACTTAAGCAAGATGTGCAAATTAAGATCACAACGGACTAAAACAGCAATGGTGACAATGACAAACGTACCAGTTTCTTTCTGTCAGGGAATGATGAGTGAGGAGATGTCGGTGCACCGAAAATATCTGCAAATAAACATGAGTTCATTGAACAGAGAGACAAAGACAAAGACAGAGTAATCAAAAGGTTGATCACTATGAACAAAGTTAATAATGGGAAATGGTTGGGAAGCCCAACAAAGTTTCTTTGCTCCATGTTTTTTTGGGGGGGAGGGGGGGGGGGGGGGGGGGGGGGGTTGAGTTGTGTTGTGTTGTGCCCGAGACACTAACCAATTGAAACGTTTCGGTTACGTAACCATTTCCCGCTATTACATGTAACTATTCTACGATCGACCACTACGTGAGGCAGCGTGGCCGAGTGGTTTAGGGCGCTGGTCTTGTTCCGGAGAGTCCTCCATCCTGCCACTAGCTGGATTTGTTATCAGTAGTCCCAAGTTCACTCGGCCACCCTTGTAAAATACCGGTAGCCAACTGGTCTGCCTCCTGCCAGTTGGGATTCTTAACCATATTATGTTCATTTACAATATTTTGTTTCTGTGTTTATATGGCCCACAATGTAAACTACTGGGTTTACCAGTAATTGTGTATAGCCAACAAAGCTATTATTATTGTTATTGTTCTTTTTTTTTGTAATTCAACCATACTATGTGAGCGTAAACAAAAGAATGTGCACGGTCGTGGACCTTCCAACATAAATCTTGGCCTCTGTTTACTTCTTTAAAGTTTGCCGGCCTTCATGACCATTATACTACGATTGACCACTACTCTAAAAAAAAAAAAGCTGCAAAAAGAGCGTCATTTTTGCAGGCTAGGCGTCAGCCTATCGACCCTGAAAAAACCCCATACATAATACAACAAGAGTAGTAAAGTGACCTGATTTCTGAGGCTGTGTAGCACCACATCAAAGCTTGGATTCCTTGATATGTGGGCGACTTGGTGCATATTCCATTCCCTTGTTAAATAAAAATATAAAAAAATAATAAAAAAAGAAACAGTTGAACAATGTTATTGTGATTTGTGAATACGAGCACTGCAACATTTAAAATCACCTTTCCCGATGTTTTACAAGTAACGCCTTTTCCGCGCCTATTGACTCAACAGGCCGGCGCATAACTCCGGTTACTTCCCCTGGATAGGGTGCTAGTCAATCGCAGGTTACCCGCGTTTGGCACTGGTTGCATGATTTTGCTTCGATTTCTGATTGGTTGCGGCTATTTCTGATTGGCTCATTGCGTTATTTGCGTCGAGTCTCAGGTTGCGTTTACATGGACGCGGTTTCAAGTCTACACGGTTACATTATTTCGAAACAGTATCCAAAAGTAAAGGCCTTCAAAGCGTTTACACGAAAACGATTTTTCCGTGTCGGTGTTTTTTAAGTATGCCATGACCGTGATATGTTTTGTTCTCTGGGATCTGGACACGATAATACCTTGCAGCGCTGCTATTTTCATTCGACATGGCCACGAAACGAGCTGAAATAGAGAAGCTAGACCGCAAAGTCGCGACGGCAAAAGCAAGCACTGTACTTCTACATGTACGCAGGTCCACCGTTTTGATCAGCGGTTAATCTTCCCGCCAAGATTCGCCCGGCTTTTTTCGCGCCAAACACCAATCATTTTCAAAACGACACGCGGTTATACCGTTTACACGGCACTCGTAACCGTATCGTTTTCAAAAAACGCTGTCAGAAGACGCGGTTTTCCATTGTCACCGTGTAAACGGAAGGCGTAACTGCATCGAAAACGAGGTTACAAATGAAACCGTGTTCATGTAAACGGGGCCTTAAAGATGATTTCCAGTCTGTACTGCGCATGCTTAGGGTTTGTTTTCATTTTTGCTTTGAATTTGTTGATACGGTACACTTTGGTGATAGTGTACATGAAGTTTTTGAGTCCGCCATTACGGGTCGTCGAGTTCCTGAATTCTCGATGAGCTGAAACGTCGGTTTGGGATAACGCCGAGGTTCTTCTACTCGTTATTATTGTTTGACAAGGATATCTGGCGTTAATAATGAAGGAAAAGGTAAGTTTGTACAACAATTTCTATTTTGTCTAATATTTACATTCCTTCGTATGGGACGCATAAACATAGCAGGCGGAGATTGCGCAGTAATTGTTTTTTACCTCCGTGTGGTCGATAGAGTGGTACCACGTAGATGTTCATATCATCACAAGATGTCAGAAGAGTTCTGTAAGGCATCAAGCTGGAACTCAACAGCGAGATACCACCTGATGAAACAGTTCAAATAACAGGCATTGGAATGTGAAAGAACCAATGTATCACCACCCTCCTTCGCAGCCGTTAGTTGGGTCGTCACGCAAAGATTTTACTGAGTGGGGAGAGGCATTGCGTGACGACCCAAATAACGGTTGGAAAGGAGACTAATGTATTCAACCTCTGTTTTACATCGCATCGCTTGTCACACAACACTAGTTTTCTTTTATAGCGTGTTGCTTGACAAGCCAAAAGAATGTATGGCTCATTAGAGTCGAACCTCTTCTTTGGGACATCTCCCGTAAGTGACACCTCTTCGAGGTGGATACTCGGTCATGGTTTCAGCCACATACAAACACTACAATCAACTCTCTCTAAGCGGACACTCCCAGGACCAGCTCTAGCTGTCGGCCTTAGAGAGGTGTCCACCTTATAAAGAGTTAATGTAACTTGGCACTATCGGAAACCCGTGACGTCACAACTGGAACGAGCCTTTATTAAGGCAAGTTACAATAACAATTATTATTGAATATTTTACAGTCCCTTTCAAAGCTGAACAGTAAAACTATTTTACAGTTTGATTCATGCAAAGTGAGCGGTAAGTCCATCAGTAGGTCAATTTTAATTCATATCCGGCCTTTAACTTATTGATTATGCAAAAAATGCACCTCTAGTGTCCGCCTTGAGAGGTATTTTTAACCAGAATTTTGCTAAAAAAGTGTCCGCTGTCCGCCTTACAGGTGTCCGCCTTAAAGAGAGTTTACTTACAGACAAACAAGTGGCCAGGAACCAGCCATCCATGTCCACCTTAGAGAGGTGTCCGCCTTATACAGTGGTGTCCGCTTAGAGAGACTGCATATTTTAACCTCCCATAATCAAAACTATAACAAAATTCTCGAATCTGATTGGTTATCAGCAGGCGCGATTTGAGCACTAATAGGACAGTGTACGCGTCATGCTTGTAATTGGACGATGTAATAGGACAGTTTACACGTTCATGCTTGTAATTGGACAGTGTAATTGGACAGTACGCGTCATTTGCGCGCGCTGTCCTTTGCTCGTGCATGCATCTTATGTTTTTATTCACGTTTAACGTCTTTTCCTCAAATTTTGTTATAGTTATGATTAATTGCGTAACAGGACTTCGTGTCGTCCAATTCTGTCTGTAATCATACTCGTGATTAACAAATCGGTACTCCCGCGAAGCGCGGTCGTCCGATTTTGTTAATCACTCGTATGATTACAGACCGAATTGGACTCCACTCAGTCCTATTACCATTATTAAGTGGACACCTCTCCTAAATGAACACTCAGTGATTCTCCTAATCGGACACTCATGCGGCCCAGATCGCCCACATATGAGAGATTCAACTGTAGTCTCAATAAGACTTACTCTGTAGCTTCAATCTGGAGTGCTGGAATAAACTGCTGGTCACACAATGCATGGAGCTGAGGTTTTCCGGGTGAAAGTCCTCCTTGTGGCTTTGTTATACACAAACACTATAAAGAACAAACACGATACAACTGTTCAATACTTGATTCTTCTCTGAAAATAATAACAAAATAAAAATTTTGAGGGTGGTGATTTCAAAAATCAGGATGCGGGTGATGTCACACGAGACAACTTTTAACGCAACATTGAAATTTCAGGCAACAATGTAGGGTTTTTTATTGCTTTCGAAACCTGCAACGCGTTGCCGCAACAAAATGTTCCCTTACAAATCATTCAGCGCACCATGTTACACTATTCTGACTTTCAGCTCAAACAATGTTGCATTAAAAATAGTCGTGTGTAACATCACCTTCACTGATCAACCAACTCCTTTTAATATTTTTTAAAGACATGCTGTTGCAGACCAATCTGGAAATTACCATGCCATGTTTCAGAAGAGAATGCTTGAAAATCAAAATCTAAACTAGCAGTTACATACTTACTTATTACAACAATATATGGGTGCACCCCCCCCCTCCCCCCTACCCCTGCCCCCGCCGGATTGGTATGTACGAGCAGATAGAAACAATGTTTAATTTGGGAGCTAAGAAAGTCTTTTCTCTTACCTATGTTGGGATAATGCTCATCAGATTCTTCTGGGGATCCTAAACTGTTGAAAAAAATAGGAGAAAACTTGTCAACAATTTGCTACAAATCACTTACTTTGATTGTCAGCGTAATGAAACAAAATAAAACTTGTGTGTCTCAATGACCCCATGAGCTATGCTGGCTGGGACTGGAGTAATGGATATATGAAAGACATACATGAACTACGGATTAAATATGAAATGAACGAAATTACTCTCACAGAGGATTTTTTTAAGCTAAAAAAGTAATCTCGTACCCAGAGTCCACGGTCTTCTCTGTCAGCGGTTGGTCGTCGCCAGGTGGAACTCTGGGGGAATGGAATTTTTCTTCCCAGAAATCTGGGATAACGGTCACTACCATTCTTGTTACACGAACAGCCAATCAAAAAATTCGATATTTATTCCATTCCCCCAGAGTCTAACCTGGTGACAACTACCGCTGACTGAGGAGAACGTTGACTCTGGGTACGAGATTGCTAAAAAAAAAAAAAGCAACTCATATTGATTAAAAATGCTCACACACTCTGCAAAGATCATTTCATTCATTTCATCTTTAACCCGCAGTTGATAATTATCATTTATGTCTTTACATATATTCATTACATCGCCTTTAGCACAGTCAGTCACCAAACCAACCTCGTTCCCAGGGTCTCTCATCTTCCCGAGACACCCTGGGAACGAGGTTGTCACCAAACTGGCCATTCATTGGTTCACATGTCAGATTCTCTAAACAATTTTGAAACTTGCGAACGCGTCAGTCGATAAAAACAAAACATAAACACAGTTAACACGTTTCCGTTCCTTTTTAACTCGTTTTATTCATTTGGAATCTTTGAATCTTTGCAAAATTGCGCAAATTTAGTGTTGTAAAATATCACGCTACCAAAATTGCGAAAAGAAGTTGCTGCAAAATTTCATGTAATATAATAAGGTAGTCCTTAGAGGGGGGATACCCAAATAGCTTCTAAACTAAATGCATCCTTACCCAGAGGATTCATGCGTCGTATGACTAGCGGATGACGGCTTTAACATCTCAGCTGTTTTAAGAAGTCTGGGAAACGAAAACAGTGTATGCATATTATTTTACGACTAACCTGTATTGATGGCACAAATGAAGAGAAATGTACCACTGGCAAACAACTCTAAGAAAATACTCTAGATAGCAATGTAATGCGTGGTTCAATTCCTACTGTTACCATCCAACCCCCCCCCCCCCCCCCCGGGCACACCCTCGGGCACAACCCCGGGCCACAAGGGCTGACTTAGTCCCGGGGGGGGGGGGGGGGGGGGATGGTAACAGTAGGAATTGAACCACGCATAAAGGAGTCAAATCTGATTGCTTCAATTTGCATTGTAGAATGATATTGGGATATGGATTTGGGATAGAAAAACTCGGCCCTGAGTCCAGTTGTTCGTTAGACAATTAACGCAAAACCAGGATTCAAAGATAATCGAGGCTTTAATAATTTCTCTTGTATAAAGTGTTTTTTTTACTGCTGCCTAATGTTTTGTGAAGTTTGACATCCAGAAAAACAACATGGGAAGGTCTAGACTACGAGCAGTCCCTCATTTTTCTCAAGGATAGTTGAGTGGGAGAGCAAGCGAGCGCGCGAAAATCACCTTGAGGAGACGTGATGCGCGGCGACATTTTTTCTCGCGCGTCGCTTAGTTATCCATGTTTTAAATCTAAAGCTACCCTTGGTGACCGTTCTTTTACCTGTGTTGCACCGAAACTCTGGAATGCGCTACCATTTGACATAAGGAGCTCCAACACTATTGGTATTTTTAAAGCCAGGTTAAAATCTCACCTTTTCGTCGGGCATTTTTATCATAGCTTTTTATTGTAATTTTATCTTTTAATTGTAATTTTAATGGTTTTGTTATGCGCATTTGAACATTTTTATGGAATTTGCGCAATATAAATGTTATTATTATTATTATTATTATTATCTTCTCGTGGGAGGTGATTTTCACGCGCGCTCGCGTGCTCTCCCACTCTAGGGAAGGTCGGTCAGGGAATATCAAACATAAGATCTCAGCACAAAGTACCTTATTATATTGGGGTCTGTAAACCAGTCCTGTACAACTATAATCACATGACACACTGTTAACAGGAAGGTGACAATCTGCAAAGACTAGAAAAGATATTTGTATGAGATTGATATGCATGTACTGCACGTCTTGTTACAATATTGTGAACAAGTAATGCAAACGACATTATTCGTTGAAATTCTTTGTTCTAGCGAATTTTGGACGAAATTGCACGAAATTTCTGTAAATTTTATTCAAAATATCTCGCGATATTTTGCAAAGCAAAACAAACAATCGCCCTGACCAAAATTCGAACAAGCGAGATTTCGCAGCAACGAAACGATACTTGTGCGCACGACCTTTACAAAAGTGACAATTTTTACCCTCTGAAACAAAGGAAGTTTTGAGTGCAAAAACCGAAAAACCGATCTCAAAAATGACCCCTCCTTTATAAAATAAAAATGGTTTGTATAATTACGAAGGGGGGCATTGGGGTTTTCGGTTTTACGGTTTTGGTCATTTTTGAGATCGGTTTTTTGTTTTTGCAATCAAACTTTCCGGTTTTTCGGTTTTGGTATCCGTTGCGGTTTTCGGTTTTTTCCTTTTTTAACATTCGGTTTTCTGTTTTAATGAATAAGAAAAGCGGTTTTTCGGTTTTGATTATTCGTTTGCCTAGTTCCTAGGCCTCTTTATTTCACCTCGGTCAATCCCTGTAGGTTCACGTGGTGCGCCTCCTTTGATTCAATAAAGCAATCATTCAATATACTTTTTCGTTGAATATTTTGATTGGCCGGATGATATCTGTTTTTAGTTTTGTTTTACTAATGTGATGCATTGAAGTAACAAGTATTTATTGAAAATGTCCCGTGGAAAACGCAGGAATTGCATTTCTGAGACCCTGAATTTCAAAATTTTCTGGGGGGGCATGCTCCCAAACCCCCCTAGTGAGGTGCGCCTTCGATGCTCTAAATAGTTTCTTGGTGAAAAAATGAAGATGCCAACTAACCTAACCAAAGTGAAGATGTCAGTGAATCTGTTGACAATTATGAAGACAACGAATTTGATGAAAGCAGCAATGAAGAGGTGGGGCTCGATGTAGTTTTTAAAGACAAGTTAGAGACGGTAAACTCGTCTGATACGGGTTATTCGTCTCGGACGAGTTTCCCGTCTCTAGTGTGAAAACGGCCAATGATTTCGAATAAAATGTCTTCATCCCTCAGAAAAAGGAAAACTAAACGCCTTGAGTTTATTTAATTTACTAAAGTATGCGCCATATATAACAGCTATATTTCGCTGTTGTATCAAGGGTTGGGGGGTGAGGTTTGTGAATTAGCAGTTTTGAGCGATTTTTATTGCGGTTATTCGGTTTTGACGGAAATTTTGAGCGGTTTTCCAGTTTCTAATAGGTCCCAATGCCCCCTGTATATGTTCTCTATGTATAAATTATGTTCTCTATGTCTATGGTGTTTATGAATGGCCTAGATTTTTTTGACAGCAATAATTGACATGTAGCATCAATAGGCCCGCAATGCGTGCAAAGAAACTAGATGATTATTATTGATTAGTACCTGAATCTCATTGTAGTTTTCTGGAGAAGTGTATTCAGGAGGAATGTTGCGATCATGATGGATCAAGCGGTCTAGCAATGCTGCACTCAATAATGGCTGAAGAGTGGGAAAAAGTAAACAACTCATACGATAAGTGTCCATGACAGACATTTTCAATTGACTCCCAATACCTCGAACCCTTGATAACTTGAAAGTAAATTCGTTTTCCCTTCAGGTTATTTTCTTACCAATTTATTGTGCCCTTGATAACTCGAGCTCCCGATAACTCATTGACAACATTTTTCAAGTTTCGATTATCAGGAATCAACTGTATTGTATGTAAAGGTAGGTAAAGTAAGCCTAGGTGGCTTGCCAGGCCGGCGCTCAACTCTAGGAACATTGCTTCTCCCCTGGATGGGAATTCTAAGCTAGTCTGTCACGGCTACCCCCACAATTTATGTCAGATTTCCCTAACAATTTGTAGCCTGCGAGAAAGCTCTCTTGGGTTTTTTTGGGGGGTGGCGGGTGGGAGAGCTTGCTCGCACGCTAAAACAATTATTCTCTGGTACCCATTTACATTGTATACTCCTGGATGGAGAGAGCAGCATGCAAAGAAAGTGCTGTCCGATAGCCAGGGCTTAGTGGGTTTGCTGTCAGCCGGGCTAGTGCATTTTATCCATCACTTGCCCAATGGGCAAGTAAATATTTTTGGACATTTTTAGTTGGCGGATGAAGTAAAGCCAATGAGAAAGGCCTCCGGGCTAGCACACAATGGCTCCATCCTTTCCCAAAGGGCATCCTGGAAAATTTGTTTTCTTTGCACCCTGGCGAGACACTGTGAGAGTGTCTTGCCCTAGAACCCAGGCCTCTCAATCCAGAGTTTGACTCACTAACCATTGGGCCTCTAGTCTCTTCCATGTAGGTTATGGGAATGATAAAAAGGATTCGGACCATTTCAGGGTGATACAGTACATGTAGTCTTGATATACACACCAAAATTAATGCTCATGCATGTATGTTAATGTTGATCTGTAGGCCATGTTAATATGAAAATATATTTTTTTATGCCTAAAAAAGGAAGTAAAAAGTTTACACAGACATCTCAGTACTACTGTTCGTTCATCAGTGTATTAAGTGGGTATTGAACAAAAAAAAATAAAACTGTTAAACTATAAAGTACCGCACCTGGGTGTCCAACAGAATCACTCTTTCTTGTGTTACAGACATGTCAATCCCAGCTGTTTGATTAGTTCCATCCTCCTAAATATCACATGCAAACATCAATCCATCAATCACTTCTAATTCTTTGATGTATTCAACATTGCTGGAAATGCTAATTGGGCATACCGTAAAACACCGGCGTGAATATGCCAAATTGGAATATTCTTTCCTTGCAATTTGTCAACACATTCTGAGTGGCTATCAAGACAATTCAAAAACAGACTTGTTGAGCAAAGAGCCTACATGCATGTACACTGTAGCCACAAATTAGCCACAGTTGGGATGAAATGAAGAACTTAGAAGACCAGTTTAGCCCGGGCCAAATAAAGAGGAGAGTTCTGGAGAGTTCAAACTCTCCCTCGTTTGGCCTGAAACTTTCATCGACTCTCACATGTCCTCATCGAATTTGAACCTGCTCAAATGGTTTCTTTCAGAGAGTCATTGAAAACTCTCGCTCTTGTTTGGCCTGAAAACTCTCATCGACCCTCATGTGCTCTCGTAGAATTTGCACCTAATCAATGACTTGATGACTATCAAGCTCTTGTTTGGCCTGAAACTCTTATCAACCCTCTCGTAGAATTTGAACCTACTCAATGACTCAATGATCATGACTATCAAGCTCTTGTTTTGCTCGAGGTGATGATAGTCAATGAGAGTTGAAGAAACTCTCAACAACTCTTATCCTTGTTTGGCCTGGGCCTGAATGACCATGTGACCCAAATTTTGAGACACCTAGATCCCAGGACAGACTTCCCACCCTCTACGGCCAGGGCTGGCTCGATCCTGGACTGCTTGATCCGGAGTCCAACTCGCTAATAATTAGCGAGTTGGACCATTAGGGTGGGGCTGTAAGACTCAAGAGCATGATTGCATGTACTGACCTGGACTTGTCTGGACTGCACAGGAAATAAGGGAGTCCTAAACATTCAAGTGAAAAATATTAAATTTGTGAGCGCAAATGGTGATGACAAATTAATCTGAAACAGTCAAAGCTCTCTGAGAGGACAATCTTGTAAGTGGACAGCGCACTCTACTTATGGCGGCCTTGACAAAACCCTGTTTGAACTCTAGCTCATAAAACTCTGTATTTACCAGGACCGTGCAGGGGGAGGGGCTTGGGGGGCTTTTAGCCCCCCCCCCCCCCCCCCCCCACTTTTCTAAAAAATATAATAATAAGAAACATTTCCAGAAGTTTTTCAGAAGTTGGTAATGAAAATTTCTTTTTGATCTGCAGTAGTTCGTAACAGACAAAAGATGCAATGTCCATTAGCAAAGTGGATGCGATTACAACTGAACTGAGTTGACTGACTTTTATGCTATTGAGCAGTTGCATATTGCGGTTTATAGAGAAACGTTTTTTATGACAACATGTTTATCGCCATAGATACTTTAAACTGAGAATTATACACAGCTCCTGGACATCATGGGACACAGGAGTCCTGCGTGATAACCAACAGAGAAGCGCACATGCGTAAAATGGGCATAATTAACGAAGGCTTTCTGACTGTTGGAAAGAAAATATCTACAAAAATCTCTGAATGTTGATTCTTGTATTGAAAAACAGTCGCTTTTTTAAGCGCTGAAAGTTGGTAATTTTTGCACCACGCTTGTTAATTTAGATGTATTTCCAGCCATTTCAGAGGACTCAAATTCACAATTTTCACGGGGGAGCATGCCCCCTGATCCCCTAGATGGCTCACGCTGATGTGTTTCACATTTAGCCCCCCCTCACTCAAAAAAGTGCTGCGCTGGCCCTGTTTACACATTCCCATTTATATAAGCGGCCAGCTCCAGTCCGTGGACACTTTTTTTCTGCTTCCCGAGGGTGTCTGCTTATGGAAGCTTTCAAACTGTTTCAAAATCACTTTTACTATGTGAATCAACTGAGAGGTCAAATTCAATCGCTAGCTATTTGATTTTCTGCAGTTGCTCCTAGAATTTCCTGTATAAATAAGACAATCACTGCACCAAAAAATGGTTCAGGATTCCTGTGTGCGCCAAGATTAGAAAGTGGTCCAAATTTGTACCATAAGTCGACTTGGTATACAGATAAATTTAGGTGTGAACATTTTTGGATTTTAACAAGATCATGCGGTCACTTGTCCACTACTATACATGTATCTCGGGATGATGATGTCACGAGATACAAATGTAAAAACTTGTTCTCTTTTTTTTCCAGACAAATTCTGACTTTGCAGTTGGCAAGCTGAGGTTTCACTAATGCAACCTGTATAAAAACCAGATGCTTGTTTTGATTATTAACTTATGTAACTTCTGTCCGTCCATCCATCCGTCTGTCCGTCCGTCTGTCTGTCTGAGTGTCTGAATTAAGTTTAGATTTGCAAGTTCAGGAACAGGAAACACCAATAAAAATCCCCTGGATGGCAGGATTGGCACACAAAATAAAATCTGTTGAGATACCAGAATTGAAAGAAACCTTCTTGCAGACCCACTAGCAATACTCCTAGTCATTACATGATATGGAAACCAGAGCGAAGCAGCAGCCTGATGAGTCACAAACCTTGAGTCAGTGAAAGGCCCAGCTCCCCCCAGAACAGAGAGAACAGTAGATTTTCCAACACCTTGTGGACCAATAACACCCACCACCAGGAAGTCTGTTTGATCAAGAAGGATCCTAAAGGACAAAAATAGAGAATTTTGAATAAAAGTTTTCAAAGTAGAACACAAACCTCCTGCCCCTAGCTGGATTTTGTTCTCGAGCGGTAGTAAGTAATAGTAAGTAAAGTAAGCAACTTTATTTTACGAGGGTAAACACATAACAGTTAAACACTGATAAACTAGTGGCCCTCGATCCTAGGTATCTAAATTTAAAATGGTCTAAAAATATGATTTACAAAATTTAAAAAATAGACTAAAATATATACAATATAGAATAAAACCGAGTATGGGTACTAAAAATTATGATAAAAATATGTACATTGAATTTTCAAAGAACAAATTAGAATTTATATATAAAAAGAGGAACTAAGCTAAAAAATATTTTTTTTAGTGCAGACTTAAAAGAAACCAGTGGTGTCTCGTTTTCCGTATATTAATTAGGGATGCCTGTTCCACAGCTTTATTCCACTGACTTTGGAAAGTTCTTCCCCCTTCCGATTCCCTGTTGTAACGAGGACACACTAGGTTGTAGTTTCCATGGCGACTAGTCCTGCTATGCCAGATCTGAGTTTTCTAGCTAATAACTGGCGTTATGTAGGCTTGGACAGTTACTGTCATCTTTAATACGCCTAAATATCAAATTACACTTCTGAACGTTTTATTTCGTCCTTAAGCGGCAGCCAATTAAGCCGTTTAAAAAGCCCCGCACTCCTTTCTCTCGTGTCCGCATCTAGAATGACACGAGCTGCCCGTTTTTGCACTTTACATACACGTTCAATGTTTCCAATTGATGCCGAGCTCCAGATGCACGATCCGTATAACATTATGGGCTTGATAAGTGCGTTATAGTACAGTTGACGCTCCCGCAGGGGCAAGTTTCGCTTGATCTTCTTGAGCACACCAATTCTTTGTGACAGTTTTTTGCAAAAGGTCATCGATATGCTCAATGAAATTTAGTTGATTGTTCTAATTTCACCCCGAGCAATTTTTGACAAGTGACTTGCTCAATTTCATTACCGTCCTGTAGTCCCGAGTTCAACTCCTCGGCCACGCTTGTAAAATAGCCAACTGGCTGCCACCTGCCAATTGGGATTCTTACCATGTTGTGTTAGTACTGTGAATCACCTATGGCAATTTTGGCAACTGCACCAGAGACATTTTGCAGGAATTACAAGAAAACGATAAATCACTAGAGGAAGAATGTGGAGATGCATAAATCATGGACAGGCTAGAATTGTGACAAATTATTTTAATATTATTTTTCCCTGGCTTGGTATCTTACCAACTTGCATGTTGATGTAAATTTTCTTTGTGTAATAGGTATTAAATTTCGCGGTTGTAATTTTCGCAGCACTTATTTTGTGAGTATTTCATTTCACGAATTTTTTTCAATCGCGAAAATTAGTACTCTTGAAAATTAATAAGAGTAAGGTAGTTCCTTTTCAGGAATTGATACGATTCTTTTGTTGGTAAAACATACAAAGCAAATAAAATTAATGTTCACTTAATTTTAATAATTAAATATTATTCAACACATCATCTGTACCTCTAAGGCACTGTCATTCCACTGTAGGTTTTCATCCAGTAATTTCACCAGTTGTGGAGCTCCATCACGGCTGTGAAGACCAAGTTTAAGGGACGCCAAGTTTGTGGTTAGTCCTTCAACATTTGCACTTGCTCCTGAAGAAAAGAAATTACAAGTATCAACACCTGTCCAGTAATTATTGTACACCCAGTGAACTCTCTCTAAAGCGGACATCCTCGGGACCAGCTCTAGCTTTCCGACAGGAGAGAGGTGTCTGCCTTAGGGGGTTTAGTTTCAGACAAGCAAGCGAAATTTGGCTGGGACCAGCCAGCCAACCATGTCCGACTTAGAGAGTTGTCCACCTTACAGTCAGTCCCTACATAAATAATAATTGAAGGGTGTGGTGGAAAAACAGCATTAAACAGCAGTAATGCCATTTTTCCACCACGGCCCTTCAATTATTATTGAGATCAACCGCTTTTAAAAGTCACTAATTAAAAATGTTTCTTCAGAGGTCAGTTTCCAGTCTAATACTGACATTAGATGCTGCACACCATGCAGGTAATATCACAGGTCACCTTAAGGTGGCTCATCTCAGTTTTGCAAGGGCATACCTTCCCGAATTTGAACGGCCTGATACTTCGCTGTCAGAGCACCGTCTGACTAGCTACTTCACCACTTTAATAGAAATAGAATGAACTTTCCAAAAAAGTAGTTTGATTGGCATCGGTGTTATCATAGCAACGCAGCGACGACGTCATGCATTTTACATATGACCATTTTTCTCGACATCTAGACGTAAACTTTTAAAACCACCTTATGTTCCTTGAAGCCTAGATGTAGTTCTTCACGATTAAGAATTTTTTAAAAAATTATATGAGAGCGTTTTGGAATAAATGCGGTTGAATATTTTCATTAAAAAAATTAAATATTCACCTTACATTTGTTTAATTCGTCGATACCAATGTCTTCTTAACTGATTGAGGTAATGTTTTTACCACATATTATACCTGTGACATAGGACTGTTTTCTGTCAGAGTTTCATCGAAATTGCTTCATTCGATTTCATTTCATGTAGACAGAAGTAATCCCTGCCAGATTCGCATTTTACTCAACGTAGTAACATATTTGTTACGGAAGCTGTAATTAAAAAACTAGTCAATAAATTTTGTTTAATTTTTTTGGATGCGAAGTTTAACATCTATTACGCTTTCTCTGGAATTTTCAAGTGGATTGAATCATTTTAAGGGTACGAAATAAAAATAAAAATACAAACACGTTTACATTCATCCGCACAATCGTTTTTGCTATATTATTTGTTGACAGCTGATCTCTTTCAGAAATTTCTCTTTCGTCTATATTCAGGCATATTTGTGTGCGCTTACCATGCCTGCTTGCAACGCTTCGCTGCTGCTGACACGTCGCTCGTGAAAATGATTTTCTTCACCGATAATCAACATATATGAGTGGATCACGCAGCCAGATGTATCGTTATTATAATTGATATATTAGTTACCATGCACTCCTTCACTCTCTTCGTCTCAACAGCGTTTTCGAACAGAAGAGCAGCCTTCCTTTTTCGTTTAGAGCTTGGCTTGACCATAGTCAAGCAAGATCTGGATTCAAAAGCGTTAAAATTGGCTGCGTGACTACAGATTTATGTTAATTTCCATTGTACTAACGAAAAACAGAATTTTCACGAGCGGCGTTTTTGGAGCAACGAAACCTTGCAAGCAAGCGTCGTAGGCGCACACAAATATGCCTGAATATGGACAAAAGAGAAATTTCTGAAAGAGATCAGCTGTCAACAAATAATATAGCAAAAACGATTGTGCGGATGAATGTAAAAGTGTTTGTATTGTTATTTTTATTTCGTATTTTGATTTTGATTCAATCCACTTGAAAATTCCAGAGAAAGCGTAATAGATGTTAAGCTTCGCATCCCAAAAAATTATAAAAAAAATTTATCGACTAGTTTTTTAATTACAGCTTCCGTAACAAATATGTTACTACGTTGAGTAAAATGCGAATCTAGCAGGGATTACTTCTGTCTACATGAAATGAAATCGAATGAAGCAATTTCGAAGAAACTCTGACAGAAAACAGTCCTATGTCACAGGTATAATATGTGGTAAAAACATTACCTCAATCAGTTAAGAAGACATTGGTATCGACGAATTAAACAAACGTAAGGTGAATATTTAATTTTTTTAATGAAAATATTCAACCGCATTTTATTCCAAAATGCTCTCATATAATTTTTTAAAAATTCTTAATCTTGAAGAACTACATCTAGGCTTCAAGGAACATAAGATGGTTTTAAAAGTTTACGTCTAGATGTCGAGAAAAATGGTCATAATGTAAAATGCATGATGTCATCGCTGCGTTGCTATGGTAACACCGATGCCAATCAAAACTACTTTTTTGGAAAGTTCATTCTATTTCTAGTAAAGTGGTGAAGTAGCTACATGTAGTCAGACGGTGCTCTGACAGCGAAGTATCAGCCGTTCACATTAGGGAAGGCATGCCGTTGCAAAACAGAGATGAGCCACCTTAAGCTGAATATAATCCCATTAGCACATAATTTTGCACCTAATTAGCCCATAGATTTTATAACAACATGGCTATAAAATTATTGCTCACCAGAGAGGTAATTAAATTTAATGATCATCTGAAGGTGACTACCGTTTTTATGCATATTTTACGTCTATCCATCATGGATGCAATATATATATATATAATGGTCAATTTTGCTCCCCAAATTTGGGGAAAATCTTGTAATGAGCAAATTCCCTTGACTCTTTAAAGATGCCTCTATCAGCCCAAAATATAATTAATTTATATTCTGAGAAAACAGTGTGAGAATTAAGGTGGCTCATCTCTGTTTTGCAACGGCATACCTTCCCTAATGTGAACGGCTGATACTTCGCTGTCAGAGCACCATCTGACTAGCTACTTCACCACTTTAATAGAAATAGAATGAACTTTCCAAAAAGTAGTTTTGATTGGCATCGGTGTTACCATAGCAACGCAGCGATGACGTCATGCATTTTACATATGACCATTTTTCTCGACATCTAGACGTAAACTTTTAAAACCACCTTATGTTCCTTGAAGCCTAGATGTAGTTCTTCACGATTAAGAATTTTAAAAAAATTATATGGGAGCGTTCGTAAATATTCACCTTACGTTTGTTTAATTCGTCGATACCAATGTCTTCTTAACTGATTGAGGTAATGTTTTTACCACATATTATACCTGTGACATAGGACTGTTTTCTGTCAGAGTTTCTTCGAAATTGCTTCATTCGATTTCATTTCATGTAGACAGAAGTAATCCCTGCTAGATTCGCATTTTACTCAACGTAGTAACATCTTTGTTACGGAAGCTGGAATTAAAAAACTAGTCGATACATTTTTTAAAAATTTTTTTGATGCGAAGTTTAACATCTATTACGCTTTCTCTGGAATTTTCAAGTGGATTGAATCATTTTAAGGGTACGAAATAAAAATAAAAATACAAACACTTTTACATTCATCCGCACAATCGTTTTTGCTATATTATTTGCAGTGTTCCCATTAACGCACAACTGTGCGTATCTGACGCACAAAAAATAAAAAGGACGCACAGTTTTTAGCCACAGTAAGTCCCAGGGACGCACATAAATCAGCGCTCAAAATTTCGAGTGTTTTCATAGTTTGGTCTACTCTTGAGATAAATAAGATTTTTCAAGATACAAAACACACATAAGAAACAATGTTAAAGTTTCACTAGTTTCCTTTACCTTTTCATTACCTCTCCAAGCTGGAAACTATGAAAATTTGGCTGCAAACTCGAAAACGAAGCAAGAATCACAATGATAATCACGCGAACGAGCGAACAACTCTCGGCTCATTGATGGTCAGCGGTCATACTTCATGTAATATTACATGATGTGTATATCACTTAAAATGCCTTTCTCCTTAGGGGACCCTTGAAAAATAGAAAGGACCCCCAATTACTGGAACTGGGGGTCCTTGGGACTCCTGTTTTCCAAAACTAGTGGGAACACTGATTTGTTGACAGCTGATCTCTTTCAGAAATTGCTCTTTTGTCTATATTCAGGCATATTTGTGTGCGCTTACCATGCCTGCTTGCAAGGTTTCGCTGCTGATGACACGTCGCTCGTGAAAATGATTTTCTTCACCGATAATCAACATATATGAGTGGGTCACGCAGCCAGATGTATCGTTATTATAATTGATATATTAGTTATCGCGGAAGCAGTGTGTTGTTTTCATGGACGGATATTATTTTGATTGTTGTGGCAAAGTTCTTATGCAATTACAAATGAATGCAGAATGTGGATAATCGAAGGAGTTTTTACATTTTTACGATTATGTTATTGTCCAAAAAGTTTATTTTCTGCGTGACTACAGATTTATGTTAATTTCCACGAGCGGCATTTTTGGAGCAACGAAACCTTGCAAGCAAGCGTCGTAGGCGCACACAAATATGCCTGAATATAGACAAAAGAGAAATTTCTGAAAGAGATCAGCTGTCAACAAATAATATAGCAAAAACGATTGTGCGGATGAATGTAAAAGTGTTTGTATTTTTATTTTTATTTCGTACCCTTAAAATGATTCAATCCACTTGAAAATTCCAGAGAAAGCGTAATAGATGTTAAACTTCGCATCAAAAAAAATTTAAAAAAATGTATCGACTAGTTTTTTAATTACAGCTTCCGTAACAAAGATGTTACTACGTTGAGTAAAATGCGAATCTAGCAGGGATTACTTCTGTCTACATGAAATGAAATCGAATGAAGCAATTTCGAAGAAGCTCTGACAGAAAACAGTCCTATGTCACAGGTATAATATGTGGTAAAAACATTACCTCAATCAGTTAAGAAGACATTGGTATCGACGAATTAAACAAACGTAAGGTGAATATTTAATTTTTTTTAATGAAAATATTCAACCGCATTTTATTCCAAAACGCTCTCATATAATTTTTTGAAAATTCTTAATCGTGAAGAACTACATCTAGGCTTCAAGGAACATAAGGTGGTTTTAAAAGTTTACGTCTAGATGTCGAGAAAAATGGTCATATGTAAAATGCATGACGTCATCGCTGCGTTGCTATGGTAACACCGATGCCAATCGAAACTACTTTTTTGGAAAGTTCATTCTATTTCTATTAAAGTGGTGAAGTAGCTAGTCAGATGGTGCTCTGACAGCGAAGTATCAGCCGTTCACATTAGGGAAGGTATGCCGTTGCAAAACAGAGATGAGCCACCTTAAAGAAACATAGCCCCACTCTTAAAAACAGTTCTGTGTGTAGCAGCGAACCAACAGTACTAGTAACGGGACTGAGTTTGTAGAGGAATGATGTGTAACACTGTGTACCTCAGGTCTGTCAAGAGTAACACTCACAGTGAGTTTATATGGTTCTTGACCTCGACTCCCAGAACCTGTAACACTGTTTTAACACCAAAGCTTCCGTTTATTTATATACATGTATAACCATCAAAATATTATAAATTTAATTTACCTGTAACTGTGCTTGCCGTTGCCCCACCCATACCGTGAGTCGGTGTACCACCAGCAGATCTCTCTGTTCCTTGGCTTGCTGCATGATCTGATAAAATTGTTTTGCCGCGTGCTACTGCTTGTTGGGGTGCACTGGGTCTGGCCACACCCTCTTGTAATGATTCCCTTTGGAAATATTAATTAATCCTTTAGTTGTCAAGATGATCAAAATCAAATTTCTCCTCAGAATATCATGTAAAGTGACATACAGTTTGCAATTTAAAGGAAGGAAACTGGAAAAGTAAAGTTTTCAACAGGATAAATTGAGCCCATGACGGTTGACCGTCGCATTACCAGTGTGCGATGCTCTACCAACTGAGCTACTGTATGAAGCCACACATTGAGAGCAGGTCAATAATCAAATATATTATAATATTATTGTGAGTTCATACATTGTATGTTCCCATGAAAGGAAGAGAAAAATATTGAATGAATCATACATGAAGATTAGAGATTGAAAAGTGAAGAAATGATCCTCGCAGGTAAGGGTTTTGATTATTGGGCTATGCAGTATTCTTTCTCAAACGCCTTATTATAAGTTAAGTTTTTCTCTTGAACCAATCAAACGCGCCTGGTGGGAATTTATTGTGATTGACGGGCTGAGCCACTCATGAAGCCTTGCTTTATAGGATCACTCCGTGTTTAAACAGATGAGGTGTCAAGCTCCTCACCTGAGTTACAAACAAACATCTCTCTTCACATTCTTCATCCACTCCCCGGGAAGCAGACATTTGAGACTTGAATGAGCAAAAAATTTCTGATGAAGTTACTCTGTACTTTGTACTCTGACGAATAGTTTTTTTTTGTATCTTTTTTTGTTTAATTTTGCACACAGGTAACAACCAATCAAAAACATTACACAGATTGCTGTGAGTAGAGCTACATCATAGTACATGTATATTAAGTATTGGTCACTAGTATTAAAATTAAACTGTCTTGAAAATACCGACCTTGGTTTTATTAAAATTTGCTTCACTGGAGTTTCCTGTCCCTAGAAATGAGAAATAGAATTATTGTCAGTACAGATGAGGTAAATGTACTTTAGCATAATAAAACAGTTAAAAGTACTCGTTCCTGAGCTGTTTAAGATCGGGGCTGAAAACTTTTCTTGCCCTTTGGGCCTAAAGTATTTTTGCCCACAAGGGGGGGGGGGGGGGGGGGGGGGGGTGGTGTGGCGGCGGCTACATCTGCCATTGTTTTATAACTCACGCAGCGCTTCAAAAAGCCCTACATTTTGAAGCATCAAAATTATTACTAATAATCAATTATTATTAATAATTATAATAATTCAGCCTCATGTACAAAGTTCATGAATCTGTGCTAAAAACCCAGTCTTATCACCTACTGCTTTTAATTAATCCCAATCATGAATACAATGAATACAAATTCAGTTTCTGGTCGAGTACCAACATTCCACAAGCTTCACTAGTCAAATCACAGTTAATAGAGGGAAATGGTTATGAAGCCCGGCAAACTTCAAACGACCAGGGAAAGGAGCAAACAAAGAGGCCAAGATTTATGTTGGAAGGTCCACGACCCTGCACAATCTTTTGTTTTGCGCTCATACACTATGCATGAATTACGTAATCGAAACGTTTCTATTGGTTAGTTGCTTGAACACACGTAAACACCTATTGTATTTTGTCAGGTTTGTGCAGGGTCATGGCCAAAAAAAGCGAACAAAAACATATAACAAAGACTTTTGTCGGGCTTCATAACCACTCCTTTTATTAACTATGGTCAAATAAACTACATACACACAGAAGGCCAATGGATATTATTAGAAGCTTACAAGAGCTGCTACACTACCCATTCTCACCCTGTCTGCAGAAGGCTTGGTGAGTATAATAGGTGTCTTCATGGGCACAGCTGCCGCTGTGGCATGAGCTCCTATTGGACCATCACCTTTACCCTGGTGAAAACAATGTTACAAGTGCTCAAATTAACCTAAACCTGGTCTTCAAATATTTCCAGGAAATACGAGAATATGACTCATTTTAAGACATTTTCTCTCTGGAGATTGATTCCTTTATTGTTGTAGAGCTAATTACCTAATCTATCACAGTTTAATACTGACAATCGTAATTTAACAAATAAATAAGCATCAACTGTGCTCTGTTCTGTTATAAAGCACGCAGGAAGCGGCGCGAGCACGAAAGAAGTGTAGGGGGAAACACGAGCCGATAGGCGAGTGTTTCTCCCTACTTCTTGAGTGCTCCGCCGCTTCCTGAGTGCTTTATAACAGAACAGAGCACAGTTGAGGCTTATTTATTTGTTTTATGATAAAAGAAAATCCATGACTTCCTCACAATTGTCCACAATTGTACCTTTATTTTCCGAAACAAACATTCCATTTTACATCGAGAACAAACTGAAAGTCGTCAGCACCCGTGCTTTGTACTGATCTGATAAAGCACGCTAATTTGAGCCAATCACGGCGCTTGTAAGAACGCTTCAAATGATTTGATTGGTCAACAAGACAAAAGCTGTCAAAACATCAAAAACTGGAATGAGCAAGAAGTCAATTTGAATACAAAACGAGCTCGAGTGCTTCAATGTTCACTTTTCAGTCCTTAAAAAAGCTAAAAATCTGAACTTTTTCGATGAAATCCGGCCGAATTGTGGCCCATGAAAACCTGCAAGTTTCCAACATGACAATTGGAAAACAAACTGCTTTTAAAAAATCTTGCGGTTGAACCTTCACAAACTGCTGCGCTATGTTTTGTGAATGAAGATCGTCGCTTGTATTTACAGCAGCAAGAGGAGGATTGCCCGAACTGATGGCAATGTTAGAAAGACTGGACTGTTGTGGCCTTCCACTCAGAGCATCGGAGAGGATATCTAAGCAAGCTTTCAATTGATCGCTAAAAGGACGAGCGTTGTATTAACTCTTCAGGCTTGCTTCGCTGCGATGACCAGAGATCGTGCCGAGATCGATGCTGCAAGATGGAGACCAGTGATCGCAGTTGCACAAACACTATGGAGAAGTCAATTTGGAAATTTCCTTCATCATTTCTCCGAGGTTGTTAACACAGAGAGGTTTATTTTCGTACCAAACTCGATCTTCAACTCTGCGGATTGCGTAAGCATTCATGAGCTCCGTGCTTTGTACTCTCATAAAGCACGCTGTTTAAACCAATCAGAGCGCGTGTTATATTGACACTTTATTATAATACAATGTATATTATAACACACCAATGAAAATAAGTTAATTATCTGCATGCCAGCTTATATACCAAGCATTGCTTTGATCACACATTATTCTGTATACAGAAGACTATGATTGTACACCTGCCCTCAGTATGATGTACATAAAGATCTTCAGTGTAACCCAATTAAAATGCAGTCGGATAAGGTGGAGGTTAAGAATGAAACAATGGACACTATTATGAATATTTGGTCTATTGCTGGTTTGTAACCAATCCCAGGGGTAGCAGAGCGCCAGGAAACATGACATTTGAATGAATATTCATGGCGAAAAGAAAGCACGCGTTTATGCAAATATGCACCCATGGTATGTCTGTCAGATGAAACCACTGAAACAACATGGCGGCCGCTAAATGTCGATTACAGTGTGCGGATTACAACTGTTGTGGAGGTCATTTAACAGGAATCTTACCTTCATTTTTATCCTAAATTAAGTTCACTGGACGTTAAAAACTTTGACAAGACAAAACGTAAGTTCCTTGCTGGAAACCAGCCGTGAAATTGTTATTCCAAATTAATTCCTTGAACGCCGGTTCAAAACATCGAACACGCTAAAAGTTAGTCGCCTGCTGGCGACTAGCCTTGAAATTCTGGTCGCCAATACTCAATTTTTAGTTGCATTGGCGACCAGCTGGTCGCAATTTTGGACCCTGTGTTGGTGGAACAAACAATAGACTGAAGCTAATTAGAAAATATTTTGTTAATGACCACCAACATGGCGGCGATGACGTCACTTGCAAACCAAGAATTTGCTATGATTGGGGACCATAGATCTTACTTACTACGTAGCTATATTGGCTGTTGAAACAAATTAAGAGTTCTTTTGTTTTGTAGTTGGTAAATTTGAATAACAAAAAGAATCTGACGTGAACGTTTGTAAGCAGTAAATATCACATTTTTTAAAATTTAAAGGGAATCAAGTTTATTTATTACAAATAGTGTCCCTAAGTCACATTAAACGGAATATAAGTTTAGCATCTTGCAGACCTTGTTTTCCAAAATGTTGGAAGGCCATATATTTAATATGGCGGATAATAAATAATTTACGGCAATACAAATACAAACCACCAACAAAATATGTAGAAAATAGTTCAAAGTAACAGTCCTTACCCTTGATGATCGATCTCGGAAGCCCCTCTCTCTTCTACGACCTCCTCTTCCACGACGAAAACCTCTATCCTGATCCTCCATCTTGGATTTCAGATGAAGCGTCATGTAAGAACACACGAAATGAACATTCACCAGCTGCATGATGGGAACGCTCACAGCATCACGTCAGTTTCCTGTAAAATTGTCGATCGATCGAACAAGAAATCTTAACTTGGTGATGGATTTGAGAAAGGTTTCTGATGAGGAAAAAGTCAACTTGTGCAGGAAATATACCATTCACATACTCCTTTTTATTATTTACTTAGTTTATGTGCATTTAGTTGTCTTATATCATATATATGTGCTTGTTTTTCGGTGCTATACTTTTGGACACCTTCGTTTCAGTGTTAAAATTATTTTCATATCGCTCTTACCCTAAAATATCTGAAGTTATAAGCTTAAATGTTTATTGATCTTGTGTTCGTCTAGTTCTCTATGTTTTATTTGAGTTGATATTGAGTACTTCTGTGATTTAGAGTAGAGAAGCAAATTAATTCAGATAAGCTTAAATTTAATTTCAGCCTACATGTACATGATTGCATGATTTGAATGACTTGTCATTTTGTTTCTTTGCTATTGGTGTTCTTTTTCCTTGATTCCCATCAACACATTTCTTAGGAGGTTTTGCTTTGCTGCCATTTCTTTGGTTTGTCAATATAGTGTGGTTCTTCAGGGAGGCGTTTTTGAAACCGACTTTCACAGGACAATCAAAACTGAAGTCATGTAAGTACACAGGGGCCTTACTGTTAATGTTAGACTGCGAGCAGTCTCCATTTCATGCAAGCGAGCGCGAAGCGCGACAGAGCGGAAATTGAGCGCAAAGCGTGAGCGTGCGGGGGAATTGGGCCAAGCGGAAATGAGCGATGACCATTCGTCTCTCACTTCCACTCTGCCCAATTCCCGCTCACTCGTGCTTCGCGCTCGATTTCTCCTCTCTCGCACTTCACACTCACAGGGCTCCAAGCTGCAACTATTTTGGTCACCATGGCTTTTCTATGGGTACAGCTTATACATGGAGTTTTACGGTAATTTCAATATGGGCAACATGGCAGACTCGGCAGATATGGCTCAGTTGTACCGAGCAGAATTCAAGCAGCATTTTGTTGCCCCAATAATTATGCTATTGTTACGAGGCAGCATATATTGCCAGCAGGCAGAATACGCCAATTTATGAGCAGAAGTTATCGAAGCGTAGCCAGAAGGCAGGGAATAGTTGATAGTTGCAGATACTGATCATGTTGTGACATGTTGATGTAAATTTTCAGCTTCACTGCATCAAAATGTAAAAAGTTAATAATTTTATTACAGTGCAATGAACCAATCACAACAAGGGTCAAATTTAACTATTTTATTAGTTTGACTGTGATGCAAAGGTTTTGAAAAGGAGGACTTCAGCGCTTATTGTTATGGCAAAATGTTGTTCATTTCGATCACTGAAAAGGAAAATAATTATTTACCGAATGGCGGCTGGGAATACAGTGGAACCCTGTTAATACGGACACCTACGGGCCAAAAAAAACTGGCCGTAATAACGGGGTGGCCGTATTACGGGGTTCTTTAAATAAGAAAATGACTGACTGAGCTTTTGTTTGGGCCAAAATAATGTGGCCATAATAACGAGGTGGCCGTATTAACGGGGTGGCCGTAACGTCGGGGTTCCACTGTACCAGAGAGTACGCTTGTAATATCACTGAGATCAGTCTGATGTGTTGAGTTTTGTTTACCGCTAAACATGTATGCATTTTACTTATTCCGATTTCCCAAACAATTTGTTGAGTTTTATCCTGCGACGATTCCAAGCGTCATTCAGGTAAAATATACTTATACATGAGTCTGTTTCTTCTTCAAAATTCCCGGCCGTCATTCAGATAAAATATATTTACGTTGAGCCTGTTTCGTCTTCAAAATTCCCGGCCGTCATTCAGGTAAAATATATTTCAGATATTTACGTGAGCCCGTTGAGCCCGTTTCGTCTTAAAAATTCCCGGCCGTCATTCAGGTAAAATAATATATTTACATGTACTTTGAGTCCGTTTCATCTTCAAAATTCCCAGCTGTCATTCAGATAAAATATATTTGCGTTGAGCCCATTTCGTCTTCAAAATTCCCGGCCATCATTCAGGTAAAATATATTTATGTTGAGCCTGTTTCGTCTTCACAATTCCCAGCCGTCATCAGGTAAAATATATTTCAGATATTTACGTGAGCCCGTTTCGTCTTCAAAATTCCCGGCTGTCATTTACATCAAGTCCGTTTTGTGGATAATGCTGATATTTACTAGATAAATCGCTATCCACTGGGTAGAGATTTATCTCCTGATTGGAAAGCATTATCCAACCTTTGAACAACCACTGGCCTGCTATATAGGTGTTACTCTGTGCAAATATGCACAAAAAACTTGTTGCATTGGGTCGCTACTGTTGGAGACTGCAAACTGAAACATTCTCTATTGTTTTCTAAAATCCATGGAGTGAACCCAAAAAATAATGTGATCTATGAGCAGTGAGTGTTGAAGCCACCAGCCGCTCGTAGATTGCGTTACTTTAGAAAATCATGTAATAAAGTGTAAAATAATATTCTCCCACCATATTCCCCACATGGAAAGGAGGATATGATGAAATATTTATACGACAGTCAATAATTTTTGTTTCTAATCATCTTAGTATCTGCAATTGCATGTAATGCAAAACACAATTGAAAGTGGAAGCAGTGTGGCCGAGTCAGGGCTGCAAATAATTTTGTTTTCTTGAAAGGACATGTGTCCGACTAAGTCACCATTTTGGTCGGACAAAACAAAAATGAGGTCGGCCATCATACAGTGCTGCTTGATATTATTAAGTGAACCTGCTGATCTAATGCGTTGTCAATGCAGAGTAAACTATAGTTTGCGTTTGGAACAAAATGCGTTTTAATGCATTGGCATTTCACTCTCGTTGGAAGGCAAAAAAAGTTGTCCGGACATTATGTCCGACCACAGTTGGAATTTAATCAGACATCGGCAAATTCTGGTCGGCCATTGTCCGATGACGACTGTTATTTGCAGCCCTGCCGAGTGGTTTAGTGTCGCAGGTCCCAGGCTCAAGCCCTCCCCCTGCCGCTCGCTGGATTTGTTTTCGGTAGTCCCGAGGTCAACTCCTCGGCCACGCTAACTTGTAAAATAGCCAACTGGTCTGCCTCCTGCCAGTTAGGATTTTTAACCATGTTATGATCATTTGCAATATTTGTTTCTGTGTTTGTTTACATTGGCCCTGAAAAGCCCCATTGGGGAGTGGTCAATTAAGAAATTTGTTTTAATTTATTTATTTTTCAGCTGACAGTAATGTTCAGTAAATTACTTTTTTTTTCTTTCAGATGTAATTAAATCTGCAATAGGATTCTTAATATGGTTTGCTGGTTTAATGGCGTGGATTCTCATCTATCAGAAGTATCGAGCTAGCTGGGGAGAACTTGGAGACAAGATATCATTTGTCATACCACTCGGAGAACCATGAATCAGATCCATTTTGTTATTTTAGTACATTTTCTGCATCATTGATACTAAAACTAAACTAGAACAATTCAGGACAATGAATGTGTCTGTACATTGTAAATATTGGATGTGATGTTATGGAAGTTTTATATTAAATATTTGGAAACACTGCCATATACCTTAATGTTACTATTTTTAGCGGCTACTAAATAGACCCTTCCACGGTTTTTTCAACTTTTGATATTGGCCAGTTGGAAAAAATATTTTGACACTGCTGGAAAGAGCACCTTAAAATTAGTAAATTGGCCAAATTTTAGATTCATATCTTGTCAAATCGCAAAGATATAATTCCGCAAAGTCGCAAAATTTTAAAGACGTTTATATGCTGGGGGGCACAAACAGCATACAAACGTCTGTAAAATTTCCCAACTTTGTAGAACCATGTTTTTGCTATGAATGAATGAATACTTATTTAAGTGTCAAGACTAAAATAGCAGTTAAAAACCACTAAATGGGGACACTATAAAATAAATGAAAAATAACAAAATCTAAATATTCAAATATTCAAATAAAAATACTAAAATGATTGGTTAAAATGCTAAAATTTACAATAATAATTTATATACAAGATAAAAACCCAAGATAAAAACTTACATCAAGTACTGCATAAAATACAATCGGCACAGTAATTATCTGTCAGAGCCCGGTTGTTCAAAGGATGAATAATGCTATCCACCGGATAAATCACTATCCAGTGGATAGTGTTGTTTTGTTAACTCTTATCCACTGGATAGTGATTTATCCGGTGGATAGCGTTATCCATCCTTGGAACAACTGGGCCCAGTGGAGTATATAACTCAATCCTTGAAAGATGATAATGTTGGCAGATTTCTAATGTTCGTAGCTATTTTGCAAGATATCACTCTCAAACTTGGCCATTTTACTAATTTCAAGGTGCTCTTTCCAGCAGTGTCGATAGATTTTTGCTAACTGGCCAATATCAAAAGTTGAAAAAACTGTGGAAGGGTCTAATTTCAGTTGAGAATTAATACCAAAATCTCTAAATCTTGAGAAAGAAAAATCGCTATTTCGTTTTTTATTTGTCTTCCCGATGTGTTGTAGCCAAGCCTGTGTTGTTAGTGATAAGGGTTACTAGGGGGTTACTCTCCTATGTAACCTATATAGAGGGGGGGGGGGGGGGGCATGGCGACAAAAACCCAGAATTAAAGACGGCGGGAAGTCTACTGGAGGTGGGAAAAGAGAAGTTGGGAAGTGGGATACACAAGGTGGCCGGAACCAGGACAAATAGCAAAACAATTCGCAACAGAAAAAAATCCAAAGTGGCGGAAAACGCTAAGGAAGGGTCGGTCCCGCGGGAACCGGGAGTAACGTGCGGGACGCTCGGACCCCCTACGCGCGCGAATGAATTAACAGCACGGCCCAAATTTTTGCAGCTATGTCGAAAATTTCAAAGATGACATTCATTCGTAACTTATTTTTAACAACAGTTGCACGTCTTCAACGAACAAATTCCATTTTTTCGCTTTTCTTTGGCTAAAGTGGCTGGCTTTGCGTCAGTAGCGCCCGCATTAAAAATGGCTCAACGCGATTGGCTACTGGTTTCGCGGAAAATGACATAAAATAGCCAAGACGCGAATCGAATCTGATGGCACAAGACCCAACTGACCAGAGTTATAGACCTCTGACCAAACAGCCGCCAAAGTAGTCTCCTACGCACCCGTTATTTGGCTCGTCACTTAACGAAAGTCATCTATTTTACTGTCAGAAAACACGACAGGAATTTGAGAACACGAGACAAATTTAGAAAACAGAAGCAGCTGGCGAGTGTTTTCTACAGTTTTTATGACGTCATGCATGGCTTTAGCTTCTTTATGATTTAAGATGAAAAGGCCTGCAAGGGACGCGTAGCATAATTTTTTTTCACTCGTCAACAATTTGTCATTAGATTATTAACGGCTGCGAGATCGGCTAGAGCAGCCGCAACCTCGTTCCCAGGTTCTCTCTTCTTCCCGCCAAACGCGATTGCGTTTGGCGGGAAGAAGAGAGACCCTGGGAACGAGGTTGGAGGACAGTTGGAGCAGCCGTTTTTTTCGGAACCGGCTGTACAGCAGTATTGGACTATGAGCTCTAGATCGACAACAATCATAATAAAACTAATTGAATTGTTTAGTAATAACTCTAAATCCTACAATGAAACGTCGGAGAAACTATAAGAAACCGTCATTTTATAGACGACCTCCAGCCACTCTATATAATAAATGCATTGATAGTATACGAGTTGCTAAGCCAAAGATTGCAGCATTTGCATGCATTAGCCTGATATACTAGTAGATTTGTACTAAATCGTTAGAGCGACATACGTACTCGTGTCCCGGACTCACCACGCTAAGTTAAATCTTTAATCAAAGCTTAGCCTGCATACCAGTAGTAAAATGAAGCGCGAGTTGGAAACGCGCGAGACGACCGAGCGAGCGCGCGAAGTGTGCCTCAGACCTCCCCGCCCCAGACTCTCGCGGCTGTGCCGCTCGCTTTCGCGGCTTCGCCGCTAAAAAATTACTTCGCGCGCCAACAAGACCGCCAGCTACGCAGGCTAATCAAAGCTGAACTTATAGCAAAACGTACGAAACGTTTGCCTTTTTTCTAAAGCAAAAATTAGACAGCCGATAAAACTGACTATTCATGCCATATCTTTCAAGGGATTAGCGGCTTTTGACGCAGATTTTTTCAATGAAATAAAGCAGTTCTGCTTCGATGCCCCTCTCTAACATATTCCGTTTATATAATTACCTTCCGCATTGTTAACCAACAAATGACTTAGCGGTGATTGGAAAAAAATGTAATGAAACTGTGAGTGTGTTTAGTATTAGTTCCAAACCAAGCGCGTTGATCAACTCATACACATCTCAGTACCCAGAGTTTGAAGTAGTCGCAGCTTACAGCCGAGGTAAGAGCAGTGTTGCATCTTTTTCGCATGGTCCTGCGTGGAAGCGTCTTATTTTCTTTTTAGGCCAAGTTCAGACGCCGAATTATTCATTAGCCAAAGTTAATTCGAATTTGGGTCGACCCAAATTTACAAATTAATCCCGCCATTTTTTAAGATGCCGAACTCAATTCTTCCCACGACCAAGTCTTTCGAGAATACAAGTAGTTTGTAAAACATCATGACAGTCTATAGCCATTTTATTCGTTATAAGAGTGATATTTATTAGTGAAATACAATCACTCTTTTCAGTCAGTTGACCAGTAAACGCGCAATGATATCTAAATACTATTCCTCATCATTTGGGCAATTTTTACAAACATGTAAACGATTTATAATAAATTAATTTGCCCGCAGACTAGTGAATGTACAGATTGAAAGCTAAAATTCGAGGAAGAAGAAATAACAACAAATTTATTTGTTCGCACCCAACGTGTTATCAGTTTGGCGCCACTCTTGTTGTTCAAACCTAATGCATAAACTATTATAATGTATTCTCAATATAGCAGCTTTCGTGATTGCAATAAAAGCTTTCAGTCATGCTTGAAAACAACAAGAGTGGCGCCAAAAACATTATTGGGCCGTGAAAAAGAAAATTTATGCTTGCTCGTATTTTAGCTCTCTTGTTTCTTGCGTGGGGGACACGCGTGCGCACCACGCAAAACTTAAAGTATCTTCTACCCGCGTTACGCTATTACCACTTGCATTTAGCACAATATATCTAAATAATGAATCAAATAGCAATAGGCTGTCATGTTTTACCTTGCTTTACAGAGTTCATAAGTTCGGCGTCGGTTGCATGAGTTCGTCTGCGACGCAGTCTACCCAAATTCGAATTAACTTCAGAGCACGAAAAGCTCGGCGTCTGAACTAGGCCTTAAGCCCTGGCCAAACGGAGACGCAAGTAGACGCAAGTTTCCAACTTGCGTCCACTTGCGTCTCCGTTTGGCCAGGGCTTTACATAGGAGCAGTAGTTTACTTAAGGGATGCTTCGCTGAACCGTACCGCTCTATAGTAATGGGCTGAAGACAGTTTTAAGGCCTGTTTACATGGGGGAGGGTGACCCTCCTAGAAGGGGCACCCTCTTAGAAGGGTCAAAAGATAGCCCCTCCCCCCCTCCCCCCTCCCCCCCCCCCCCCCCTTATATGCAAAGGGTTATCCAGGGCTATATCGCCAATTAAAGATGTTTTGGCGGTAATGTGACAGTAAACTGATCCCGCTTAACTTGACACCCTTAGGAGGGTGACCCTACCTCAATCAGGTTTTCCTCATCTATACCTCCATTTTTACACCCCCAAATAATATCACAATAATTGGCAACTGATCAATCAATGACGTATGGTCTTCCGCTGTTTCTTACCCGATCGTACCTAGCCTGCCTAGCAACAACCACAGTTGTCCTTCCACTGTCTTCTGGACCAATCACCACAGCACCACTAGCTGTTTCTAACATTCCTTGTAACGAGTCCTTTAATTGATGGAATGATGACAGGCATCGGCGATTGCTCTCAACACTAACTGTCCTTGTTCCACTTGCCGCACCTTCAACTATGCAGTTCACACCGTGGGTTGGGTTAACACGCAACGGCTCCAGCACAATATTTAGTCATCCTTCACTTGATATTCCACCACCAGCACGGTTAAACAAGTCTGTAATTGCTACCCTTGATACAACATTCAATACTCTAGAGATGGACAGTTGTCTGCTAGGCTCTTACCAAGGTCTTAATTACCATTCACGACGCACGATATGCTTCCCACCTGAGGTCATGACCATCCACAATTTAGAGACACTAATCGCTGGGAAAAAGAGGAACACTTCCATGTCTTCACTACCTGTCATTATTTTCAGTTGGACCAAATGTATATTCTACCTATGTTCAAACAGGCTCTAAGCCTAAAATGTGCCATTTTTTTACGATGAATACGATTTTGTTAAACTAATATTTGATATGGTATCGACCAACTATCACGCACTAGCAACCTTTCATGCTGATTGGTTGGCGTTATACATTACCCTTTTGCAGGTATGTCTAGATCTATAGCGATGTACTTCCCATTGGGGCTATCACACAACATTTTGGGTTTTTCTGTAGAATAATTAACCAACGAAAAATGCGGTACCTGAATTGTAAGGGGACTTTGCCGTTCGTCCGGTTCAAGTACTCGCCACGTGACCTTGCTTTTTATCGATCCCCACCCCCTCATGGGCCGTCTTCAACCAATTTTCAGGTCCGTCCCCAACGTTAAGCTCTTCAAAAGTACGGGCTGCATTATCGATATGGTGTCAAAACTATGTTCCATTTTCTCGCATACCTCTTTTGGCCTTGTAATAACACATGATTCCCTCCCTTCATACCAATCCGTTATGTTTTGTTCCGTTTCGAATGACACATACCGTAAAAGCTCTATTTAGCCCCCCTCTCTATTAAGCCCCCCCCCCCCCTATCTAATAAGCCCTCCCTTTGGAAGTCAGATTTGTAATAAGCCCCCCCCCCCTCTCTATTAAGCCCCCCACTCCTTCCGTCAGGCTGATGTAAATGACTTTTCAGCAATATTTTCTGGCGTTTCAGTCACTTTGTATTGAAATGTGGTCTTTAATTTCCAGAAACTATCGCCGAGTTAGGGTATAAATGACGTTTCCTTTGTAAGACGGTCAAACATAACCCATTTCTTGTTCTGTTTTAGTTAGTGGTGTAATAGTAAAGTTTAAAAAATTAATATGAATTTTCTTGAAAATTTATGATTTGAAATACGCCCCCCTCTCTGTTAAGGCCCCCCCCTCTCTATTAAGGCCCCCCCTCCCCCCCCCCCCCCCCCCCCCCCCCCCCCACACCACCACCTTCTTGAGGCCTGAAATTAAATAAGCCCCCCGGGGGCTTAATAGAGCTTTCACGGTATCTTCCATTTCAGCCTTTACTTCAATGTATATATTTCCATTTAATATTTATGTTTCGTGTGTTTTCAACAACAACAAAAAAGTTTAAAAGATCCAAAATTCACAAAAAAAATGTATTTGCTTGCATTTTTTCTTTCAATAATTTTTTCTACTCATAGTGTTGTTCTCCTTTTTGTCACCGGGAGGTAACTATTCTGTGAGACTGAGGGAAGTAATATGTTGAAGGATATTTTTAAATTTACATGTTCGAGTGTTTTATGAATTAATTTAAAGTGTGATTGAATATTAATTTAGAGTTTGTGATACACAAAAACAAAGCCCCCTTGTCACTCTAATTCGCTTACGTATAGCCAACTGTTTTAGCAAAACGTTCTCACGGTTAATAGACCAATCTCGATATATTAAAATTCTAACTTGGCTCCGAGGCTTAGGGGAATAAAACAAAAGAAATGATTTATTCATCCCTCAACCCCGATGTGATTTCTTTTCGATTTCTTTTGTTTTATTCCCCTAAGCCTCGGAGCCAAGTTAGAATTTTAATATATCGAAATTGGTCTATTTGTAAAGCCAGGAAATTACAGTCCTTTGGTACCGAAACATTACGTTGGTCGACGCTTGGTCACCAACATTAATTTGATCCTGCCAATAAACCACAATTCAAATCTGGCCTAGTTTAATTAACTTTTCGTTCATTTGCCATAAATACCTTTTGTAAGTTTATGTCAATACCTGATTGACTTAGAAATGCCGATAGACTTCTACAGTTCGGTTATGTTGTTAGAACGACAAGGATTTATAGTTCTTCTAGATACTAATAATAGTTTGTGTGATTATTTAAGTAACTTTTAGTGAATTCGCTTAAAAAGTAAGCTGTCTTAGAGTAAGTACGTGTGCGTATAGGATTTGAAGGACTACGGGAACTCACTGGTTTCCGTCATCGAACAATGGAACACTCTAACTAAAGCTCGCTTAGCTACGCAAAAGATAAAGCATTGTTTTAGCTGTTTTGCTGATAAAATTAGGATCAGTACGTTTGTTTAGGGTTAGACGCATTCTGTCCCGCCTGTGCAATGATTGGTACCAAAATCTACAGTTTTAAAAGTACTGTTATATGAGCGAACCTTACACTTTAACGTTATCTACTAATTAAGTTTCTACTCTAAGTTCGAAGCACGTCTTTGAGTATCAAAGATGCCGCTGTTTAGAAGCCCTTCCGCTTATTTCTGAAAGAATGTGCTTATTGACCAATCAGAGCTCAGTGCGCGGACGTTATTTAATCGTCAGTTTTGTTAAGAGTTATCCAGATAGTTGCCGGCCACGGCAGAGAGAGGAGCTCACAAATAAACAGCTGATCCAACAGAAGAAGTCTTTGGCTCTCGTCTACTTGACTAATCCCCCAACAATACAAAGCATGATGTTATTTCCATATTTATTATACAGACACGTCTGTCGAGTGTTTTACTGGAAAATAGACAACTAATGAAATTAATACAAAACTACATCCGGGACCCTAATAGTGTATTTTCCATATCCTCACTAGTGAGGATATCGATGACGTCGTTTCCCGCTTTTGTACGGTTGTTTCATTAACTTTAAATTAATTTGTATTTTTTTTTGTCTAAATAATAAAAAAGAAAATTACACGGCGGCGGCTTGAATATATGAATTTTATTTTCTCGTGTAAAAAACGATATTTTACCACTGGAAAATAAAACTCATATCTTCGCGGCGCCGTATAATACCATCTATCAGAAGCATATCATGCTCCTGTCTCTATATATTTTATTCAGTATACGGGATTTCACACAGCGTTTTCTAAACTGTGAAGCATATATATGAGCTACAGATGAAAAGTAGCCTGATTCTCAGACGGTCCGACTCGGGCAATTTTTTTTTTACGCCCACTTCAAGATGGCGGCCATTTACATTTTGTATTTTTTTAAGCGACTAAATATTGTTTCGGGCTTATCAACAGTTTAGAATTTGAATTTAGCCAACGTTTTACTGTTTGGGGTTAAAAAATGTTTTAAATTTTGATGTTAAGTAGCGATTTTAAGATTCGTTCGTAGTAAACCGGTTAGTATTGGTCAGTTTTGACGTATGTTACGGGAGCACGTTATTGCCTTAAAAATTAGTGTTTCGGGCAGCTAGCGGCTCGATTGTGTTGTGCTAGTGAATAAGGTTATTGAGGGTTAGAATCAACTCAATTCATGAACTGTGTTCCCTTTTTGTGGAAAAAGTCTTAACGCCGCCATCTTGCCGCCATCTTGAAGTGGGCGTAAAAAAATTGCCCGACTCGGTCCCCTACTCCCTCTGAGTCGGACCGTCTGAGAATCCGGCTAGATGAAAAGACGATTGCATCACACTTGTAAACGCAACACATCTTTCGACTTTACGATATGAAGGTAAAATAATTACAGTGAAGAACGCCCTATCGTTGCCACTCGACAAAGTTTTTGATTAATTGATGACAACTTTCGAATGGAATTCGTTTCAACTGGCCAATTAAAATGCAAGAACTATGAGAGGCAGAGTTCTCAAACTCCACGTTCGCGTTCTGACAATTGACATCTCCTCCTCCCACAGTTCTTGCAATTTGATTTGCTAGTTTACAAATAGATGTCGAGTGGCAACAATAGGGCGCTTTCACTGTAAAAATGCAACTTGCTTATTTTGAACTGTCACATATATTTCCAGGAACTTTCAAGAACTATGTATGAACATAATTTTATCTCCCGCGTTCCTGCGAGGGTGCTACCCATAAACTGATCATGTACCAGAACTGGGGTGGGGTGGGGAAACGTGTGGAAATCGTAGCTTTTCAACAAGTGTGATAGCTGATGAATAAGCTCCGCGGTGGGGAAGGGGTGAAAAGAAAACTGCGAGCGAAAGCGAGCCGCGCGAAGCCTGGGAGAGTGAGATAGGGACGACGCTTTCGCTCGCAGTTTTCTTTTCACCCCTTCCCCACCGCGGAGCCTATTCATAGGCTACAAGTGTGACGAGGCTTGTACTGTTACACGACAGATTTAGCGTCTTCTTGTTCGTTAGGGATCTCGTCTCAAAGATGACAGACACGGTTGTTGTGTTGAACGTTTTTAATCAGCTCCTAGCGGTAAGGCTCAAGGTAACTGACTCCTTGACTGAGCATGGACTGTGTCTCAACTGTGCCTGGACTGCACATTGACTCAACACAGACTGTCTCGTTTACAGTTGAACTAAAGCGTAAATGCTGAAACTTAGCGGCCATGCCGCGAACTGTGATTGGTCGATTGAGCACTCATTAAAATTCCATTGATAAAAGTTAATCCAGGCGGAGCCTTTGATACGTTAAAATTGCGCGTTGGTTTCCAATCACCAACTTGACCTAAACTTACTTCAGTCGGAAAACCAAAACTAGAATCATAAAAACCTTTAAACGAAGTGTTTTCGATATCAATCATAGTTATGGCTGGACAGGATACGATGTAAGCTTAACGAACGTGACCTACACTATAATAAGAATTAAAGAACAAAAGGCTAAAGATTACACTAGTAAATACTTCGCATACTCAAACTTAATTAAAGTGTTCGCTTGTTTTGTTATTAATGAAACCAAAGGTTTCACAGTTCTTGTGGAGCTGGCAACAAAGGCCAGAATAGTCTTTCAGTATAAATAAACTACTTAATCGATAAACTAAAGTAAATTAAAAGTCTAACTGGACTAGCATTATTATATTCTATAGTTACGAAAACAACTCAATTAACTTAGAGGGATTAACTAAAACAATAGTGTTTATGGCGAAACTAATTAACTTGGTTCTAGAATGTTCGAACCTTGTATTGAAACAAAAGAGAAGGGATTAAGTGTTGGAAAAGTTCCCACGAGAACTTTCCCAAGTTGTGTAACCATATTCAAATGTCGGTCAAGAACGTGTGCTTAAGTTGACGTGCGCTCTGGCACGTGTGTGTAGCCTAGCGACGATCTGGTCTTTTGTTCCAACTTACTTTACGCGGTCTGTACAAAAGTACGGCTGTTCAACTTTGTCTGTAAATATATTATGCACTCAAAATATCAATTCAAACGGAAGGTAATAAAATCGAAATAGTAAAACGTTTAGGATAAATAAGTTGGATAATACTCTAAGGACATATCGAATGATCGATGACTCAAAATGTTGTCCAACAGTACCTAACGTGACCAAACTAATAGGCCATTCAGTTCGGATTTGCCCTTTACCTCTGTTTCAAAACAGGTCCTGGTGCGTTACCTTTCATATGGAAATTAGTTCCATTCGCATGTTCATTTTTATACAAATCCAACACATTAGCATTTGAATGGTTTCGCTTATGGACTCACCTTTCTACGGGCCTCCACAGACTAGAGAGATAGTTGTCGACAACTATTTAGGCCGTTAGTTATCGACAACTAGCTTCATAAACTGGCTTTTTTGTTATCGACAACTTTTTATGATCGACAACTATCTGTCTAGTCTGTGGAGGCCCTAATATAAGGGCCTCCACAGACTAGACAGATAGTTGTCTCTCTAGTCTGTGGATGCCCTAAGTTGGTTTCGCCCATTCTCTATTTTCCAATCCCGCAGTCTAAGTCAAATGACGTAATCTTCACTTCAATATCCTAATGTTAGCCGGCTGCCTAAAAATATTGATGACACTTAAATTGTCGTTTCTATAAGCAAACATTATATCCATGAATAAAATAACGTATTTTCTGATTTGTCTGCTAAATAAAACCTAATAAAGCTTTTGAAGTAACGAAATAATCTATATTTTTATACTTCCATACATTTCCCTCACAACTGACCTATTACAGGAGTAAAACTCAAAGGAGTCGGCTTAAAAAATCGTCCATTCTACTGCTGTCAAAATATCGAATAATATCGCAAAACTCCTATAGAGTAGTGCAAATCTCTTTCAAATCTACATGTGTAAAAATAATGTTAGGTGAACCTTATTGAACTGGGCGGCCACTATCAGCAGCGCCTGATTGCAGTTTCCGTCTGATGTCAAATGCACGCTGTTTAGACTGAAGAGCTGAGGTAAAGTCACCTTGTGCATATTGTGTGAAACCGAGAGAATGGTAACTACTAGCTGTGCTTGCGTGTTCTTCTCCAAACAGTTTCAGTCTGATGTCAAGTGCACGCTGTTGTGACTGAAGAGCTGATGTAAAGTCGCCTTGTTCGTGTTGTGTGACTCCGAGTGACTGGTAACTATTAGCTGTGCTTGAGTGTTCTTCTCCAAACAGTTTCAGTATGATGTTAAGTGCACGCTGTTTAGACTGAAGAGCTGAGGTACAGTCGCCTTGTGAATGTTGTATGACCCCGAGATCATGATAACTACCCGCTGTGCTTGCGTGTTCTTCTCCAAACAGTTTCAGTCTGATGTCAAGCGCACGCTGTTTAGACTGAAGAGCTGAGGTAAAGTCGCCTTGTGCATGTTGTGTGGCCCGAGTTCATGGTAACTATCAGCTGTGCTTGCGTGTTCTTCTCCAAACAGTTTCAGTTTGATGTCAAGCGCACGCTGTTTAGACTGAAGAGCTGAGGTAAAGTCGCCTTGCGTATGTTGTGCGACCCCGAGTGAATGGTAACTACCAGCTGTGCTTGCGTGTTCTTCTCCAAACAGTTTCAGCCTGGTGTCCAGTGCACGCTGTGTTGACTGAAGAGCTGAGGTACAGTCGCCTTGTGCATGTTGTGTGACCCCGAGTTCATGATAACTATCCGCTGTGCTTGCGTGTTCTTCTCCAAACAGTTTCAGTCTGATGTCCAGTGCACGCTGTGATGACTGAAGTGCTGAGGTAAAGTCGCCTTGTGCATGTTGTATGACCCCGAGTTCATGATAACTATCCGCTGTGCTTGCGTGTTCTTCTCCAAACAGTTTCAGTCTGATGTCAAGCACACGCTGTTCAGACTGAAGAGCTGAGGTAAAGTCGCCTTGTGCATGTTGTGTGACCCCGAGTGAATGGTAACTATCAGCTGTGTCTGAGTGTTCTTCTCCAAACAGTTTCAGTCTGATATCAAGTGCACGCTGTGTTGACAGAAGAGCTGAGATACAGTCGCCTTGCGTATGTTGTGCGACCCCGAGTGAATGGTAACTACCAGCTGTGCTTGCGTGTTCTTCTCCAAACAGTTTCAGTCTGGTGTCCAGTGCACGCTGTGATGACTGAAGAGCTGAGGTACAGTCGCCTTGTGCATGTTGTGTGACCCCGAGTGAATGGTAACTACCAGCTGTGCTTGCGTGTTCTTCTCCAAACAGTTTCAGTCTGATGTCAAGCGCACGCTGTTTAGACTGAAGAGCTGAGATAAAGTCGGCTTGTGCATGTTGTGTGGCCCCGAGTTCATGGTAACTATCAGCTGTGCTTGCGTGTTCTTCTCCAAACAGTTTCAGTTTGATGTCAAGCGCACGCTGTTTAGACTGAAGAGCTGAGGTAAAGTCGCCTTGTGCATGTTGTGTGACCCCGAGTGAATGGTAACTATCAGCTGTGTCTGAGTGTTCTTCTCCAAACAGTTTCAGTCTGATGTCAAGTGCACGCTGTGTTGACTGAAGAGCTGAGGTACAGTCGCCTTGTGCATGTTGTGTGACCCTGAGTGAATGGTAACTATCCGCTGTGCTTGCGTGTTCTTCTCCAAACAGTTTCAGTCTGATGTCCAGTGCACGCTGTGATGACTGAAGAGCTGAGGTATAGTCGCCTTGTGCATGTTGTATCACCCGAGTTCATCATAACTATCCGCTGTGCTTGCGTGTTCTTCTCCAAACAGTTTCAGTCTGATGTCAAGCGCACGCTGACATGACGGAAGAGCTGAGGTAAAGTCACCTTGTGCATATTGTATGATCCCGAGTTCATGATAACTATCCGCTGTTCTTGCGTGTTCTTCTCCAAACAGTTTCAGTCTGATGTCAAGCGCACGCTGTTTAGACTGAAGAGCTGAGGTAAAGTCGCCTTGTGCATGTTGTATGACCCCAAGTGAATGGTAACTATCCGCTGTAACTGAGTGTTCTTTTCCGAACAGTTTCAGTCTAATGTCAAGCACACGCTGTTCAGACTGAAGAGCTGAGGTAAAGTCGCCTTGTGCATGTTGTGTGACCCCGAGTGAATGGTAACTATCAGCTGTGTCTGAGTGTTCTTCTCCAAACAGTTTCAGTCTGATGTCAAGCGCACGCTGGGCTGACTGAAGAGCGTCTGAGTAGTTTTTCATATCGCGTTGAATGTTGGCTTGGTCCAAGTAGCTCCTTGCTAGTGCTTCTTGATGTAGTGCAGGACTTGTCGTTGAGTTTTTCTCGCGATTTGGGAAAGGTTCTTTTCTACTTTTGTATTGCTTGAGTTCCGATTCATGATAACTGATCCTTGCTGCAGACAATTTGGCTGCGTCTTCAAATTTGCTTGATACCTTCCGTAGTATGTTATTGACATTGCACTGGAAATTGAATAAGCCTGGTGAGCTTTGGATGAACGGTTTTTCGATTTCTTTTGCTATACTTAGCGTAGCGTTGCTTACAGATTGCTTGGTTTCAGTATCGGATATATTTCTTCCTGCTTCGCTTACAATAGCAATAATTTCTAATTTTAGTGGCTGATTGATTAAAGTGTCGGGGTTTCTTTGTGACATCTCTTCTTCGTCATCTTTCTTTCCTGTATTTTCCATTGCAGAAATAACAAGTAGTTGTGTGTCACCCGCTGCTCGGCATTCCTGAACTGCCTTGCTGTAGAACTGCTGTGAAATACTTGAGGAGTTCTTTTTGAAGCGATAATAAATAGCAAGGATCTGAAGCGCAATAATTCTAAGAATCCTCTGCTCGGGGGTGCCATTCATCATTAAAGAAAGAGCCTCATGTAAGCACTGAGCTCCGTCCTCGGTTTTTCCGAGAACAAGTTTATGGATGCCAAAATAGCACAAGTGTTTTCCTTGATCACTAAGCGAGACTGCGCAACATGACGCTTCAATATCCTTCGCTTCAGAGAGCAGCTCCATCGTTCTTCCTTCGCTGACCCAAGTTACCCCATCAAAAGCCCTGGAAACAAGTAGTCGTCTGTAAAACACAAGTTTCTTAAACCTTTTAGCTGCCTCTATTGCTGAATCGTAAATGTTGCGTATGTTGATTCCTTCAGTCCAGTAAAGTGAGTCCAGAAACAGATCAGCTTTCACCAAGACCTCAAAAACACTGTTGGCTGTTTTAGAATCTGAACAACCCTCCATTAGACTTTGAACAATACCTTGTTCGTCTTCATAAAAGTCGACAAATGCCGACATGGAATTTCCTGTAAGAAACTGCTCATTTAGATTCTCGAATCGGGAGACATAAAATGAACACAAACGGGCTTTTGAGTTAAGAACCGTTTCTTTCATTTCATGTTCTCCCTTTTCTCTTGCGAATGACTGCAGAAGTTTGTGCATTAAGAAGGACTCAGATTTGGAACTTGAATCCAGAAGAGATTTCCTTCGAAGGCTATGCAATAACTTCTTTGCTTGGAAAATTTGTGATATACCCAGAACAGCTGCAGCAACCGTTAAATCAAAACTATCTGGAAGAACACTCAAGGACACAATAGCTTCTTTCTCTTGCTCAGAGAGTCTCTGAAAAGAGGAGTCAAATAAAAGTTTTAATCTCAGATTGCTCGGATAATCTGGATTGTCCAATACCTCGAGAATATTCGACCCCATGAAGTCATCTAGAAATTGACTCGGTTGAGCATCATCTTCAGAAAGGGACGAACACAATAACTTTATGGCCAAAGGGACATGTCCACAGATTTTTGCAATCTTTATGGAGTCAGAAGATGTGGCACTTGGAAGTAATCCATGAACTAGGTCTTGGGAAGAGGACTCATCTAATGGTCTTATTCTTACTGCATGGTGGCCTTCAAAATGCACATTCATAAATTCGAAAGATTCCCTTGTGGTAATAACCAATGTCACCTTTTCGGTTCTTCTGAACATTTCGTGAAGAAAGTCTATGAAGTCCTCCTTCACGTTCGGCATGCCACTTACAAACAACTCATCGGCATTATCAAGAATCAGCACAATGCGGTCTGATATCTCGCTAAAATGTTGGAAAAGCTCATCATCAAGCGAAAGACGCTGAGGTGGTTGATCATTTGTGGCGGGCTTTCTAAAAAGGCTAAGAAGCTTCGATGTCAGATCGGCTTTAGACCGAAGTCCTCGTAGCGAAAGGCAGTAGACGGGCAATTCTTGCGAATGAAGATGATGTCCCACTGCGATTGCAACCGACGTTTTTCCGAATCCGGGCGAACCCCAGATCGACATGATTCGGGTTGATCCAGAAGTCACGTGACCAATGATCTCTTCACACTCTCTCTGGCGACCAGTGAAGTTTGGAACCATTGAAGGAAGACAAGGCTTTGGTAGCGATGGCTTGTTATCTTTTAAATTAAAGACAAAAACTGATTGATAATCATCAATAATATGTTACTAGCAGTTCTTCTAGTCCTGAAAAGGACTCAAAGTCAAGATGACTTCAGTTTAGGCTGTCGAAATGTCAGTCACCAACAAAAGCAGTCATTTTTGAATGGAATGAAATGAGTATAGTGAGGGACATGGATATGCAAATTAACACTCGATGGGCTGTGTCCATTAATTTATGCATTAAATGCATATTAATTTATAGATTAAATTATTCATGAGGTTGAGCCCGCGATATGTAATGGTCACCTGCCTTACCCATGGGGACGGAATTGGAGGAAGGAGAGGGTGGGGTCGCAGGGGGGGGGGGGGGTCGGTGGAGGAAACGCCTAGGTGAGGGTAGGGTACGAGGGTTCAGACGGTGTCCAAGATGGTGGCGGCGTCTTCCAAGATGGCAGGCGTAGATCGAGGAGTTTGAGTAAGGATGGATAATTTGAAAAGAGATGTAGCCATGTCCCATTTCAACCAATTCTGTGCATGCGTGTGTGACATCTGAATGACATCTGAATCACGGACAAGTTTATTTGGGACTTTTAAAGACCCCTTTAAACGATGAAGCTTTTCAACAATAGGAACCATCTTGAATTTTTAGGAACTGATCAGGACTGGCCTATGGAAAAAATAATTTTGGAACGCTTCTTATAGAACTGCATCACCGTATGCTAAATGTATTCAGATTTCAAGACCAATAAATGATAACATCACTTTGAAGGGTGGCATGTATTCACAAAATGTAAAAAATACTAATTTAGTCAACAAATTAGCAGCCACTGTGGTTATGGGGAATCAGGCAGTTGTATGTTCATAATTCTTATTTGACTTGCCTATCATTTCTATCCACAGCACTAGTACTAGTACAGATTCCATTCCCCGGTAAATCAACTATGTGCACAAAACTACTCCATAATTTCCAATTCATTGACTTCACTTTGAAGTACAAAAAGTTCAACTTTAGCACATTGTCTTGCATTGTATCAGACTGTTTCAAATAAATGCCTGTTATCTATCAAAGGCCCGAAGCGTTTAATGTTTTGCGGGACGTTCATGGGGACGGTAAGGTCGGTAGACACGAGGGTGATTCTCCTGGGGACCAGTAGCTGGGACAGGTCCCTTCCCGTGTGAAATACCCATTTCCGTCAGAAAATCTAGTGACTGGGACAATTTTGGTCCCTGCGACTTGTGCCGTGATAAAACTGTTTTGAATTGAACGGAGACTGGTCCTCTAAAATTGTGTTTGTTCCCTCGTGTGAACTGTTCGAGGGACTAATACGAAAATAAACCAATCAAAGACCAAATCGGTCTGTCCCTGTGCAACAGGTCCTTTATGTACGCAAGGGACTTGTCCCCCGGTACACAGTCTTTGCTACACACTGAAGTCCCCTCGTGTGAACAACCATGCGAACACGTCTATAATTATTAAATTTCCGCGATTTATATTAATTAAGTCATTTTAAATACTACGGCAGCCTCGATATAAATAAGGCACTGTGTAAGTGAAGTGTCTTGTAGTGCAAGAACAAAACATAATCACCAGCGCTTAGCCTCCTACGCAGACGCTCTTTGGGCTCGTCACGCAAAGATTGCGTGACGAGCACAAAGAGCGTCTGCGTAGGAGGCTAGCCAGCGCTCGATCCGGAGTCCATTTTGCTCACCATAAGGCAATGACGCCTCCCACAAAGTATTTACTTTTTATTACCTGGCTCGTCTTGTACAAGCAAATCGCTGATCTTTTGCTCCAACATAGCAATGTCTTCTTTACTTGCAGTGGCCTCCACTTTCCCCATTATTGCAGTTGATAGCACTCTTAACTCGTCTATGTCTGAACTCACGCCCTCGAGAAACTTGATATATGCACGTGTTTCCTCTTTGATGCCTTGCTCCAATTTGCGAACTTCCTCTGTAGGAAAGTCCGACTCTGTCAAACCACCGATGGCGTCAATGGGGTCTGTCTTGACTCCAAGGGCTTTAAATGCGTCTTTAGCGTGCTGCATGTATTGGTCAAATGTTGCTTTGTCCATCTCAGAGCTGGTTGAGTGGCAAAGTGAATTTCTTAGAAGTCGAAGTTGATCAATAGCAAGTGCAAATGTTTCAGCAGTGTTTCCACCCGGGCTCACTACAGATGCATGGAACTTTCCATGAGGTAATTTATGGGGCTTCACGTACAAATCACCGAGTGTCCTGCGATGGCCTTTGCTGTCTGGTAGAGCGAAGGAGCGCGCGTAAATAGTGGCCTGGAACAGGGCGGTACAATCCCATTCATCATAAGAAAGGTTTGTGGGAACTTTAGTTTTACCACCCTCTGTACCGAGAAATGAATTTCTCACCGCATTGGAGTCATCCCAGGGTTGGTAACCAGGGAGATGTCCAAAGGTGCCGTCCCACATTGATCTGAACGTCTGACGTAAGGCCTTGGGGAATTCATTCAGCACAGCGAACGCAAACTTGAAATAGTTCAACTGCTCGTCCCGAAACGGCTGCAGAGTCATGTTTCTTTACCAGCTTATCACGATCAGCCAGGGACTACATTGAGGACATCCTGTTTTATCTGAGAAAGAAAGAAAGATTTAGAAAATTTATGGATCTCGAGGCTGCTTTGGCTTGATTTCATGATAAGGAAGTGTTATCAAAAAGGAAAGCTGAGTAATTTTGGCTTACTCGTGACATGCATAATATTCGAATTCGCGTTTAGAAATGTACTAATGTAACTTCAAGGTGTGCTCGATCCGGCACCATTTCTAGTCTCATGGCTGATTACTTATGACAGACATTCGCCCGCAATAGCCGACTCCCGTCCTTCCCCAGTTGTTATATTTTTCATAGCAAGGGGATTTAGCAGAAGGATTTTCTGCGCTCTCAACTTGTTCCAGGCTCTCTGACCGGGATGAGATGCTAGTCCTGGGTGGGACGGCTAGTCCGGCCCATCGCAAGTAAAGTGAAGATCGACATTAAACCCATGTTCCTCGATGATGTATTTTGGTCGACTTGATATAAAAGATCCCGGAGAGTAGCAGGGCACTTCCCATTCAATCATGGAGGTTAAATTCCCCAAAAGACCATGTTACAACAGTGACCCTGGCCAGCGCTCGAATGGGAGATGTTCAAAGGCCGGGTTGTTCAAAGGACGATAAAGCTAATCCAGGATTAGCGCAAATTTTGATTTCAGTTTTGTAACTTTTCAGTGAGGTTTTCTGTTTATATTTCAGTTTGTCTTTCTGTTTTTACTTTGACTAATCTCAAATTTTGCTAAACATTAGCAGAGAAAAACACTATTATACGAGAAAAATTAAAAGCTTGATTAACTTTTAATCCTGGATTAGCGTTAATCGGCTTTCGAACAATCGGATTTAAATTCAAAGAAGATTACATTTCTTTCCTTACATTCGTTAAGGGACATGCAAATTGTTTTGTGTATTAGCGCGCCGGTAAGTAACTGAAAATACCGAATAATGACTCAACGAAATTATTCAAAGAAACAAGAAAATATTTCAATCGCCACCCAAGTAGCGATTAAATATTGCATTTGTCATAAACAGAAATATTAAATTATCTTCTTGTAAAATCAAATGATCTTTAGTTCTTGTTAATCTTTCTATACTACACTAAACTGTACCGTATATGCATGCATGGTCAGTGGATAATTACAATAATTATTATACATTCAACTCAGTATCTCTTTTCTGATTGGCCGAAAGCGTACAGTGAATTTTCGAAATCAGCGCCTTTGAAAGCATCTACGTCATCTACCTACAGATTATACAATAATCACATCAAGTTCGCGAGAGGATCACGGGTAATAACCTGCAGATTATACAATAATCATGTCAAGTTCGCGAGAGGATCACGGGTAATCACGGGTAATAATGACAAGTTCGCGCGCTTTGCGTTGCTTGCCGCAACATTGGTGGCAGAAACATTATTTTTTCGTTGAATGTATAATAAAACAATTATTAGATTCGGTTTTTGTGATATCCAGAATAATCAAGGTCGAGGTAAGAGTCTGATAACTCTTACCGAGACCTTGAATATTCTGGATATCACAAAAACCTCATCCAATAATTGTTTAAAATAATCACAAAGCAACTCAAACATACTGTGCATGCGAAAAGACTGGAAACTGACATTGTCGATATTTAATTGTGACTTTAATTTCCGACAAAAGGAAATCCTGTTTAAAAAGTACACAATCAGAGAAGCTGTTAAATAGACGTTTGTCTGAACGGTGATGCACCTGATAGGGAAAAATGATTAAATGCAAAATATATGGAAATGGAAAAGTTCTTGAATTTTTGTACAGGAAGAGATTTCCTGAAGGCTTCGTTGGTTCTAAAGCCACGTTCATGACTTTCTGGTACGGTGGCTACTGTAAAATATACTGTAGGTATGTAAAACATCATCACAGAATAATTTCCTTTTTGCGCTTGAATTAGCAGATTCTCAGTCATTAACAAACCAGAATTGATACTTGTAAAATTGTGCATAATCTACGAGCCGATTTTCCCACTGAACGTATCTTTAATGAAGTCCAACCTGGAGGTGTAGTTATAATGAACCGGACTGCATGTAGCTAGCGAAGTATCTGCATGGATGAATCTCAATTGCTGACGATCTTTACTAAAGCCTGGTTTCGATCTGGCAGCGATCGTTGCGATCGTTGCGATCATATGGAAACCACTCTTGCGATCGTTGCGATCATATGGAAACCAGGCTTCGGATGACGTAGGACCCAAAACTAATGTAAATCACTTATTAAGGCTGGTGAATGGTCTTTGAAAAAATACAAGTCTCGCAACATTTTAGTCAAATTTCATGGGTCTCGCAGTCTCGTTTTTTGAGTGCTTCTATATATGTCTCGCAGTTTCGATATTTTTGTTTTGGAGTCTCGATCTTGGTCTCGCAATCTGAAAACTCAAAAAGTCTCGGTTTTGTTGAGAAAAACGCTTGTCTTGCCGTCTCGCAAAGTCTCGAATTTACCATTTGCCACCCCTCTTATTCAGAGTTATGCATTGCGGGTTTTTTTAGCAAGCAAGGCCATAAAATTAACAACACAGACCAGGCTGAGCTTTATGCGCTTTTGAACCAGCAAAGCTCGACACAAATCAAAACTCTGAATGAACCGATAGCATTCAAAGCGAGATACACTGCATGTTAATAATGTTAAAGTGAAAGTGCTTCGGTAAGCGACAACTTTAACAATACTCAGTCGCCCGTTCAATAAAATCATAGTTGACATAGTTGGTCAAATGAGATACAAAATAATAGCTTTCCTTTCCATCTTGTTGAACCCGAATTTTCCCTTATTCTCGTTTCAGCTAGCTTTTTTTCAACATGATTTTTTGCATACATCCCTATTCTTTGGCCTGGTTTGACATGTTGAATCAAGTCGGAGAGCTGTGGTACGAGGGATATTTGCTTCTGGTTGCAAATAACAAGAATTAAATAGCGTTTAAAAACGAAATCTTGATAAAACAGTGTAAAAAGCCTGTACACACCGAGGGGTCAAAATTAAACATGCGCATGATATGAAATATTTATCAACATGCATGTAATGATACATTACCTCGAAAATAATGCAACTGCTATGAATGACTATTCGAAAAATTTTACACGAGGTCGAACAAAGCCGTAGTTGGTGTCCAAAATGGAAAAAAACGGCATAGACAAATCACGTCGGTTAAAATACTCGCTATACGAAACATGTTTTACTACGCGTTGTTATTATAAGCCTTATAATAAAATCTAACTTCAAACGAGTGGAAATCCGATTGATTACTCTGTCCTTCAGGCCATTTATATTCTTCTTTAGTCCAAGTTTTTACGGCATGAAGAGATATCTCGTCAGGACACACCGTTTGCGCATGTGTCATTGAAATTTTGGCGCCCCTAGTTTTTAAAAGCCCCATTTACACGACATTCATTTTGGGTCCGGTACTCCTAAATTTTGGCACGCGGGCCGATAGTTTAGGGCACGGCCTGCTTGATTTTTGCCGTGTAAATGCAAAATTTTTGGCACGCGGGCCCAAAAATTTAGGCGGGCCGAGACCACCTCAGGAGGTAGTCTCGGCCCGCCTAAAAAGAGGCCCGCGTGCCAAAAAGAGATGCATTCTCGTTCCCAGAGCCTTCGGCGACACGGATAAAAAAAACTAGGGGCACCAAAATTCCAATCACACATGCGCAAACGGTGTGTCCTGACGAGATATGTCTTCATGCCGTAAAAGCTTGGACTAAAGAGGAATATAAATGGCCTCAAATACAGAGTAATCAGTCGGATTTCTACTCGTTTGAAGTTATAGATTTTATTATAAGGCTTATAACAACAACGGGTAGTAAAACTTGTTTCTTATAGCGAGTATTTTAACCGACGTGACTGATTTGTCTATGCCGTTTTCCATTTTGGACACTAACTGCGGCTTTGTTCGGCCCTTAATTTGCTTCATGTAAATTACTATTCGAGGAATAGTCATTCATAGCAGTAGCATTATTTTAGCTAGAGGTGATGTATCAGTGCATGCATGTTGATAAATTCACATCATGCGCCATGTTTAATTTGACCCCTCGGTATTTCAATAATCTGTTCAGTAAAATGCGGTTTTTAGTATTACAATGCTGTTTTCTGCTTATATGGCTTAATTATTAGATCTTCTTTGGCTCGGCTGTACTATGAGATACAGGCTTTTTACACTGTTTTATCAAGAATTCGTTTTTGAACGCTAATTTTTCTTGTTATTTGCACCACCCAGAACCAAATGTCCCTCGTACCACAGCTCTCCGACTTGATTCATTTCAGCATGTCAAACCAGGCAAAAGAACAGGGATGATATGTATGCATACCTCTCTCAAGCGCAGAAGGATTAAACAGCTCAATGTCCAGCTCAATATAGCTTGCATAAAGCCGTACTATCGCTGCTTCAATGCCACGGTACAAGTGATGACCTTGTTTCGTATCTCATTTCTGTCAGGACTTGTCGTTTTTTTCAAGGCGCATCAAGCCATAAAATTGCTTTAGGCAATCGACATTGAGGGCCGATTATTTAAACGACGTTTAGACATCGCTTAAGAAGGTCTTGGTCTAAACCGGGTTTAAACCGGGGAACCGGATTATTTAAACGTCCTTTATTTTAAACCTCGCCTAAGCGGGGTCTAAACACCGACTAGCAAACAATAGCAACTTAGACCTGGTCATGAGTAGGTTTAGACGTAGTTTAACGCTTTTATTAGTGAAGGTTTGTGTCATGGATGGGAGTTCGAAGTATAGAACGTTACAGGAATAGGCTAACAAGCTGAGTCCGAAGATTCAGACAGTTGAGGGATAGTTTAAATCCGCTAGAAGAATACGACGATGACAATTTCCCTTACCGTACAAAACAGTCTGGGCCGATTATTTAAACGAAGTCTAAGTTAGACCTGGTTTAAGGCTAAATCGAGGTTTAGACAAGGCTTCCATAGACCATGGCTAGGCTGAGTCTAAATTGTGTTATTAGGATGCGGATTAGCCGCATTTCACGGAGACCATGTCTAAACGTGGTCTAACAGGTCTAGCTATTGTTTCTTCTTAAACCGCGCTTTAAAATTCGAGTTTTTTCTTAGTCGGTTTTGCACGCTATAATCGTTTCTCTACGCTATACTGATCGCTCTAATATGATAACGCTTGGAAAATAATTCAAAACTTCTATTTCGCCAAACGTGATGGGCTACCATTCATCCTGAAGTGCAATTATAACGTCAATAATGTAAGCCAAGAACTACCTGCTTTCTATAAGGAACTACTAGATTATTTGTATTAATGACTTCGAAATAATTTTGAAGATACTAATTGAAAAGTGGAACATTTTATGAACATGCTTTTTTTTGTATTTCATTTTTTTTCAAAATTTTTCATAAAATGGACATGCTATTGAAGTAAACTTTTTCTTGAAAACTTAGTATGATAAAAATATCCACTCTTAAAACGTGCTTCTTTCCTGAGCCTAAACCGTCGACGGAAATTTGACTGTTTTGCAGTCTAAGGAAAATTGTCATCGTCGTATTCTTCTAGAGGATTTAATCTATATATATATCCCTCAACTGTCTGATTCTTCGGACTCGGCTTGTTAGCCTATTCCTGTAACTGTCTGGCTTCGAACTTCCATCCATGACACAAACCTTCACTAATAAAACGTAATAAACTACGTCTAAACCTACTCATGACCAGGTCTAAGTTGCTATTGTTTGCTAGCCTGTGTTTAGACACCGCTTAGGCGAGGTTTAACATAAAGGACGTTTAAATAATCTGGTTCCCCGGTTTAAACCCGGTTTAGACCAAGACTTTCTTAAGCGATGTCTAAACGTCGTTTAAATAATCGGCCCTCTAATTTCCGTCGACGGTTTAGGCTCAGGAAAGAAGCAAGTTTTAATAGTGGGATATTTATATCATACTAAGTGTCCAAGAAAAAAAGTTTAGTTCAATAGCATGTCCTTATTGTTCCATAAAATGAAAACCAATAAGTACCTTCAAAATTATTTCGCAAGTCATTAATAAAAATAATCCAATACAGTGAAACCCCGATTTAACGAACCTCGATTTAACGAAGTCCCCGATTTAACGCACAAATTTATTCAGCCCGGCCAGAATTACAATAAAATGTATGGAAAAGAACCCGATTTAACGAAATACCCGATATAACGAACACAATCTAGAAGCCCGAATGTAAATCTACCCCGATATAACGAATAAATGGCATCACGCCACAGAAGATTAATAATCGCTACAGTAAAATCTTTTAATTCTCTAAGAAAGTTGTCAGCAGTCCATTACAGTCATACATGTTGCTAAAAATAGTACTGTCGTGGCCATCTAATCGGCTTTATCTTCTTTGCCTTTTAAAATCAGTTACATTACGGCAAATTAATTATTAAGTATACCCCGATTTAACGACGTTTTTGGTCAGTTTTCAACAAATTCGTTATATCGGGGTTCTCAATTTAACGAAACCCCGATTTAACGAACCAATTTCCCCAGTCCCTGGCACTTCGTTAAATCGGGGTTCCACTGTAGTTCCTGTAGAAAACAGGTAATTTTTGGCTAACATTATTTACGTTATAATTGCACTTCAGGATGAAAGATAGCCCATCAAGTTTTGCGAAGAAAAAGTTTTGAATTGTTTTCCATGTGTTATCATTACAGCGATTATAGCGTAAAAAATTGCGCAAATCCGACTAAGCAAATTAAAGCGCGGTTTAAGAAAAACAATAGCTAGACTTGTTGAACCACGTTTAGACGTGGCCTCCGTGAAATGCGGCTAATCCGCATTCTAATAACGCAATTTAGACTCAGCTTAGCCGTGGTCTATGGAAGCCTTGTCTAAACCTCGATTTAGCCTTAAACCAAGTCTAACTTAGACTTCGTTTAAATAATCGGCCCTGAGTATCTGACATTTTGATTTTGAACGAATCCGCTAAAAATTATGTGAGCCGCTGTTAAATAATCTCGGGGACTCACAAATTTAAGAGTGCCATTCTTATTTTTGGGGTGCCGCTCAGAAATGAACATTGAAAAAAATCGAACATATATCAAAGTAAACTAGATACGAGAACGCAATAAAACAACTCAATAACATACAACAAGAATGAAATAATACTTTTTGGTACGAACGCCACAATCTAAAACAGATTGCGAACAATACTGGTCTGATTACACTCAGTCGCATCTCTTCATGCTACAAATTGAAGGAAAAAGTTAAACTTTCTGCTAATATATCTTGATAAGACAAACGAGAGGGGCCCTTTAGGCCGCCATGTTGTGTAACGATTTTCGCACTTTGCAGATATAAATTTTGCTTTCAATTACTATCAACTAACCCACCCCCTCCCCCTCCAAAATAGAAACAAATAATAATAATAAAAAAATTAAGTAACTATTTTAGTTTTTTCTAAGAAAGTAGCTTACATTTACATTTAGTAGCCTGCAGTACAAGCGATTAAAAAATTGCAATTGATCATATATTTCGTTAAGAAAAGGAAAAAAAAAATACCTCACCCGAAACCTAAGTTGGCAAGATATCACCCTCCGATTAAAGACAAATTATAGTTACCTGAATGCGTTGAAATGCATGGACATGCAACAGATTCAAAATACATTTCAATACACTTCAATGAGTTCTTCATATGTCGCTATTTAATTTATACTCCAGAAAAGTGTTTTGAAAGTTCAAAATTGATAGATGTTTGACGTTTGTTTAAATAGAACGTAATACAAATGACTTGTTTTGAGGTATAAAAACCTTTCTTTGTGAGCCCTGTTTATCTAAAAAGTCATATAATCTTAAAAAGCGATTATGTCAGCCCAATGTTGTATACAGCACTGATGTATGACTTGAAGCCTTTAAACTCCCACATCTGGGCACTACAGGCTGTTGTTGTAAGCCGTTGAAATAAGCTTAGTTTGCGCAAATCACTGTTGACTCGGGAAAATTTATCCAACCAAGTATATTTTAAGCTTCAGAAGGTATTTTCGAAAGGTCAAAATTTGATAGATGTGTGAGTAGTTTGTTTATAAAAGAGAAGGTAATATAATTGATAATAATCAACCTTACTTTCACCTTTTGACATTACATATTGAGTATCCACTTTATTTGTATAAACATTGTGGCAAGACTGTTGTAAAGTATCTGCTATTCATTCAGAAAAGTATTATTTTTGTATTTCGAATTTATCTCATGAAGGAGGCACAAAAATGCTAGAATCCCAGCGGAACAAGTGTTGCTGAAACAGAACACATAGCGGTACCAGAACTAAAATAAATGTTTAACTGTAAAAGTTTATTTATGAAAATGATCTTGTGGTTGGCTCCAGACGTCACGAAGGCCCCGGCACGCTTTTTCAACATACATGTATTTGCATCATTCAGTTTTTAGTCGTAACATTCTGTTTTGGAAAATTCAGCAATAAGTAATAATAAGTGTCTTTTTTAGGGGGGGGCGTAAATCACGTCAGTGACTTGTAGGAAATCAGGTCAATAAATAGAACTTCTAGTGATTTCCGAATTTGGGCGCTACACGCATGCGTCTTTTGCACAAGTAGCTTGTAATGTACCATAAGGGAAACCGCGGCACAAAAGAAAAAACATATATACCTTGCGCTGCTACTGTAGTATTTGAAGCGTTGTTAGAAGAAAAATCTCGTACTTCAATTTTCCATACGTTTCTTTAAAATATAACATCATAGCAGAAAAAAAAGTCGAGTGATCGAGTGATCCATGACATAGCCGCCTCTGCCTAAACTCTCTCCCAGACTACTTTCGCGCGGCCGTTCGCTTTTTCGCTTCGTCCCCACTATCCGAGAGCCTGGAACAGGCTATCCATGACAAAAACTGCCCATACGATTATATTGTGTCACGCAATATATTGCGTTACTACACAACATAAAAATGTGCGTTAGACAATACCTTGAGCGGCTCCGAGTGAACAACTGAGGATATAATGGACAATAAACTGGATGACAACACCAACATGGAAACGAAATGATCATTATGCGTCAACGTACAATAATGTCCACAGTTTCCACTGAATTGGAACAAAACGATGCGTGACACCCTCTAGTCTCCTACGCAGCCGTTATTTGTGTCGTCACGCAACGCTTCTCCCCACTAGTGGGGAGAAGCGTTGCGTGACGACACAAATAACGGCTGCGTAGGAGACTAGACACCCTCGGGCATCCTGCATAAAACTTAGACAGACTCTTAGTAGGGAGTCAACTAACTCATCGTCAACACAGGAACATTTCAGTTCATTAAAACTTAAATCAAAATAATTGTCAAAGTCAGATCTGATTCTCATAAAAAAAAAACTACAGAAAAACTTGCGCTTTTCTGAAGCCTCTGTCAGTTTAAGGCCACTTTCCTGACTTTCTGGTGATTACTACAAAACAAGGTCTCTCCTGTGAATTCAGTAGGACAGTAGTCTCCTACGCAGCGTTGCGTGACGACACAAATAACGGCTGCGTAGGAGACCAGTGTATCAGCGAAAAATTAGCCTGCGAACAGGCTTTCCGGGCGCACTCAGACGGCGGGGAAAATAGGAGCGAAAGCTTGCACGCATCTCTGAGAATCGCGAATGTCTGCGTCCAACGCATGCTGATTGCTGATTAAAGAACGTGCCATTGACAATGAGCAATACAGTAGGGAAAGCTCCGTGAGACTGTTTGGTATACCAGAAGCAGAAGGAGAAGATGCCGAAAGTCTGGCAGTAAGCTTTTTCAACGATGTACTGAAGACATAAATAAAACCAGAGGATATTGACATTTGCCATCGAATTGGCAAACGAGATCAAGCAGTTACGCAATCAACTCGTGACCGTCGCAAAAAACATCGACCATTAATCGTGAAATTTATCTATCTAAGTCTAAATCACTTATCATGAAGAAGAAGAAGAAGAAGAAGAAGAAGAAGAAGAAGAAGAAGGAATTGAAGGATATGCCATTGCAGAAGATTTGGCTCATGAAATCTATCAAAGAATGAAAAAAGATGAAAAAGCTGGAAATAATCGACAAATGTTGGAGTGTTGATGGAAAGATAAGGAGAATCAGTAATCAGGATCATCAATCAAAGGACTCAAAGGGTTCCAACCCTTGTGTCACATTGTTGTATTTTATACTCCTGAATATGAAACTATCATTCTGTTTTATTTGTTTTCTCCTCTCTTTCTCTGAAAACATTATTTTCTCATTTGTTCATCTGATTTATTCTCTGTCGGTCTTTTTTTAAATTCTCTATCTGTGAGGAGATTGAACTTAGTTCAATATTTTAAACATCATTTTTTTTAACTTAAATATCAATTTTTTTTCTCAAGAAATTGAAATCTTCGTTTTTAAAATTTTTTAATATAACATTACATTTTCTGACCACAGAAATCTTCAATAAGTTTTCTTTATTAACACGTAATAACTTTCTTAACACACATTCATAGCGTGTAAGTCAACAGATTCATCATCATTTCAGTGCTTAACATTATTTCGACAATATTTACCGTACCTTGCAAAATGTCTTTTTAAACGGGCATTCTCTAAAAAAGTTTTTGGTACGTCATTATTTACATTTTTATCTAGTCCCAGTCCCTCTTCAAAGGAAAATCGTTATAATTCAAAGAAAATAGGTCAATTAATCAAACCCTGTTTAGTTCTCTAAACTTCGTGGTTCGGCAGTCGTTCGCAAAAATCAAAATGAGTGGAATACCATATTTTCAAGATCCCTTAGATTTAAATTGAAATTTGATATCAACAATTGGGTGTGGCATGTCACGTGACCAAGCAACAAAGTTCGTTACATCAAAAAAATTAATATTTCAGGTAAATATTTGTCCAGATATAGGTTAAGCTACACCTTAAATCAGTATTTTGAATTACCACCTCCTCCCAAAATATAGGGTGATGCTTTCCTTACTTCACTTGAGAATGTTACAAACTCAATTTTATTTTTTAATTTTATTTTTAATTTAGTTCATTTTTTTATTTAATTTAAGTTAATTTATTATTTTATTTTATTTTATTTTTTATTTTATTTTCTATTTTATTTTTATTTTATTTTTTAAATTTATTTTTTATTTTATTATATATTATTTTATTTTACTTTCAGCTCGTTTTGACCAATCAGCGTTCAGAAATTTCTCAGCCTGTATTATAATGTCCGTAATAGCGGGTGTCCGTATTACGGAGTGTCCGCAAGGCGAGAGTTGACTGTATTGCGTTACACCCTTGGTGTAAAGTTAGGTCACAGTCATATTTCATACACACGTTTGCAACAATCACCGATACATGTACATGATGTTGCCTGCAGACATTCGTCTTTGCTTTCCAAATATTTAATTTTCGATGCGATTCCTGTAATAAACTCAATACGCTGATAAACTTCAGGAAATATTTCAGCTCGTAAAACCTAGGGCCGAATGTCCTCTGTATCGAACAGAATTTTGAAGCTTGATTCTTGACTACAGCGGCGAGTAGCAAAACACTCGTGTGGTTTCAAATCTCATTCAAGTTACTCGCTTTTTCAATAATTTATTTTGGAAATTTCAACAATAATTTGTAGATATTGTCCTTTTCACTAAAATGTCCTGATTTGGGGCAAATCACGTCAGTGACTTTGTAAAAAATCAGGTCAATAATTAGAGCTTCTGAAACACTCTTGTTTGGCAATCTGTGTAGTATAAATGCTGATGCATTGCACCATAGCGCATGGGTTTAAACTCACATGCACGTATTTCAAATTGAAAATCTATTTACTTGGTTAGACATTTTTTCGTGTGGAAATATTATAACGATACGTTTTTTGAAGTATTCCATTGCTAAACTCAGGATTTAAATTCTCCACACCTGCTCACATAAATTGCTCTGTTTGTAAGTAAAGAGAATTCGAGTAGATCAGGAGTTTAAACTCCGCCCGACTCTGAGCCGTTCGCTTTCGCGGCTTCGCCGCTAAAACTTTACTTTGCGCGGCCAACAAGACCGCCAGATGTACAAGAAAGCTCTTATCAGACATTCTTCAGATTCCTGTGCTAACAATGAATGTTAACAATAGATGCTAACAATGGAATATGACAAGAATGCATCGTCACGCGATATATCGCGTGACAAAAGGGTAAAAATGAAAGAGATGTCGAGCTCTTACCTGCTGGTGAATAGAACACGAAACAGTAAGGTATTTGAAAAGTAAAAAGCAAACAATCGAACTGAATGATTTTTTAATGGAAGCAACAACCAGATAATCCCAGAGGCGAAGACAGTACAAGATTGGCCGGGTATTGTACTAGTTGTACTTTTAATTCACTCCCATATAATAATTTAAATGACAATTATTTTTGCTACCGCAAGTGAGCGGGCCTGAAGCCCGCGAACGCCGCGGGAGCAGTCCTAATTTGAACATAAATTATGTAAATTTATATAAATATATGTAAAAATATATTTTTGCTGCCGCTGTGAGTGAGCCTGAAGCGAACGAACAAGGCAGCAGACCTAATCGGCAAAACATTACAATATAGGGCCTTGAAACCAAATTTTCTAAGACCGCATGGAATTGTGGTTATGCGCGAATGGAACAAAGTAAGATGCGCAGTTCCACGTGCTCTCTCTTTCTCGACAGCTAGGCTCAGACCGCATGGAATTGTGGTTATGCGCGAATGGAACAAAGTAAGATGCGCAGTTCCACGTGCTCTCTCTTTCTCGACAGCTAGGCTCAGAGGTGAGCTATTTCGTTGCTCCGGTTTTTTGCTGCTACGCGCTACCCGTCTAAGACATTTAAGTCAAAATCATACCCTGCGTATATATTCCCCGTTTAAGACCAAAAAAATCGTAAAAATATATAACCCGTTCAAGACAAAAAGAAAACAGAAAAAAATAATAATTATTGGGGAGTCTCACCCCCGTGGGGAAAGGTTTCAAAAGAAGATCACTGACAGAGAAACCTGGAGGCGGTGAAACGTGAGAGTTCGCGATAATAATCAATAATCGACAACTGAAAGTTCGACGAGGTCGAACACAGGCTGCTCTATTAAACGAAAGCTGCACACTTCGCCAGTGGCTGTTGGAGTTAACGTAGCAGATAATTATTCTTTTGCATTGGAGCCAGTGCAAAAAGGTCGTCCTGGAGTACGAGTCAGTAGCGGCAACAGCGACACTCGTTGTCAAGGTGTTGACGTGAATGCAATTAAGCCACTAATTTAATGCGATCAAAAGATATACGGTCGAGTATTTTTGGCTCCAAACAACTCAATGAGTCATGCGATCAAAATATATTCTTTCGTTTTTTTTTCTCTTGGCAACGTAAAAATAGTCAATATAAGATTAAACATCAACGAGAAGGCCTCGCACAAACCTCTAATTTTCCTACCCTGTTTTATCAGACAGAATTACGATTTTTGAGAACCCGTCTAAGACATTTAAGTCAAAATCATACCCTGCGTATATATTCCCCGTTTAAGACAAAAAAAATCGTAAAATATATAACCCGTTGAAGACAAAAAGAAGACAGAAAAAATAATAATTATTGGGGAGTCTCACCCCCGTGGGGAAAGGTTTCAAAGAAGATCACTGACAGAGAAACCTGGAGGCGGTGAAACGTGAGCGTTCGCGATAATAATCAATAATCGACAACTGAAAGTTCGACGAGGTCGAACACAGGCTGCTCTATTAAACGACAGCTGCACACTTCGCCAGTGGCTGTTGGAGTTAACGTAGCAGATAATTATTCTTTTGCATTGGAGCCAGTGCAAAAAGGTCGTCCTGGAGTACGAGTCAGTAGCGGCAACAGCGACACTCGTTGTCAAGGTGTTGACGTGAATGCAATTAAGCCACTAATTTAATGCGATCAAAAGATATACGGTCGAGTATTTTTGGCTCCAAACAACTCAATGAGTCATGCGATCAAAATATATTCTGGCGAGAAATCTCGATTCGTGCTTTTAACCATACTGCTTTGCTGTATAAAATCTCTCTTAGAATCCTTCTAACCAGCTACTTAAATTCACTGTTCAGTTCTTTGAATGCTTAAATAAATATGTGTTGATTCACGTAAGCCCTGCTGCTGTTTTGTATTTATTTCTATTACCTTTGGATTCGCAATCCCTGTTTTGCAATACATGATAAAATCCTCTAAATCGTGAGCACTGCAATACCGTCCGATAACTATATACAGTATATGGTGAAAATAAAACTCGCTTGTCTTCTATAAGGGAACGGGCGTGCTACAAAGTAATATATACTTTCGTGTCTGCTGTGATTGTTGCTACCGTGATGTTCATAGCGCGATGGCTGACATTAAATATTCATTGTTCAGTTCTTTACATATACTGCCGACACAGAGGAAGTCTTTTGTTATCGCTAAAAGCAAAGGTAAGATCAGCGACCTCAAATGTTCAAAACAAGCGCTCGGGTTTCGTAATTGAATGCGCTGACAGCTTTGTCACGCTCTTATCAGTCCCTCGAAAAACAAAGTCGATTTTTAAATTACTTATTTATTTTTCAAAAATACGGACTGTTTTGCAGCCTGCTTAGAGGTGTTTACAGTATATTTATTTTGTCTAAAGCAAACAGGCCACATTTTCCTGTTTTTTCCTCAATCCCCCTCCAGTCAATGTGAATCGTTTCGACCCTATTTCAACTCAGTAGTGTCACACCAGTTTAGCCAAAATTTTATTTCACTCGTGATTGTTAACGGCAACTCAAAAGCGGGAACAAAATTTCCGTTTACAGACTCTTTACATTTCTCCATTGCATATATTAGCATGCAAGCCAACCAGCTCATCAATTGACTATCAAACCAAATCTAACTTTTTTGTTTCACACTTGAGCCTTTTGAGAACCTAACCAACTACAAAAGTAAAAGGGCAGCATTTACCATTAGCTACCTATTAGGTATACTAGTTATAATACAGTTATCATTTGCAGGACAATTTACTAACAAAATTACAAAATTCGAAACTCAACCCATTCAAAAACATCCGTGCAGACAATGATATCAGTTGACCCAGACAACAGTGATCTCTTAAAACAAATTAATGAAGACAAATTCGAAGAAAGTTTTAACGATCTAATTCTCCAAAAACATGAAAATAATCAATTCTCACTAATGCACTGTAACGTTAGGAGTATTAGAAATAAACATGATGAACTATGTAATTACCTAAATTCACCGCTACATATGACATTCTCAATTATGGATTAACTGAAACCTGGCTCACTGACAACTGTCCGGAAATATATGATTATGCCAACACATAACTTAACTAAAAATAGAAAACTAAAACAGGCGGAGGTGTAGGTATAACATTGCTAAAAACATAACTTATAAAATGAGAGATGATCTAACGATCTTTAATGAAGATACATTTGAATCAATCTGTATTGAACTAGAACTTGATGACCGAAAAGCAAGATCCTAGTAGGTGCCGTATATAGACCACCAAATAACACGATTAATGACTTAACGGATACGTTTGAAGTATTTCTAACCAAAATCAACAGAGAAAACAAAACATGTTATATTATGGGAGATTTCAATATTGATGCGATAAAAATAGACAATAATGCTATAACGGACACCTTCATCAATCAACTGCTATTTTCTGATCGTCTTTTTATCCATTAATAACTAAACCAACAAGAATAACTGAAAGAAGCGCGACACTTATCGACAATATACTAACAGATTAAATAAAAACAATATTAGTGGGATTTTATTCTCTGACCTATCAGACCACCTTCCCATATTTACTATCGAACAAAACATCAAAATTAAAACTGACAATACTTCAGCAAAAGAGAAAAGAAACATAACAAACAAAAACATAAGCAAATTAATAGAAAAAACTTGGAACAACACATTGGGAAGAAATAAATCAAGACTTGGATCCAAATAAAACTTATGATCGATTCTATAACAACATATTTTCAATGTATGATGAATGTATACCAAAGGAAAAAATTAATAAGAAACAGTCAAAACAGCAAAAAAAACTTGGCTAACAACAGCAATTACAAAATCATTGACAATGAAAAATAAACTTTATAAAAAATATATTAAAACACCAACATCAGACAACATATTAGAGTATAAAAAGTATCGAAATAAACTTAATCATCTTATACGAATAGCCAAAAAGGCATTACAAAGAAAAATGTAGTGAAGTACATAAAAATATTAAACAAACATTGGAAACTGATCAATGAAGTAATAAACAAAAGGAACTCAAAAAGGTGTTTACCAAAGTCATTCTACCAGAATAATGAAGAAATAACAAATCCTCTAAAAATAGCAGAAACGTTTAATAAATACTTCGTACGTGTTGGTCCAAACCTAGCAAAGAATATACTGGAATCAGCAACTTCTTTCAAGTCATATTTAGATAAAAATATAAATAATAGTTTTTTATCCCCCCAGTGACAGAAGATGAAGTAGAAAGATAATTGCTTAAATTAAATCCAAATAAAAGCTGCGGTTTTGATGAGCTAGCTACATCCTAAAGTCATACGTGAAATAGCACCCTTAATCAAACATCTATTAGAAGTCATTTTAATTATAACAAAATCCCTTTCAACGGGCATAATTCCCGAACAGCTTTTGTTTGACTTTAAAAAAGTTTCCCTTATTACCCCAATATACAAAAGTGAAGATGAAACGTCATTCTCAAACTATAGACCCGTAGCGGTTCTCCCATGTTTCTCTAAAATATTAGAAAAACTCATGTATAAACGACTTATCAGCTTTATTGAAAAACACAATATAATATATAATGATCAATATGGATTTCGTAAGAATCACTCCACTGAGATGGCAATAGTTAATCTGACTTCAAAAATTACAGAAGCAATAGAAAAGAAAAATTACTATAGGAATTTTTCTTGATCTATCAAAAGCTTTTGATACTGTAGATCACTCAATACTTACTGAAAAATTAGAACACTATGGAACAAGAGGTATTGCAGTCGAATGGTTTAAAAACTACCTATCTAACAGAAGTCAGATTGTCAAATATAATAACACACTATCTAATAAACAAACAATCATATGTGGAGTACCTCAAGGCTCGGTTTTAGGACCACTACTATTCCTGCTATATATAAATGATATTCGTAATAGCTCTAAAATACTCTCATTTATACTTTTTGCAGATGATACAAATATATTTTGCTCAAACAAGGACATACATACTTTAACAAATACTGTAAATGAAGAGCTAAAGAAAGTTTCTGAATGGTTAAAAGTCAACAAAACTATCTCTTAATATAAAGAAACCCTCAATTATTGATATTTACAGCAAAAAAAAACACAAAACGTTTAAGTAACAAGTTAGTATTAAACTAGATGACTCAAATATAAAGCAGGTAGAGTCAGCCAGATTCTTAGAAGTACAGATAGACTCAAAACTTGATTGGAAACAACATATGAGTCATGTTGCAACAAAATTGCCAAAACAACTGGTATACTTTGCAGAGCAAGACATTATTTACCCAGAGTAGTAATGCGAGGTCTATATTATGCATTGATATATCCATATCTAAGTTATAGCAACATCGCATGGGGAAATACATATTGAACAAGATTACAACCTATACGGAGATTATACAAAAAAATCATAAGAATAATCACATTCGCAAAATATACAGATCATACTAGTCCTCTTTTCAAAGAGTTGTCAATTTTACCCTTAGATGACATAAACAATGAAACCACTGCTTTGTTTATGTTCCGTTTTCTTTAATAATATGCTACCACCATCTTTTAATGATTTATTTCGATTGATAAGGACATTCATAACTACAACACAAGATCATCTTCTAACATTCATAAAACCCAAATGCGTACTAACTATCAAAGGCACTCAGTCAAATACAAAGGAAATTTAATATGGAATGAATTGCAAAAATCTATCAAAGAAATTTAAAAAACGTTTCACCTATTCAAGAAAAAAATAAAAATCATTTTCTCCTCCAACAGAAAGACAATAATAACATCAATCAATATCAATGAAAAAAATAATAATTATAATTTTATTTTATATATCACAGCCATATGAAAGATATTTTATTGTAAACTTGACGGGGGCTCTCCTCGTAAAGCCCAGAAGGGTTTGCTGAGAGCTCCTGCCCAAGCATAACTTTGCCATGATACTTCTCGTAATTAAATTGAAAAGGGCAAATAAATTGATTGATTGATTGATTGATTGATTGATTGATTGATTGATTGATTGATTGATTGATTGTTTGATTGATTGATTGATTGATCACTACTTCGGAGGCGCACGTACTAAATATGTTATGTTCAGCGCTTTGAAAATGCTTTCCAAAGAGACTTCTCTTGAGTCAAACAGTACGGTAGTTCCGGAGAAACAGCTTTTTCGCCGCAGACATGTTATCTTTGGGAAAATATTACACTGGCTCTCGTAATTAAATATGCAAAATCTTGCACCGAAAATCTCAGAGGGAAATTCCTAACAAACAGGGAAAAAATATTCTAGCTGTCCTGCCCTTCGAAACCTCTTTCGATAGAGATGTTTTCGATTTGATCCGTTTAGTACTTTTCGAGAAACGACTTTTGAGCGTGTGAGAACGAATACAAACTATTGCGTTACGTATAAAATTCAGAGGAAGTTTAAACAATTGGCAAAATTTTGACAGCTCAAACAGCCAGAAGCGGCGGGGTGTTTTGAGGGGTGGCATTCAAAATTCTGAGGCGTCCAGGCAAGGTCTCTGTCCCTCCTACTCTCCCAAAACACCATGAGAGCTTGTCCGCAGGCTAGCGAAAAATCGTCGCAAAAAATGATTTGCATCATTACTGAATACTGATTTCCTTTTTGCGCTTGAATTAGCAGGAATCCCTTGTTCATTCCCACTCATCAACAAACCAGAATTTATAGTTGTAAAGTTTTACATTGTACGAGCATTTTCCCACTGAATGTATCTTTAAAAATGTCCAACGTAGAGGTGTAATTATCACGTGAAAGACGTTAAGGCTAACAGACTGGGAACTAGCGAAGTGTCTGGATAATCAAGATTACGTAGGACCCAAAAATAATGTTTTAAAATTGCTTTAATATTCAGAGTCACGTATTGGGGTTTTTGAGCAAGTAAGGCCAACAAATTAGCAACACAGGCCAGCCTTATGCGCTTTTGAACCAGCAAAGTTGGACACAAATTAAAACTCTTAATCTGATAGTCAGATAAACTATATTTTATAGCGTTGTAAAAGTGAAAGTGCTTCGGTAAGCGAAAACTTGAACAATACTCGCTCGTTCAATAAAATCACCAGTTGATAAAATGAGATGCATAGCTTTCCTTTTTATCTCGTTGAAGTCGAATTTGCCCTTATTCTCGTTGCTAGCTTTATGAATGTCTACAGGGCAACTGAGAAAACTGGCAGTCTTAAATGTTACATAGAAGTATGCGGGAAACATTCCTGAAACACGAATACCGATCATGAAAAGATGGCTGTTTGTTGATTCAGATTAATCCGCGCCTTTTCACCATAATATCGCTAAACTTAATCAAAGTATTAAACTAGATACGATAACAATAAAACAACTCAATAACATACAACAAGAATGAAATAATACTGTTTGGTACGAACGCCATAATCTAAAACAGACTGCGAACAATACTGCTTTGATTACACTCCGTCGCATCCGCTTAATGCTAGATAATGCTACAACTGAAAGAAGAAGTTAAACTATCTGCTAATATATCTTGATAAATAACAACAAATGTGCGTTAGACAATACCTTGAGCGGCTCCGAGTGAAAAACTGAGGATACAATGGACAATAAACTGGATGTCAACGTATTAGGTATAATTGCGTTCCTAGAAACGCATACTGATCTCGTGGTATTCCTGTGATCTCGTGCGTGTCTTGTGCATACCAGGGGATTCGATGGTTCGTCGTCTTCCATTCTGGGCGGAGCTTCCCGTCAAAATATTGAATGACGTCACGTTTCGTTGTGCAAACAAAATGTCGGTCATTTTACCAAGGATGTCAGATTTGTGTCTCAAGAATTGATGAAACCAGAGGTCTATTACTGAGGAAACTTTGGTATTTAAATGGGGGAAAGATAACACATTTAACGAGTGAAATGTGGGCATGGCAACTGTTGACGAGTCGATCGGTTCAACGATCTTATAAAAGATTGTTACAGCTTTCGGCTAACAGTCTGTACATATTTTCATTCGGAACACACAAGCGATTGTTGATTATTTATGCCTGTACTGAAGTCAATTCAAGTAATCTATAACGACGTACATGTACATTCCCTTCTGAACACACCAGTGAAAATTGCTCTTTGTAAAACTCTAAGAAACAGATTTCTAAGGAGTATCATTAAAGTGAGCGTATACCTTCACTTAACTGATAACGACATTTTTGAGACTTAGGTTACACAATTAACATATAGTAATAAACCAGCGTCATGTGTAAACCAGCGTCATGTGCTGTGCACTCAGTGAATGAAGAAGCTTCCGAAGTGAATGAAGAAGCTTCCGAAGGAGTAATATTGAATCTGCTCGCTGATCTTGCTGTTTGGTAAGTTTTGTTGCGTTCAGTGGTTATAGTTCATCCGAAGAAAATAAATTCTATTTCCATTCAAACTTCTACTTATGCGCATACTGTTACATTTTCCTTTCCCCCGGCAGCATTTTCTACCTATCAGGTATACTAGTATATATATATATAGTGGCGAGAAATCTCGATTCGTGCTTTTAACCATACTGCTTTGCGGTATAAAATCTCTCTTAGAATCCTTTACCCTGGGTACCAGAGGTTTATTTCTCCGTCGCGTCGAGATCCGAAGTCGGCCGAAGGCCGACGACGCCCCGGCGAGCGGCGGAGCCGCGAGAAATAAACCTCTGGCACAGGGCTCATTGATTTACCGTTCCCGTTGAACTTTGATCATTTTTAACGTATTACATTTAAACCAATCACAGCGTAAGTGTCCTACTGTGATCACATGTAATGGCACGTGGAGAAATGACAGCAGATAGTTTTACAAGGTGTCAAATGGCGGTATTCGTTGAACGAAAACAACTTCTGTAAAAAGGGTCTCTACCTCGAAGTCTTCGCTATCGTGCCGATTAAAAGCTGGTGTGGTGGTTAATGGTGGATACGTTCGGAAAACGCCAGAAAACTAAACATTTCAGGTAGAGTTTTCAGAGCTTTTGGCGATCGACAATGATCTTTCAGTCGGCCGGGAGTCGGCCCGCGAATTCTCTGTAAGAAGTGTTTTTAATTGAACGATATGATGCAACTCTCAAGGAGTTAACCTCCTTTAAAGAGCGGTATCATGAAAATTTATCCCACTGGAAAGCAGACGAACAGCATGCGCGAACTAAGCGATGTTCAAGCTCTCCTGGTTTGGGCATCAAAAAGTCTCGCGGTGCAGCATGTGCAGATATCAACAAGCCTTCGGCCGCTAAAACGTCCTTGCGGCGAATAAAATTAATAATGCCATCTGTCTGCTCGGCGCTTAATTCGTCGACACCGTCGAACGTTTTTAAAACTATCGCTATAAAGGCCTCTTCAAGTGCTTTCTCCAAACTTACATACAACAACAACAATCACTGTTCTATCGATCACTGTTCTATCTCTTCATCGCCTCGTCATTCACAGGCTTTTTTCCCCGCAGCGTACTATTCTTGTCAACCAATCACAGAGACTATTAGATTCAAAATACCTTAGGGAGTCGTTAGGAGCCAATCAGCAATCTAGTCCAAATTCTGGACTAAATCCATTTAAGCAGGCTTGCCATTGGCTCGGCGTTATCAAAGCAATAGCGCCCTGCTCCAGAGGCTTTTCGCGCGGGCCATAAGAGAGATTTGAAACCGGAAACCGCGCAAGAAAAGCCTCTGGCACCCAGGGTAAGAATCCTTCTAACCAGCTACTTAAATTCACTGTTCAGTTCTTTGAATGCTTAAATATGTGTTGATTCACGTAAGTCCTGCTGCTGTTTTGTATTTATTTCTATTACCTTTGGATTCGCAATCCCTGTTTTGCAATACATGATAAAATCCTCTAAAATCGTGAGCACTGCAATACCGTCCGATAACTATATACAGTGTATCGTGAAAATAAAACTCGCTTGTCTTCTATAAGGGAACGGGCGTGCTACAAAGTAATATATACTTTCGTGTCTGCTGTGATTGTTGCTACCGTGATGTTCATAGCGCGATGGCTGACATTAAATATTCATTGTTCAGTTCTTTACATATACTGCCGACACAGAGGAAGTCTTTTGTTATCGCTAAAAGCAAAGGTAAGATCAGCGACCTCAAATGTTCAAAACAAGCGCTCGGGTTTCGTAATTGAATGCGCTGACAGCTTTGTCACGCTCTTATCAGTCCCCTCGAAAAACAAAGTCGATTTTTAAATTACTTATTTATTTTCAAAAATACGGACTGTTTTGCAGCCTGCTTAGAGGTGTTTACAGTATATTTATTTTGTCTAAAGCAAACAGGCCACATTTTCCTGTTTTTTCCTCAATCCCCCTCCAGTCAATGTGAATCGTTTCGACCCTATTTCAACTCAGTAGTGTCACACCAGTTTAGCCAAAATTTTATTTCACTCGTGATTGTTAACGGCAACTCAAAAGCGGGAACAAAATTTCCGTTTACAGACTCTTTACATTTCTCCATTGCATATATTAGCATGCAAGCCAACCAGCTCATCAATTGACTATCAAACCAAATCTAACTTTTTTGTTTCACACTTGAGCCTTTTGAGAACCTAACCAACTACAAAAGTAAAAGGGCAGCATTTACCATTAGCTACCTATTAGGTATACTAGTTATAATACAGTTATCATTTGCAGGACAATTTACTAACAAAATTACAAAATTCGAAACTCAACCCATTCAAAAACATCCGTGCAGACAATGATATCAGTTGACCCAGACAACAATGATCTCTTAAAACAAATTAATGAAGACAAATTCGAAGAAAGTTTTAACGATCTAATTCTCCAAAAACATGAAAATAATCAATTCTCACTAATGCACTTTAACGTTAGGAGTATTAGAAATAAACACGTTGAACTATGTAATTACCTAAATTCACCGCTACATATGACATTCTCAATTATAGGATTAACTGAAACCTGGCTCACTGACAACTGTCCGGAAATATAAGATATGCCAACACATAACTTAATAACTAAAAATAGAAAACTAAAACAGGCGGAGGTGTAGGTATAACATTGCTAAAAACATAACTTATAAAATGAGAGATGATCTAACGATCTTTAATGAAGATACATTTGAATCAATCTGTATTGAACTAGAACTTGATGACCGAAAAGCAAGATCCTGGTAGGTGTCGTATATAGACCACCAAATAATAAGATTAATGACTTTACGGATACGTTTGAAGACTTTCTTACCAAAATCAACAAAGAAAACAAAACATGTTATCTTATGGGAGATTTCAATATTGATGCGATAAAAATAGGCAATAATGCTACAACGGACACCTTCATCAATCAACTGCTATCATTGTCTTTTTATCCATTAATAACTAAACCAACAAGAATAACTGAAAGAAGCGCGACACTTATCGACAATATACTAACAGATTAAATAAAAACAATATTAGTGGGATTTTATTCTCTGGCCTATCAGACCACCTTCCCATATTTACTATCGAACAAAACATCAAAATTAAAACTGACAATACTTCAGCAAATGAGAAAAGAAACATTACAAACAAAAACATAAGCAAATTAATAGAAAAACTTGGAACAACACATTGGAAGAAATAAATCAAGACTTGGATCCAAATAAAACTTATGATCGATTCTATAACAACATATTTTTAATGTATGATGAATGTATACCAAAGGAAAAAATTCATAAGAAACAGTCAAAACAGCAAAAAAAAAACTTGGCTAACAACAGCAATTACAAAATCATTGACAATGAAAAATAAACTTTATAAAAAATATATTAAAACACCAAAATCAGACAACATATTAGAGTATAAAAAGTATCGAAATAAACTTAATCATCTTATATGCCAAAAAAAGGCATTACAAAGAAAAATTTAGTGAAGTACATAAAAATATTAAACAAACATTGGAAACTGATCACTGAAGTAATAAACAAAAGGAACTCAAAAAGGTGTTTACCAAAGTCATTCTACCAGAATAATGAAGAAATAACAAATCCTCTAAAAATAGCAGAAACGTTTAATAAATACTTCGTACGCGTTGGTCCAAACTTAGCAAAGAATATACCGGAATCAGCAACTTCTTTCAAGTCATATTTAGATAAAAATATAAATAATAGTTTTTATCCCCCAGTGACAGAAGATGAAGTAGAAAGATAATTGCTTAAATTAAATCCAAATAAAAGCTGCGGTTTTGATGAGCTAGCTACATCCTAAAGTCATACGTGAAATAGCACCCTTAATCAAACATCTATTAGAAGTCATTTATAACAAAATGACTTCTAATAGATGTTTGACTTTAAATTACCCCAATATACAAAAATGAAGATCATGAACGTCATTCTCAAACTATAGACCCGTAGCGGTTCTCCCATGTTTCTCTGAAATATTAGAAAAACTCATGTATAAACGACTTATCAGCTTTATTGAAAAACACAATATAATATATAATGATCAATATGGATTTCGTAAGAATCACTCCACTGAGATGGCAATAGTTAATCTGACTTCAAAAATTACAGAAGCAATAGAAAAGAAAAATTACTATAGGAATTTTTCTTGATCTATCAAAAGCTTTTGATACTGTAGATCACTCAATACTTACTGAAAAAATTAGAACACTATGGAATAAGAGGTATTGCACTCGAATGGTTTAAAAACTACCTATCTAACAAAAGTCAGATTGTGAAATATAATAACACACTATCTAATAAACAAACAATCATATGTGGAGTACCTCAAGGCTCGGTTTTAGGACCACTACTATTCCTGCTATATATAAATGATATTCGTAATAGCTCTAAAATACTCTCATTTATACTTTTTGCAGATGATACAAATATATTTTGCTCAAACAAGGACATACATACTTTAACAAAAACTGTAAATGAAGAGCTAAAGAAAGTTTCTGAATGGTTAAAAGCCAACAAACTATCTCTTAATATAAAAAACTCAATTACTGATATTTACAGCAAAAAACAAAACATTTAAGCAACAAGTTAGTATTAAATTAGATGACTCAAATATAAAACAGGTAGAGTCAGCCAGATTCTTAGGAGTGCAGATAGACTCAAAGCTTGATTGGAATCAACATATATAAGTCATGTTTGCAACAAAATTGCCAAAACAACTGGTATACTTTGCAGAGCAAGACATTATTTACCCAGAGTAGTCATGCGAGGTCTATATTATGCATTGATATATCCATATCTAAGTTATAGCAACATCGCATGGGGAAATATATATTCAACAAGATTACAACCTATACGGAGATTATACAAAAAATCATAAGAATAATCACATTCGCAAAATATACAGATCATACTAGTCCTCTTTTCAAAGAGTTGTCAATTTTACCCTTAGATGACATAAACAATGAAACCACTGCTTTGTTTATGTTCCGTTTCTTTAATAATATGCTACCACCATCTTTTAATGATTTCTTTCGATTGATAAGGACATTCATAACTACAACACAAGATCATCTTCTAACATTCATAAAACCCAAATGCGTATTAACTATCAAAGGCACTCAGTCAAATACAAAGGAAATTTAATATGGAATGAATTGCAAAAATCTATCAAAGAAATTTTAAAAAACGTTTTACCTATTCAAGAAAAAAATAAAAATCATTTTCTCCTCCAACAGAAAGACAATAATAACATCAATCAATATCAATGAAAAAAATAATAATTATAATTTAATTCAGTATATATCACAGCCATGTGCATGAAAAATATTTTATTGTAAACTTGACGGGGGCACTCCTCGTAAAGCCCAGAAGGGTTTGCTGAGTGCTCCTGCCCAAGTATAACTTTTCCATGATACTTCTCGTAATTAAATTGAAAAGGGCAAATAAATAAATTGATTGATTGATTGATTGATTGATTGATTGATTGATTGATTGATTGATTGATTGATTGATTGATTGATTGATTGATTGATTGATTGATTGATTGATTGATTGATTGATCACTACTTCGGAGGCGCACGTACTAAATATGTTTTGTTCAGCGCTTTGAAAATGCTTTCCAAAGAGACTTCTCTTGAGTCAAACAGTACGGTAGTTCCGGAGAAACAGCTTTTTTCGCCGCAGACATGTTATCTTTGGGAAATATTACACTGGCTCTCGTAATTAAATATGCAAAATCTTGCACCGAAAATCTCAGAGGGAAATTCCTAACAAACAGGGAAAAAATATTCTAGCTGTCCTGCCCTTCGAAACCCCTTTCGATAGAGATGTTTTTCGATTTGATCCGTTTAGTACTTTTCGAGAAACGACTTTTGAGCGTGTGAGAACGAATACAAACTATTGCGTTACGTAGAAAATTCAGAGGAAGTTTAAACAATTGGCAAAATTTTGACAGCTCAAACAGCCAGAAGCGGCGGGGTGTTTTGAGGGGTGGCATTCAAAATTCTGAGGCGTCCAGGCAAGGTCTCTGTCCCTCCTACTCTCCCAAAACACCATGAGAGCTTGTCCGCAGGCTAGCGAAAAATCGTCGCAAAAAATGATTTGCATCATTACTGAATACTGATTTCCTTTTTGCGCTTGAATTAGCAGGAATCCCTTGTTCATTCCCACTCATCAACAAACCAGAATTTATAGTTGTAAAGTTTTACATTGTACGAGCATTTTCCCACTGAATGTATCTTTAAAAATGTCCAACGTAGAGGTGTAATTATCACGTGAAAGACGTTAAGGCTAACAGACTGGGAACTAGCGAAGTGTCTGGATAATCAAGATTACGTTGGACCCCAAAATAATGTTTTAAAATTGCTTTAATATTCAGAGTCACGTATTGGGGTTTTTGAGCAAGTAAGGCCAACAAATTAGCAACACAGGCCAGCCTTATGCGCTTTTGAACCAGCAAAGTTGGACACAAATTAAAACTCTAAATCTGATAGTCAGATAAACTGTATTTTATAGCGTTGTAAAAGTGAAAGTGCTTCGGTAAGCGAAAACTTGAACAATACTCGCTCGTTCAATAAAATCACAGTTGATAAAATGAGATACATAGCTTTCCTTTTTATCTCGTTGAAGTCGAATTTGCCCTTATTCTCGTTTGCTAGCTTTATGAATGTCTACAGGGCAACTGAGAAAACTGGCAGTCTTAAATGTTACATAGAAGTATGCGGGAAACATTCCTGAACCCGCATACCGATCATGAAAAGATGGCTGTTTGTTGATTCAGATTAATCCGCGCCTTTTCACCATAATATCGCTAAACTTAATCAAAGTATTAATTAAACTAGATACGATAACAATAAAACAACTCAATAACACACAACAAGAATGAAATAATACGGTTTGGTACGAACGCCACAATCTAAAACAGACTGCGAACAATACTGGTTTGATTACACTCAGTCGCATCCGCTTAATGCTAGCTAATGCTAACAAACTGAAAGAAAACGTTAAGTGACTTTCTGCTAATATATCTTGATAAATGACAACAAATGTGCGTTAGACAATACCTTGAGCGGCTCCGAGTGAAAAACTGAGGATACAATGGACAATAAACTGGATGTCAACGTATTAGGTATAATTGCGTTCCTAGAACGCATACTGATCTCGTGGTATTCCTGTGATCGCGTGCGTGTCTTGTGCATACCAGGGGATTCGATGGTTCGTCGTCTTCCATTCTGGGCGGAGCTTCCCGTCAAAATATTGAATGACGTCACGTTTCGTTGTGCAAACAAAATGTCGGTCATTTTACCAAGGATGTCAGATTTGTGTCTCAAGAATTGATGAAATCAGAGGTCTATTACTGAGGAAACTTTGCTATTTAAATGGGGGAAAGATAACACATTTAACGAGTGAAATGTGGGCATGGCAACTGTTGATGAGTCGATCGGTTCATCGATCTTATAAAAGATTGTTACAGCTTTCGGCTAACAGTCTGTACATATTTTCTTTCGGAACACCCAAGCGATTGTTGATTATTTATGCCTGTACTGAAGTCAATTCAAGTAATCTATAACGATGTACATGTACATTCTCTTCTGAACACGCCAGTGAAAATTGGCAGTAAGTGACTTTAATTTATGTCTCATTGCTTATGTTTGTACTGAGTTTGTTCTTTTGAGTTTGCTGAGCAGTCATTGCGCTCACCCAGTCCAGTAAGTTACGTAGTTGTGCTTCACTCTTGTACATGTAATACAACGTCAAATATATGATACTATTTCGAAAATATAATTGCGCTTTGCTCGCGAGCTTTTCGACGAGCCTATCACTTACTCAACGTGACAGGCTCGTGGAAAAGCTCACGGAAAAACACTGTACTACGAGACCCTACGAACACTGCGAGAACTGATTGTAGTGTGTAACCATAACTCCTCATAACTTCTTCGAGTTAAGCAATAAATGCTGTGCTTTGAGAGTTGAAGTCGCGCGTTCATGCATGAAGCGCGTTGAGAGCGGGTTGAGGGCAAGGTTTGGCTGTATACTTTTGGTCATATTTAATATATACACCCCGCCTAATACTCCGAGCTACTGAAAAATGTTGAAGTTTATTTCGCCAAACATAATCATAAATGTATAAAATAACACATTGGAGGTATGAAATTTAATCCACGGGTCAACTTTATAAGTTTGTTTTGCTAGCCGTAATGTTGATTCCAACTTCATACAGATACCCTCTGATTTAAATGCAGTCAAACGAATGTATGAAGTACAAATGTAAGAGAAGGCAGAATTACCACAGATTTCTTGCCAAAAATATTTTTTTATGAAAATACAACTTGTTACTCCGGCCCAGTGCGCTTTGCTCGCGAGCTTTTCGACGAGCCTATCACTTACTCAACGTGACAGGCTCGTGGAAAAGCTCACGGAAAAACACTGTACTACGAGACCCTACGAACACTGCAAGAACTGATTGTAGTGTGTAACCATAACTCCTCATAACTTCTTCGAGTTAAGCAATAAATGCTGTGCTTTGAGAGTTGAAGTCGCGCGTTCATGCATGAAGCGCGTTGAGAGCGGGTTGAGGGCAAGGTTTGGCTGTATACTTTTGGTCATATTTAATATATACACCCCGCCTAATACTCCGAGCTACTGAAAAATGTTGAAGTTTATTTCGCCAAACATAATCATAAATGTATAAAATAACACATTGGAGGTATGAAATTTAATCCACGGGTCAACTTTATAAGTTTGTTTTGCTAGCCGTAATGTTGATTCCAACTTCATACAGATACCCTCTGATTTAAATGCAGTCAAACGAATGTATGAAGTACAAATGTAAGAGAAGGCAGAATTACTACAGATTTCTTGCCAAAAATATTTTTTTATGAAAATACAACTTGTTACTCCGGCCCAGTGCGCTTTGCTCGCGAGCTTTTCGACGAGCCTATCACTTACTCAACGTGACAGGCTCGTGGAAAAGCTCACGGAAAAACACTGTACTACGAGACCCTACGAACACTGCGAGAACTGATTGTAGTGTGTAACCATAACTCCTCATAACTTCTTCGAGTTAAGCAATAAATGCTGTGCTTTGAGAGTTGAAGTCGCGCGTTCATGCATGAAGCGCGTTGAGAGCGGGTTGAGGGCAAGGTTTGGCTGTACAGGCTGTATGCCTCGAGGCGGTGAAACGTGAGCGTAATGCGATAATTAGTCGTCAACTGAAAGCTCGACCAGGTCTAACACAGGCTGTAACGAAAGCTAACTTCCCCAGTAGCTGGAGTTCACATAGAAGATAACTAGAGTCGGTCGAAAAGCGGGAATAGTGAGAGTCATTGTCAAGGTGTTGACGTGAATGGCTATTATGCGAGTCGTTTCGTCACTGGGCGGTTAATCTTTCTCGGCAGACGATTGTAGACCGAGAATCATTTATTAAAATCAAATGCGATCAAAAAGATGTGCTCGCGTGTTTTTTTTTTTTTGGCTCTTTTTTGCTTTTGTTATCTTAGCCGATAACGAAATTCCTGCGAGTTAAGGTGACTCCTGAGAAATGTCGGGCGCACTCGACTATGACAAACTTTGGGTAATAACATTTTCGGCTTTAATGAGATTGCCATAAAACGTTTGGAAATATTGCAGCTATCATTTAGAAATAGTATTATATAATTCGATTTAACTAGGGGGAAATATTTTTAGCGATATTAGCGCTTAAGTGGACAGCACTTTTTGAACAAAATCGCACCCAGTGAAAAATTTTGCTGACAGATTTGTGTTAAATTTCTAGAATGAGCTTATATTGACTTAATGCATACCTTCACAGAGTTTCAGCAAAATCGTTGGAGCAGAAGTACGGAGGTAATAAGGCCATCTAAATTTAGCCCTGAAATTATCTTGAAATTTTCTATATCTGATGCTCTTTGGTAAAACAAGCCACGAACCCGAATTTCTGGGAGAAGCCTTCCCAGTGTTTGCTAAATCGGAGTGCCAAGACGATTTCCAATCGTGCAAACCATTAAAAAGTATTCACTAGTTCTGTAAACATTATAAAATGCTCGAAGACCTGCTCAAATATACAAAGTTGCGTCTTCCAACATTTTTCGAAAATTATCCAACAGTTTTGTGTCATACTCTTTCCACGTGAATTTCAAGGTACTGTAATATTTTTGCATCAATTTTTGCGGCTGTTCCCGGCTTTAAATTGGAGAAATTGCAGCTGGATTCAAGCTACTCCGCATCTGAGCGCAGGCGAAGCTAACGAGCAGTTTTGTTCATGAATACGAAATGAGCACGTGCGGCATTTATTCGAAGAATTCGCACCCTAAAAAGGGGGGCCGAAGTTATGTGGGTGCCGGCGACCCCAGGAGGGGAGGGAAGATGTACGCTCCATTAGAGGTTTCGATGGGTGGCAATGTACATCTTCCCTCCTGTCCCGGGTTCGCTGGCGCACATATTATTTCGGTCCCCCTTTTTAGAGTGCGAATTCTTCGAATAAATGCCGCACGTGCTCATTTCGTATTCATAAACAAAACTGCTCGTTAGCTTCGCCTACGCTCAGATGCGGATTAGCTTGAATCCAGCAGCAATTTCTCCAATTTGAAGCCGGGAACAGCCGCAAAAATTGATGCAAAAATATTACAGTACCTTGAAATTCACGTGGAAGGAGTATGACACAAAACTGTTGGATAATTTTCAAAAATGTTGGAAAACGCAACTTTAGAGATTTGAACAGGTCTTTGATCATTTTATAATGTTCACAGAACTAGTGAATACTTTTTAATGGTTCGCACGATTGGCAATCGGCTTGGCACTCCGATTTAGCAAGCAATGGGAAGGGTTCTCCCAGAAATTCGGGTTCGTGGCATGTTTTGACAAAGAGTATCAGATATAGAAAATTTCAAGATAATTTCAGGGCTAAATTTAGATGGCCTTATTACCTCCGCACTTCTGCTCCAACGATTTTGCTGAAACTCGGTTAAAACTCATTGCCGCTCGCCCAAAAACAGTGAAATTTGATACTAGTGATTGTTTATTTATTTTCTCAACAGCCATTTACAATTGCATGGAAAGCTATATCTCTTTTGAAAGGGTAGTAAATAAACTTTCTGGAAAACATTTTTTTCCCAAAGAAACCCATAGTATATTAATTAGTTAATTATTAACTAGCATAAATTAATATTAATAGCCGCAAAATTTGGACAAAAAAGCAACTTATTTCAAAATGATGACTGGTTATAAAGGAAAAGTTAAAAGCAAAAATGTTACTTGTTATATTGGCAACATATCCTGAAAATTTGGCTGAAAATGGTAAGTATAGAATAAATTAGTATTTTTTAGTTTGGTATCAAATTTCTAATTTATGCAGGAATTTGACCCGAAACATTGTGTCAACACTCCACTCGAAATTTATCTCTGTCGTTCCATAAGAACGTTTTGTCCTCTCCCTTTACTGAAATATGAATCCTAACATGTATTCAAAGCATCAAACAAGGTTTTCAAATGTAAAAAGCGAATCAAAATATAATTTCAGTTGCATTTGCGTTCGTTCGATCGATCGATGTAATATTTCGTAACACTTATCTTGGTTCGTCGCTCAATTTTCGAGCTCCAGATGCAATTAAATTTCCTCACTGCTTGGCATCCCTTCTGGATCACTTTCCTCGTCCAAAACTCTTGCTAAAACGTCCTCAACAACGCCTGTAACGGATTGCGAACGCTTCACAAATTGCGGCCATGTGTTACATCAGAAGGCTTTTCTGAAAAAGCCGTCATATAAGACCAACTAGGGTATACCTGTTCAAACTTGCTGGGAGAATGGGTTAGAGTATCCCCAGTCCACCTTGAAAAAATGTGGGAAATCGGCCAAAAGACAATTTTTTACGAATTTTTTTCCCTATCGTTCTTTTATGAACGATATCTTAGTGCATTAACGGCAATGAGTTTTAAGGTATGTATTAAGTCAATATGAGCTGATTACAGAAATTTAACACAAATCTATCAGCAAAATTTTTCACTGGGTGCGATTTTGTTCAAAAAGTGCTGTCCACTTAAGCGCTAATATCGTTAAAGATATTTTCTCCTAGTTAAATCAAATTATATCATATTATTTCTGAATGATAGCTGTAATTTTTGCCAACGTTTTATGGCAATCGCATTAAAGCCGAAAAAGTTATAACCCAAAGTTTGTCATAGTCGAGTGCGCCCGAATTTTCTTCGGAGTCACCTTAAATACATTAAAACTCTCTACAACTCACGTTTTTTGGATATATATCCAACATACATACATGTAGAATTATTCCAAGACGAATCTACATACCCCAAGAATGGCCGGAGTGAACGCTGCCCAGCTAGCGTCTTGTTTAATTATGGAATTGACAAGAGAAAACCTGAAATTTTAAATAAGCGGATTTACCGTAATCAAGTTTGAGGGTGGCCAATGACTTTTCTGTTCTTTAGTTACAACTTGCATGTGGTTTCAAATTGCACCGATAGCCCAAATTGCGTGACTACTGAAACCGTGCCTGAACGTGAGTAATTGCAGGCCCGTAGACAGGATTTAAAATGGGCGGGTGCGTTAAAGTACCAAAGGTGCAATAGTACGAGCGCCGAAGGCGCGAGTTTCTAGTGTGGTCCGGGGGCATGCCCCCCCCCCCCCCCCCCCGGGGAAATTTTGAAAGATTAGGTTGTCTGAGACTGCATTTCGTGCGTTTTGAAGGCAGTTTGGTATGAAACGGAACGTAAAAACATGAGTATTTCTGGAACTGTTCAGTTAAATTCAAACTGGATTTTTGACAAACAGAAACTTTATGACGAAAGAGTACTAAAAATACATATTGCGGACCTTCGATTAAAGAGACTTTCAAGCCAAAGGAGTGAATATTTGGATGAAGAAAATGACTCGCTTGATGTTGTCTTTGACGATGAAGACGATATGTAAACACGTTCAAAGCCGCGATTGTTTTGGTTTATTGAATGAACCAGGTTATTCAGACTTCATTTCCAAACTACACCAGCTGTCGGATTAGAGCACAAGCACTGCTATTTCACTACTATTTCACTTCTTTTGAACCATCGGTCCACAATAATTGGACCTCCACACTCCACATCTATATATTTGCTCTCGTTTTTGTGCGTATTGGCAATCTAAAATGCCATGTCGTACAATAAAGCTAGTTATCGGTAACTAGCTTCACACACTGGCTTTTTTGTTATCGACAACTTTATATGATCGAAAACTAACTCGAATTAACTTCAGATCACGAAAAGCTCGGCGTCTGACCTAGGCCTTACATAGGAGCAGTAGTTTTACCTAAGGGATGCTTCACTGAACCGCTCTATAGTAATGCATGGGCTGAAGACAGTTTTAAGGCCTGTTTACATGGGGGAGGGTGACCCTCCTAGAAGGGGTACCCCCCTTCCCCCTTTATATGCAAAGGGTTATCCAGGGATATATCGCCAATTAAAGCTGTTTTGGCGGTATGTGACAGTACACTGATCCCGCTAAACTTGACCCCCTTAGGGGGTGACCCTACCTCAATCAGGACTTTTTATCAGGTTTTCCTCATCTATCCTCCATTTTTACACCCCCAAATAATAACACAATTGGCAACTGATAAATCAATGACGTATGGTTTTCCGCTGTTTCTTACCCTATCGTACCTAGCCTGCCTAGCAACAACCACAGTTGTCCTTCCACTGTCTTCTGGACCAATCACCACTACACCTCTAGCTGTTGATAACATTCCTTGTAACGAGTCCTTTAATTGATGGAATGATGACAGGCATCGGCGATTGCTCTCAACACTAACTGTCCTTGTTCCACTTGCCTCACCTTCAACAATGCAGTTCACACCGTGGGTTGGGTTAACACGCAATGGCTCCAGCACAATATTTAGTCATCCTTCACTTGATATTCCACCACCAGCACGGTTAAACAAGTCTGTAATTGCTACCCTTGATACAACATTCAATACTCTGGATGGACAGTTGTCTGCTCTTATATATACCAATGTCTCTTACCAATGTCTTACCATTCACGACGCACGATATGCTTCCCACCTGAGGTCATGACCATCCACAATTTAGAGACACTAATCGCTGGGAAAAAGAGGAACACTTCCATGTCTTCACTACCTGTCATTATTTTCAGTTGGACCAAATGTATATTCTATCTATGTTCAAACAGGCTCTAAACCTAAAATATGCCATTTTTTTACGATTTTTTTAAACTAATATTTGATATGGTATCGACCAACTATCACGCACTAGCAACCTTTCATGCTGATTGGTTGGCCTTACATTAGCTCTTTGCAGGTATGTCTAGCGATGTACTTCCCATTGGGGCTATCACACAACATTTTGGGTTTTTCTGTAGAATAATTAACCAACGAAAAATGCGGTACCTGAATTGTAAGGGGACTTTGCCGCCCGTCCGGTTCAAGTTAAACTCGCCACGTGACCTTGCTTTTTATCGATCCCCACTCCCTCATGGGCCGTATTCAACCAATTTTCGGTTCCGTCCCCAACGTTAAGCTCTTCAAAAGTACGGGCTGCATTATCGATATGGTGTCAGAACTATTTCCGTTTTCTCGCATACCTCTTTTGGCCTTGTAATAACACATGATTCCTCTCTCTTCATACCAATCCGTTATGTTTTGTTTCGTTTCGAATGACACATATCTTTCATTCAGCCTTTACTTCAATTTATATATTTCCATTTAAAAAAAAGGTATTTGCTTGCATTTATTATTTCAATAATTTTTTCCGTTCATAGTGTTGTTCTCCTTTTTGTCACCGGGAGGTGACTCTTCTGTGAGAGGGGAGTAATATGTTGCGGGATATTTTTATAACTTTTACAAGTTCGAGTGATGTATGAATTAATTTAAAGTGTGATTGAATATCAATTTATAGTTTGTGGTACCCACAAACAAAGCCCCCTTGTCACTCTAATTCGCTCACGTAGCCAACTGTTTTAGCAAACTTTCTCACGGTCAATTTGGAAGAGGATGAGAGAGGAGCTCACAAATAAACAGCTGATCCAAAAGAAGAAGTCTTTGGCTCTCGTCTACTTGACTAATCCCCCAACAAAGGAGACCTAAAAATCTTCCTTGTAACAAAACAATACAAAGCATGATGTTATTTCCATATTTATTATACAGACACGTCTGTCGAGTGTTTTACTGGAAAATCAGTACACCACCAATGGAATTAATACAAAACTACATCCGGGACCCTAGTAGCGTATTTTCCATATCCTCACTAGTGAGGATATCGATGACGTCGTTTCCCGCTTTTGTACGGTTGTTTCATTAACTTTAAATTAATTTGTATTTTTTTTGTCTAAATAATAAAAAAGAAAATTACACGGCGGCGGCTTGAATATATGAATTTTATTTTCTCGTGTTAAAAACGATATTTTACCACTCGAAAATAAAACTCATATATTCGCGGCGCCGTATAATACTATCTATCAGAAGCATATCATGCTCCTGCCTCTATATATTTTATTCAGTATACGGGATTTCACACAGCGTTTTCTAAACTGTGAAGCATATATATGAGCTAGATGAAAAGTAGCCTGATTCTCAGACGGTCCGACTCGGTCCCCCACTCCCTCTGAGTCGGACCGTCTGAGAATCAGGCTAGATGAAAAGATGATTACATCACTCATGTAAACGCAACACATCTTACGACTTTTACGATATGAAGGTAAAATAATTACAGTGAAGAACGCCCTATCGTTGCCACTCGACAAAGTTTCAGATTAATTTATGGCAACTTTTTGACATATTTTTGACAACTTTCTAATGGAATTCGTTTCAACTGGCCAATTGTAAAATGCAAGAACTATGAGAGGCAGAGAAGTCGAATCAAGCTCCACGTTCGCGTTCTGACAACTGAAATCTCCGCCAACCACAATTCCTGCAATTTGATTTGCTAGTTTACAGTGAAAATGACGCTACCGTTGCCACTCGACAAAGTTTTTGATTAATTTTTGACATCTTTCAACTTTGATGGGTTCCGTTTCAGTGGCGCCACACTTGAACTAGACTAGAAACTTAACCATTCAAATTTCACGACTCCGCCTCCAACATTCCTTGGATTTTGATTGGTCAAGTCGAACGGAACCCATCCGAAAGTCGTCAAAAAGTTGTCAAAAAGATGTCAAAAATTAATCAAAAACTTTTTCGAGTGTCAACGGTAGCGTCGTCTTCGCTGTAAATGGAAGCCATCAGAAAGTTTACAAATAGATGTCAAAAATTAGTCAAAAACTTTGTCGAGTGGCAACAATAGGGCGCTTTCACTGTAAAAATGCAACTTTCTTCAGTTTTGAACTGTCACATATATTTCCAGGAACTGTCAAGAGCTAACGTCTGCAAAAGGCCTATGAACATAATTTTATCTCCCACGTTTCTGCGGGGGTGCTACCCATAAACTGATCATGTACCAGAACTGGGGAAACGTGTGGAAATCGTACTCACTAGCTTTTCAACAAGTGTGATAGCCTATGAATAGGCTCCGCGGTGGGGAAGGGGTGAAAAGAAAACTAAGAGCAAAGCGAGCCGCGCGAAGCCTGGGAGAGAGAGAGAGAGAAAGGGACGACGCTTTCGCTCGCAGTTTTCTTTTCACCCATTCCCCACCGCGGAGCCTATTCATCGGCTACAAGTATGACGAGGCTTGTACCTAACGTGACCAAACTAATAGGCCATTCAGTTCGGATTTTCCCTTTACATCTGTTTCAAAACAGGTCCTGGTGCGTTACCTTTCATATGGAAATTAGTTCCATTCGCATGTTCATTTTTATACAAGTCCAACACATTTGCATTTGAATGGTTCGCCCATGGGCTCACCTTTCTAAGTTGGTTTCGCCCATGGACTTCACCTTCCAGCAACTGGCAACTTAGAAATGGGTTATTACTAGAATGCCTAAATCAGATGGGACACGTCACTTTGTGATGTACAATAGCACCCACGTTAGCCTGAGTATGGTTAGCTTTCTTTTGTGGGTTATAATTAGGGTAAACGCTGATCTGAATTTGGTTTATCCATTCTAGTCAAATGACGTATTCTTCACTTCAATCAGTCCTAATGTTAGCCGGCTACCTAAAAATATTGATGACACTTAAATTGTCGTCTCTATAAGCAAACATTATATCCATAAATAAAATAACATATTTTCTGATTTGTCTGTTAAATAAAACCTAATAAAGCTTTTGAAGTAACGAACGAATCTATATTTTATACTTCCATACATTTCCCTCACAACTGACCTATACCCGACGTAACTAATCGAACCGCTCGGTAATCGAACTTAATCGAACCTAATCGAACTTAATCGAACGATTTAGTTCGATTAGTTCGGTAATCGAACCAAATCGAACCAAAAAATTTGTGTGAGAGTTCGATTACGTTCGATTTCCGAACCAAATCGAACCAAATCAAACCGAATCGAACCGAATCGAACCGAATCGAACTCAATCGAACACAATCGAAAAACGGCTAAAATGACTCAAAATATACCAGATATTTGAACAGTCTCTCTCAGCATGTGAGAACAACTTAGAATTACGTTCAACAGACAATAGGAAATTAATCTCACTTCACTGTAGTTCCATTTCATGATTTATTTTTTATCAGCTTACTCTTAATTAACGGCCGAACAAAATAACTGTTTCTCGTATTCATTTTTTGCGTATGTTCGGGGGGAAAAGCTTGCGACACTCGAGCTTGGGACGCTTATGTTCCCATGCCAACTCCATTTTCAATCGAATGCCATCCAACGTCGACCATTTCGTGCCATCGAACCTAATCGAACTCAATCGAACCTAATCAAAAGTTCGATTGCGTTCGATTACTCCAAATTTTTTGTGAGAGTTCGATTATGTTCGATTACCGAACTTAATCGAACCTACTCACGTGATTAGGTTCGACTAAGTTCGATTCAGTTCGATTAATCGAACGTTCGATTTGGTTCGATTAGTTACGTCGGCCCTATACAGGAGTAAAACGCAAGGAGTCGGCTTAAAAAATCGTCCATTCTACTGCTGTCAAAATCAGTATCGAATAATATTGGAAAGTGCAAAACACAAAACTCCTATAGAGTAGTGCAAATCTCTTTCAAATCTACATGTGTAAAACAAATGTTAGGTGAACCTTATTGAATTGGCCAGCCACTATCAGCAGCGCCTGATTGCAGTTTCAGTCTGATGGCACGTGCACGCTGAAATGACCGAAGAGCTGAGGTTAAGTCACCTTGTGCATGTTGTGTGACCCCGAGTAAATGGTAACTATCAGCTGTGCTTGAGTGTTCTTCTCCAAACAGTTTCAGTCTGATGTCAACTGCACGCTGTGTTGACTGAAGAGCTGAGGTAAAGTCACCTTGTGTATGTTGTGCGATCCCGAGTGAATGGTAACTATCAGCTGTGCTTGCGTGTTCTTCTCCAAACAGTTTCCGTCTGATGTCAAGCGCACGCTGGTCTGACTGAAGAGCGTCTGAGTAGTTTTTCATATCGTGTTGAATGTTGGCTTGGTCCAAGTAGCTCCTTGCTAGTGCTTCTTGATGTAGTGCAGGACTTGTCGTTGAGTTTTCCTCGCGATTTGGGAAATGTTCTTTTCTACTTTTGTATTGCTTGAGTTCCGATTCATGATAACTGATCCTTGCTGCAGACAATTTGGCTGCGTCTTCAAGTTTGCTTAACACATTCTGTAGTATGTTATTGACATTGCACTGGAAATTAAATAAGCCTAGTGAGCTTTGGATGAACGGTTTTTCGATTTCTTTTGCTATATGTAGCGTAGCGTTGCTTACTGATTCCTTGGTTTCAGTATCGGATATATTTCTTCCTGCTTCGCTTACAATAGCAATAATTTCTAATTTTAGTGGCTGATTGATTAAAGTGCCGGGGTTTCTTTGTGACATCTGTTCTTCGTCTTCTTTCTTTCCTGTATTTTCCATTGCAGAAATAACAAGTAGTTGTGTGTCACCCGCTGCTCGGCATTCCGGCAGAACTGCCTTGCTGTAGAACTGCTGTAAAATACTTGAGGAGTTCTTTTTAAAGCGATAATAAATAGCAAGGATCTGAAGCGCAATAATTCTAAGAATCCTCTGCTCGGGGGTGCCATTCGTCATTAAAGAAAGAGCATCATGTAAGCATTGAGCTCCGTCCTCGGTTTTTCCGAGAACAAGTTTGTGGATGCCAAAATAGCACAAGTGTTTTCCTTGATCACTAAGCGAGACTGCGCAACATAACGCTTCAATATTCTTCGCTTCAGAGAGCAGCTGCATCGTTCTTCCTTCGCTTACCCAAGTTATCTCATTAAAAGCCCTGGAAACGAGTAGTCGTCTATAAAACACAAGTTTCTTAAACCTTTTAGCTGCCTCTATTGCTGAATCGTAAATGTTGCGTATGTTGATTTCTTCAGTCCAGTAAAGTGAGTCCAGAAACAGATCAGCTTTCACCAAGACCTCAAAAACACCGTTGGCTGTTTTAGAATCTGAACAACCTTCCATTAGACTTTGAACAATACCTTGTTCGTCTTCATAAAAGTCAATAAATGCCGACATGGAATTTCCTGTAAGAAACTGCTCATTTAGCTTCTCGAATCGGGAGACATAAAATGAACACAAACGGGCTTTTGAGTTAAGAACCGTTTCTTTCATTTCATGTTCTCCCTTTTCTCTTGCGAATGACTGCAGAAGTTTGTGCATTAAGAAGGACTCAGATTTGGAACTTGAATCCAGAAGAGATTTCCTTCGAAGGCTATGCAATAACTTCTTTGCCTGGAAAATTTGTGATATACCCAGAACAGCTGCAGCAACCGTTAAATCAAAACTATCTGGAAGAACACTCAAGGACACAATAGCTTCTTTCTCTTGCACAGAGAGTCTCTGAAAAGAGGAGTCAAATAAAAGTTTTAATCTTAGATTGCTCGGATAATCTGGATTGTCCAATACCTCGAGAATATTCGACCCCATGAAGTCATCTAGAAATTGACTCGGTTGAGCATCACCTTCAGAAAGGGACGAACACAATAACTTTATGGCCAAAGGGACATGCCCGCAGATTTTTGCAATCTTTATGGAGTCAGAAGATGTGGCACTTGGAAGTAATCCATGAACTAGGTCTTGGGAAGAGGACTCATTTAATGGTCTTATTCTTACTGCATGGTGGCCTTGAAAATGCACATTCATAAATTCGAAAGATTCCCTTGTGGTAATAACCAATGTCACCTTTTCGGTTCGTCTGAACATTTCGTGAAGAAAGTCTATGAATTCCTCCTTCACGTTCGTCATGCCACTTACAAACAACTCATCGGCATTATCAAGAATCAGCACAATGCGATCTGATATCTCGCTAAAAAGTTGGAAAAGCTCATCATCAAGCGAAAGACGCTGGGGTGGTTGATCATTTGTGGCGGGCTTTCTAAAAAGGCTAAGAAGCTTCGATGTCAGATCGGCTTTAGACCGAAGTCCTCGTAGCGAGAGGCAGTAGACGGACAATTCTTGCGAATGAAGATGATGTCCCACTGCGATTGCAACCGACGTTTTTCCGAATCCGGGCGAACCCCAGATCGACATGATTCGGGTTGATCTAGAAGTCATGTGACCAATGATCTCTTCACACTCTCTCTGGCGACCAGTGAAGTTTGGAACCATTGAAGGAAGACAAGGCTTTGGTAGCGATGGCTTGTTATCTTTTAAATTAAAGACAAAAACATTGATAATCATAAATAATATGTTTACTTACTAGCAGTTCTTCTAGTCCTGAAAAGGACTCAATGTCAAGATGACTTCAGCTGCGGCTGTCGAAACGTCAGTCACCAAAAATAGCAGTCACTTTTTAAGGATTACCGTACCATCACCCGAACGATCACACTAGACGAACTACTGATACTCCTGGGTTCAAACCATTCACCATATTTACAAACTCGGTATCTTAGTGGATTCCACTCCCCGGTCTTAATAGTGTTAAGAACAAGAACAGTGACAAGTCATGGAGAATCAACTATGTGCACAAAACTACTCCATATTTTCCTTTCCAATTCATTGACTTCACTTTGAAGTACAAAAGGTTCAAGTTTAGTACATTGTCAGGAGCCCATTGACATTGTACATTGTATCAGACTGTTTCAAATAAATGCCTGTTATCTATTAAAGGCCCGAAGCGTTTAATGTTTTGCGGGACGTTCATGGGGGCTGTAAGGTCGGTAGGCACGAGGGTGCTTCTCCCAGGGACTAGTAGCTGGGACTTGTCCCTTCCCATGTGAAATACCCATTTCCGTCAGAAAATCTAGTGGCTGGGACCATTTTGGTCCCTGCGACTAGTGCCGTGAGAAAACTGGTTCGAATTGAATGGACAATGGAGACTTGTCCCCTCAAATTCTGTTTGTTTCCTCGTGTGAACTGTTCGAGGGACTAATAAGAAAATAAACCGATCAAAGACCAAATCAGTCTGTCCCTATGAAACAGGTCCTCTTTTATGTACGCAAGGGACGTGTCCTTGCTACAAGTCCCCTCGTGTGAACAACTATGCGAAAACGTCTATAATTATTAAATTTCCGAGATTTACATTAATTAAATTATTTAATATACTAAGGCAGCCTCGATATAAACAAGGCCTGTGCGAGTGAAATGTCTTGTCCAAGAACAAAACACAATGACTCCGGCCAGCGCTCGAACCTGACCGCAAGATCCGGAGTCCATTTCGCTCACCATAAGGCAATGACGCCTCCCACAAAAGTATTTACTTTTTATTATAGAGCGAGGATTAAGTTGTTACCTGGCTCGTCTTGTACAAGCAAATCGCTGATCTTTTGCTCCAACATAGCAATGTCTTCTTTACTTGCAGTGGCCTCCACTTTCCCCTTTATTGCAGTTGATAGCACTCTTAACTCGTCGATATCTGAACTCACGCCCTCGAGAAACTTGATATATGCACGTGTTTCCTCTTTGATGCCTTGCTCCAATTTGCGAACTTCCTCTGTAGGAAAGTCTGACTCTGTCAAACCACCGATGGCATCAACGGGGTCTGTCTTGACTCCAAGGGCTTTAAATGCGTCTTTAGCGTGCTGCATGTATTGGTCAAATGTTGGTTTGTCCATGTCAGAGCTGGTTGAGTGGCAAAGTGAATTTCTTAGAAGTCGAAGTTGATCAATAGCAAGTGCAAATGTTTCAGCAGTGTTTCCACCCGGGCTCACTACAGATGCATGGAACGTACCATGAGGTAATTTATGGGGCTTCACGTACAAATCACCGAGTGTCCTGTGATGGCCTTTGCTGTCTGGTAGAGCGAAGGAGCGCGCGTAAATAGTGGCCTGGAACAGGGCGGTACAATCCCATTCATCATAAGAAAGGTGTGTGGGAACTTTAGTTTTACCACCCTCTGTACCGAGAAAAACATTTCTCACCACAGTGGAGTCATCCCAGGGTTGGTAACCAGGGAGATGTCCAAAGGTGCTGTCCCATCTAGATCTGAACGTCTGACGTAAGGCCTTGGGGAATTCATTCAGCACAGCGAACGCAAACTTGAAATAGTTCAACTGCTCGTCCCGAAACGGCTGCAGAGTCATGTTTCTTTACCACAGTAATTATCAAGATCAGGCTACACTGAAAAGAAGACATATTTGGCTTGATTTAATGATAAGGAAAGCTGAATAACTTGGGCTTACTCTTGCATGAAATGCGTAATATTCTCAAAACATAAATACAAATGTACTTCAATTTCGATCAATTATTGTACAGTCAATCCACCGTAAGAAAAAAAGATGGCGACTGATACATTTACCCACAATTCTTAGCGCACGAAAACCCTAAAAACGCTCATAAAAACGCACAGAAAAGTTCAACAAACGTCAAACCTAGCATGCGCAATGTTGTTAGTACAGCGATGAATTTCGCAAAAATATGGCTTTAAGATGTGCCTATTGGCTGTGTAAGGTTCGAAAGGTATTGTGGTAAAATGTGCCGCCGCCATCTTTTTTCCTACAGTGGATTGTAGGTGTGCTCGATCTGGCACCATCTCTCGTCTCATGGCTTACTACTTATGGCAGACATGCGCCCGCAATGGTCGAATCCCGTCCTTCGTCAGTTCTTAATAGCAAGGGATTTAGCAGAATGATTTTCTATATAGGCTCTCAACTTGTCCCAGGCTCTCGGGACGGGATGGGATGCTAGTCTCACTAGTCCATCGCAAGTAACCCCCAGTATTTTAGTCAGGTTGCCCTGACAATTCTCTGGTTCTGGCTGGAAAGAGGCACTGCCAGAGTAAAGCGTCTTTCCCAAGAACACAATACAGTGACCCTGGCCAGTGCTCGAACGGGAGATGTTCCACAGATTTAAATTCAAAGTGCACTCCTTTCCTTACATTCATGAAGAGCCATACAAATTGTCACCAAAGTAGCACTTTTAAGCCCTTTAAAAAGAGCTTAAAAGTTTCTTAACGATTTGCGATTACACGTGCTGGATGTTATTGGAGTCGTAGTGCTATGATCTTGAAAAGTTAATGTGATTAAACTTGCATTAGCTATAAGCAGAAATATAAAATTTCACTTGTTGTAAAATCGAGTGGTTTATATTCAATGTTGATCTTTCTATACTATATAGCTACAGGAGTTAAAACTAAGGACTTGGTCAAAAACTAGGCTAAGTAAGTAGAGCGTTTAAACCCACTTAGCATCGTTTTTGACCCAACCCTTATATTATTAAATACCGCATGGCCAGTGGATATATAATTACTAGCAATAATAATTACAAAACGAACCAAACGTATTGCATGTAAAAAGACTCGAAATTGAAGTTGTCGATATCAATTGTGACTTTGATATCCGACAAAACGAAATCAGTTTAAAAAGTACATCAAAAATATATCTTTATCTGAACGGTGCGGTGGACGGCCTAAAGCCTGGTTTCCATATGATCGCAACGATCGAACGATCGCAAGAGTAGTTTCCATATGATCGCAATCGTTGCGATCATATGGAAACCAGGCTTAAGGGAAAATAATTAAATGCAAAATAGGAATAGGATTTTAGAGCAAGTGATTTTTCTGAAGGCTCCGTCAGTTCCAGGCCATTTCATGACTTTCTGGTGGCTACTATAAAGTATAGGTATGGTCGAGCAACGCACTAGTAACGCGGAGGTCATGGGTTCAAATCCCGTTGAAGCCAGAATTTGTTTCTGGCTTAAAAATTGCAATTGCTTAAATTGCATTCACAACTGCGATGATCATATTCATTTCATTCCATTTCCTCAGTTCATATATATGATTTCATTCATATATTCATCATCAAAGTATACGGTATGCAAAAATCATTACAGAAAATGATTGAAGAAAATGATTGAAAATCATTACTGAATAATTTCCTTTTTGCGCTTGAATTAGCAGGAATCTCTTGTCCATTCCGACTGATCAACAAACCATAATTTATACTTGTAAAATTTTGCATTGTACGAACATTTTTGCACTGAATGTATCTTTAAAAAATGTCCAACGTGGAGGTGATCTGTAGTTCTGAAAGAAGCTCAAATAGCATTTGTTCGTCGGTGAAGTAGTAAATTAAGCCGGTGGTTAGTGGCCGATTTGATCGTCGGTAAAGTAATATATTATATATTTACATACTGGATTAGTGGCTTAAAATGTTACAGTATATAGACTAAATTAATAACATATTATGTTAATATATATACTCCCGTTCGAGTTAGCGGGGTTCTACTGTAGTCGAGAAAATGGGACGTTTAGATAACGGCTTAATATGGCACTAATGCAGTTTATATACTGCAACATTTTAAGCCAGTAATGTTATTCGGTATTATCATACTTATATACCGACTGTAGGAAAATAAATAAGCCATTAACTAACGGCTTAAAATGTTACAGTAGGTATATGAGAAAATATAAATAAGCCATTAACTAACGGCTTAAAATGTTACAGTACGTATATGCGAAAATATAAATAAGCCATTAACTAACGGCTTAAAATGTTACAGTACGTATATGAGAAAATATAAATAAGCCGTTAACTAACGGCTTAAAATTTCACAGTAAGTAAATAGGAAAATCAAAATAAGCCGTTAACTAACGGCCTAAAATGTTACAGTAGGTATATGAGAAAATATAAATAAGCCATTACATAAGACATACATAGCTTTCTTGTCCATCTTGTTGAACCCGAATTTGCCCGCCGATTCTCGTTTGCTAGCTTTCTCAGAATTCCAATTCGGATTGTCTTCAGCGCAAATAGGAAAACTGTCAGTCTTAATGTTACATGGAAGTAAGCTGGGAAGCGCTCCTAAACCGGCATACCGAAGATAGCTGATTTCACCCGTCGCTAAACTTAGTACGTAAAAGTAACTAGATACGATAACAACGGACCAATAACATGATACAGCAAGAATGAAAGAATACTGTTTGGTACGCCGGAACGCCAGAATCGAAAACATACTGCGAACTTAATTAACAGTACTGAGTCGCATCTCTTAATGCTACAGACTGAAGGAAAAAGTCAAACTTTCTGCTAATATATCTCGATAAGCAAAAAAATGTGCGTTATACAGTACCTTGAGCGGCTTCAGGTAAAAACTGTGGATGCGAGGGATGATAAACTGGATAAAAACGTACAGATATACAAGGTTTCACAAGTAAACAAAATATCCGAGAATGTCAGATCATTATGCGTCGGTGTATATTCCAAAGAATGGAACAAAACAGTCAAAACAGTGCGTCAGTGACACCTGTCTAATTTTTATGTAGGATGCCCGAGGGCTCTTGGTGGGGGGGTCGTTGTCAAGTTATCGTCAACACGGGAACATTTCAGTCGATTACTAGTAATACGTGACTCGCAGGTCCTCGCGAAGCTTTTGTTGCCTAGTAACGGGCACGCTGCGATTTGATCTGCAAGGTTTCCAAGAATCGCTGCAAGGTTTCTGAGAATCGCCGGACGAACGCCGTGTTTTTTGCTATGCCACCGGGTTTTGGTTTGGATTGGAGTTCGCTCGTCTCCCGATATCTGTAATAAATTGTAGCGCTCTTGTACTGTTTTCCCCACTTTTCCGTCCGAATAATCTGAAACCACCTCGCTTTTGAAGGTAAAATCTTCTTCGCAATATCAGATCGGCGAATTATTTTAAGACACAAGTCTTCACGTCTACAATGAAAACTAAGCCATATGTTGATCGTACTTTGAGACATTCCTGAGTCGTCTTTCCTTTTCCTGTTGTTGATAATAGATTTAATAAAGCCGGGTTTTTTTTTTTCACAAATGACCCGTATATAAATTCGTTCGATAAACAAACTTGGAGTAAAAATTGTTATTCTTCAGCAGCCGTTCCTGTTTCTACATTTACGTGTACAAAGATTATGTCGAAATCAATGTTATTAAGCAAAGAAAAGGGGTTAAAAAAAAACGGCCTGGATTCGAACCGAAAAAAAAAAAAAAGAAGGACCATAGTAGGATTTGAACTTTCGCCCTCAATCCCGAAGATCAGATTTAAAAGTTAGCGCCTTAAGCCATTAGGCCACGAGCGCGCCGTGTGACGTCATTACTGTCAACCACGATTTCCACAAACAAACAAATAAATAAATAAATAAATAAATAAATATGACCGTAAAGGCCACACGAGAATTGCTCTCGCGTGAGCTCTTGGGGACAGAATTATAAACCCCGCTTCGCGAGGAATTATCTGCGCGTAATTTATCCCGGTCGTTTTACTGGTCACTGCAACGTGGGGCATACAGCTGGAATTGGCTAGTTTGCCAGGAGCATATAACCTAAAAATAGCCGAAGGTGTAACGACGCTGCTGTCATTAATCACCACAGATAGAGGCTCCAGGGTGATATGCTCCTGCTTTTGCATATTAAATATCAGGTCAATCAGGATTTGACTGTGATGCTGAGTGGAGTTAAAATGGCGCATGAGCTCTTTCGTTCCATTTATTTCGTCCATTTGTTTCGAAGCGATTCGGAATCCTCTTACGTACGTACGAACGCTCGCCAGAACTGATGACGTTATCTGTTGTTGTCACCACAGGCAGCCCAGGCTCACGATATGACTAATCGGTGGCAAAATATAAGGATTTGTATGGAGCTTATCACTAGAATAGTCAGAGAACGAGAAATGGTAACCAACAGCCATAAAAAGTTTACATACCACATCAAATGTTGTCCACGAATTTAACCCCTAAAAGATGCGAAGATCACCCCGTCGTCACTTGATTCCTCCCTGGGAAATAGCACTCTTTAGGGACTGTGCAATAATTATCAGGAGGGGGGGGGGGGGGGTTGAAAATGGGCTTCATGTAGGAACATATTAGGTAATACCCCCCTCCTAAAAAAGTGAATTTAGTTATTGCCCCCCCCCCCCCCCCTCTGATCAGTCAGAAATTATGAATGACACCCCTCCCCCTCCCCCTCACAGTACACACATACCTTTATACAAGACCATAAAAGAAACCTCTCTACATGCACCTGTGATCAGGTGATTAAGATCTTATAACAGAAAGAAGAGCTCCCACTACATGTTTACTTGTTGGACATCCGCGTCTGGAACAAACATCACCTCCGTAGCAATGTTCAACATAGCCATGTGTTATGAGGGCCTATGAACAAGGGGTTTATGGAATACCGTAACTGTTAAGAGGCCCTGACTGAGAAAGTGTGTCAGACCTTGGAAATGGGGGTTGGTCAAATTCAATGAAACTTGGTGAGGATATAGACCTTGATGAGTTATTACTAAATCAGGTTTCAGTTGGCTTCATTCTATCTTCCTTTCAATTTTTCAGGGGGGATCCCGTTTTGGGGCCTCAGAGTACAAAAAAACACCCATATGAGAGTCAACTTTCAAGTCCCATTACAATAAATGCAGAAAGCCCACAGAATATCTAATGGTATAGGATGTTTATGCCTCATAGCCATAAATAGTATGGAAGTAGAGGTATTCGGAAGAGAGAATTTTATGCAAATTTAGACCCCCCAAAAAAACTACGTAAAATAGCCCAACTCCACGAAATCGTAATTTTTACCTGCCATCCTATTGAGAATGAAGACACATGTCATAAGTTACCTAAAGACATCTATAATCCAAAACAGGATAGAAAAATTTGGGCCATTAAGATTTGTTGGTTTCCTGGCATCATTATTACGTGACACTTTTGCAAAATGACCTCATTTGCATAAACCTAATTTTGACTTTAAAAGCACTGTTAAATCAGTTTTTTCTAGCCTAGCTAATTTTTAAGGGCAAGAAAATGTCTTATCAACGAAAAACATTGATTTAGTGTAAACAAAATAAAAGGAAAAGAAAATAACTGTGTTACGAGTCGCAAAAATGTTTCTGGCCAAGCACATATTGGACTACTATTTAAACTTACAACACTGGCTACAGCATTCTATTAATAAAAATTATCCTGTTATGTATGTCAGAACTAGACATGTTTCTGATGATACTTTTTACATGTACCTTCTACCATTGAAATCCTTTTGTGGTAATTTATATAAGACAACATATTGTGTCCATTGTCGTTACTATTGCTTTGCATGTTGATTGACTCAAATAATGTTTTTAGGTCAACACAGCTCAGCAAAATCCATCAACGTCATTGGGGTCAGTGCTTCACGTCTAATTTAACTGATTTTGTCAGCCAATAAAACAAACCAAATGAAGAAGGATGCTTAGTTAGAGTTTTCTTGCCGATTTTGTGTTACATTAACACAAATAAACGGCTTTTGTGTTTAAGTGAATTTTGATGAAATGACCAAAAATCGTTTAGTTGTGTATTTATAAGTACGTCAGCACTGATAAAATATTAAAGTCCCCAAAGATTTTATGACTTGTTAAAAGAACTTTCGTGATTCGTTTCACTTCCCATGTAAGAATATAGGTATAGGTTGTTGCACATTGCAGATACTTCGCTTTAATTCAAGGCTATGGCTAACACCTCAAAATGTGGCCTTTACTTAAGATCGAGTGAGGGCGAGAAATCAAATCGACAAGCTGAAATAAATTAGTGTACTTTGAGTCTGATAAATGCCCAACATGATCCAGTGGATTTCATTTTCAGAGGGCTTTTCTTATTGTAGTACTGCTCAACCAAAGTCAGCTAATTAAATGTGCATAAATTAGTGCCAAATGGCCATTATTGCCGGGGTCCCTATATCTCCCAGGGATTTTAATATTTTGACCTATTGTTTTGTCACAGTTAGTTTACTCATGACACTCAACATTTGTACCAAGTTTGAGCCAAATCGGTTGTTTGAGCTTTATCACCCCCTGCCTGGTTCTCTCATGGACACACTCTTACCACTGATTTCAATGCTACGCGACCTTCGAAATCAAAATTCACATGGCAATACACTTCCGTCAATCATACGTACCTTATATGGCTTTTCTCCTGCCGTGCGACAAAGTCATGCACGCACGATTGTAATGTACTGAAAGGCCACTGCTTTCTACTTTTACCGCCATTTACAAAGGAAATAACTTTTCTGGATCCGTTGTCGTCGTTTACAAACTGAGAAACATCCGAAAACAGCACTGACTACGATTGCGTTACACGACACAAATTTGTATAATAACGTCTAGACATGTCTAGTCATATCGTTACGCATGATTGACGGAAGTGTATTGCCAACTTCCTTTGACTTCGACGGTCACGTAGCAATGAAATCAGTGGTAAGAATCATGTTTCCCTTTATGTGATAAACAAGTAATCGCATTGTTCCCTCGTGCAATAAGGGATTAATTAACCGGGCAAGGCCTGAGGCCGAGCCCGGGTCATAATTCAGTCGAAGTTTTTTTTAACCGGGCAAGGCCTGAGGCCGAGCCCGGGGTGTCGAGCACTTCAGACCCCCACTCACCCAACCCGTAGAAGACGTGAAGTTTATAAGCGTATTGAGTTTACTTGAAGGGAGTTTGTATAGAAGCTTATAGAGCCATTTTGTTATCCGTCAGTGTGTAACTAGCATTCTGATGGTTAACAAAGACGCGTATGCGAGTAAAGTACTATGCTTCGGTTCATTTCTTTGACAATTTCAAGGAATTGGATTTTCCACCCAGTACCCCACTCGGCTAACCCCAACCGGAACACCTAAATATAAATCCTCCTATCTTAAAAACAGACGAATTTTTTTTAGCAAGTGCGGAGAATTTAAATCCTGAGCTTAGCAATAAAATACTTTAGAAACGTATCTTTATAATATTTCCACAAGCAGGAAATTTAACCAAGGAAGAAGAACGTCCATTTCAAAGACGTGTAAGTGAGTTTAAACACCAAAACTTCGATTGCGATACATACATTTTAAACAGACTTTTCGCACTGTTTAACAATGGAGCAGAGAAGAAGCTATTGACCTTTGCGTCCGATGAGCTCGTCCGATGCTGTTTACGTGCTAAAGATAGTGTATTGACCTTTGCGTGCTATATAGGATAGCACGCAAGCATCAGATATTCACGTTACTCGCGTGACTATGAAATTTTAAGTTAGGTATGGTAAGTTCAGTTAGTTTTGTCACCGATATTTTAAAGAAAAGCATGAAAATAAAATAAAGCAGGAAAAATGTATTTGCCTGGTTTTAGCTTTTTAAAGCTTCTTGTTTCACTTGTATTGTCATTCAAAACCAAGCACGTTGATCAACTCATACACATCTCAGTACCCAGAGTGTAAAGTAGTCGCAGCTTACAGCCGAGGTAAGAGTGTCGAACTCTTTTTCCGCATGGTCCTGTATGGGAGCATGTTATTTGCTTTAAATTTCTATTTAGGCCAAGTTCAGACGCCGAGCTTTCATGAGCCGAACTTAATTCAAATTTGGGTCGAACCAAATCAAGAAAGTGTAATCCCACCATTTTTGTCATTACAGTTATTAACCCTTAAGGTACCAGAATTTGCACTGAAAACGCATTTTTGGGTCACAGAACCCGTTTTCTTGGTGTTGTCACCCGAAATTTGGCTAACCTTTGCTAAAAATGCCATTTGGAGAACTAGGGAAAGATGTTAAAAAGGTTTTTGGGCAAACCCGTTCAATTTTATCGTTGGCCACAGTGCATAGCAAAAAAAAAATTCCCTTTTGATTTTTTCCTTCTCTCTTTTCCTTTCCTTTACTCCCCATTTCTTTTCTTGCTATCTTCGGCGCTTGATACATTTCCTATATATCAGCTGGAAAGGTTTTGACCTAACCTTTTAAGGGAGCTGAAAAATGAACCTGGAAGTATGTTGGGTGTGTGAGCCAAATTTTCCACTTATCTTTCAACAAAATGGTTTTTCTATGATAATTCTGGAATCATTTGTTAGATTTCCAAAATTGATGCACGGTTACAAAGATCCATCCTTTCTGCATCAGATGCGTGGCACACTAATCTTGTCATGTGTTAATTGATGACGTCACAATGGCTTTGATGTGTAAGACTCCAAAGCACGCTTATATGCGTAGTTGGTACCTTAAGGGTTAAGCAAAATTACCCAAAGTCGTTTATGATACCCGCTTTGCCTCGTTTTAGCTCAAGTTGGTTTCGATACGTTAGACAAATTCACAGCAAAAGAGTCCACAATCAAAATATTTCAACCTCTTCATTAAACAATTTCCACGTCCAAATTACTCTTTCGATAATACAAGTCAGTTTGTAAAACATGGCAGCCTATCACCATTTTATTCGTTATAAGAGTGATATTTAGAGGAATACGATCACTCAGTCAGTTGACCAGTAAATGCGCAATGCTATATCTAAGGGCCTCCACAGACTGGAGAGATAGTTGTCGACAACTATTTAGTTGTCGATCATAAAAAGTTGTCGATAACAAAAAATCCAGTGTGTGAAGCTAGTTGTCGATAACTAAGGCCCCCCTACATGTTATTCCTCATCATTTGGGTCATTTTTACAAACGAGTAAAACGATTTATAATAATAGTAATTGGTCCACAGACTAATTGAAAGCTACTGCTACGAGAAACAAATCAGTCCTTTTTTGCGACCCAACGTCTTAAAAGTCCGAAAGTAACGACCCCCCGAAAGTAACGAAATTTGTGGCTGCTAATAAATCCCGAAAGTAGCGACCCCCCGAAAGTAACGTCAGAACTTTGTGGCTGCTAATAAATCCCGAAAGTAGCGAGCCCCAAAGGCTGCTAATTCCGAAAGTAACGAGGGTCGTTACTTTCGGAGCTTTACAGTTAGTTTTGGTGCCACTCTTGTTGTTTTCAACCAATCACGAATGCTTTTATAATTATATTGAGAAATATATTATAATCAGTTATGCAGTTTAGCATTTAGATATAGCATTGGCCATTTACTGGTCAACTGGCTAAAGAGAGTGATTGTATTCCTCTAAATATCATTCTTAATAACGAATAAAATGGCGATAGGCTGCCATGTTTTACCTTGTTTGTATTATGTTTAATTTTACAAGTATCCAGTCGAAAGATTTTGTCGTGAGAATGTTTTATTGATAATTAATAGAGAGAGTTTCATTTTCATAGCTACAACCAGTTCTCTTGAAAACATGCCCTCTCGTTATAAAAGCGAACCCCTCCCTCTCTTCTGTTTCGTCTTTCCCGACTCGTAGTGAGTGGAAGGTAATAGCGTCCGTGGTGATATTGGGGGTGCTGTGCTTAGCAAGAGGAACCATGAATTTTAATTTTAATTGAAGAAAAGAAAAAATAGCGAAAAATAGTGTGTACATAGCCTGTAGCCTACATGCAGACGTCTCCTATTTCCTTGATTTTTCACTTGATCCCAACTCTGACATAGTAGAATTTTATCTGCTAATAAACAAAGTATTTTTAACTCTAAAGCCCCTTCCACACGAGCAAGGTTTCCTTGACAAGTTTTCCTTGACAAGTTTTCCTTGCTCATGTGGAAAGGGAAATTTGGCAATTTTTTTCCTTGACAAGTATCCTTGTTCAAAAACAAGCGTGCCAGTTTTTGAACAAGGACACTTGTCAAGGAAAAATTGCCAAGTTGCGAAACTTGTTCGTGTGGACGTGCAACAAGGAAAACTTGACAAGGAATCCCTGGTGCCCAGCGGCCTTATCTTGTTGCTCGCGATCTGGATCATATTAAAGACGATATTCCGCTGTACAATATTATTGTTGTTACAAAGAAAAATTGTCAAAGAAAAATTGTTTATCGTCCACACGAGCAAAAGAAATTTGTCAAGGAAAAACTTGTCAAATGAAATTTGTTGTTTATCCACACGAGCAAGGAAAACTTGTCAAGGAAAACTTGTCAAGGAAAATTTGGTCGTGTGGAAGGGGCTTAATGGTTTAAAACAATATCATTATCATAGATGAAAAGTGGTGCCCTCATTGTTAAAGGACAAGTATGCTTTTATGAAGAAATGTGGTTCACCAAAAGACATATGCTTGGTAGTGAAAGAGCTGATCAGTACTACCGGCCTGCATTATTACGCGCGAGACTGTGCAAGCGAGGAAGATTATCAGCTGTTCGCCAGTACTACTTGCGCCAATAGCGTTCAATTTAAGTGCCACGTTGGATCCTGCAGTGAGTCTAAATGCTACGCTTCCCTTGGGAATTGAGGAGTTCATTGGCACACGGTGAGATAAAGTTTTATTTCAAACAGATAATCTATTTTTCTGTTGTAATGCAGCGCTTCAAACAAATGGCCACGTTCTCCGTAATTCATTAGGCAGATTTTTAATTCTTAGTTTATGGTTTTCTACACGACCCCACCTGAGCTCTGCTGATTTTTTGTAATCGTTTATAAATAAAGCATTTGCTTACTATCTCCATGCCAACTTCTAAGCTCATGATCTTTTGGAATCCCATAATAATGAGAAGGAACTGAAAGGGAAGGCATTTTGATGTTCTAAAATGGTGGCTGGAGGGTACGGGGTGACAAAAGCAAGTCTTTTTTTCAAGTTTTTCAAGTTTTATTTGTTTGCCCCATTGCTTCTTACAATTCTCATTATTACATAGTATTGACATTATTGGCAGGAGATCCCAGCAAGCTTTCTCAAACTTTTCCTAGGGGATCCCCAGTAAAAATTAATAACATGGCAATAATATTCATTTTTATGCTAATTAATGAGATTGAAATTCGCGAAGAGAAACGGCGATAAAACAAAAGGCCTATGAACTGTGGGATTCCATAGAGTATTTTTCAATTGAGTGTCGAAAGTAATCCGGAGTTGCTTTGGTTTTGTTTTACTACGCTCTGTGATTGGTTGCAAAAAAACTCGCGCCACTTCCTTCCTCGTTCAAATGCAAAACCTTGGTCACACGCGTTTTTCCGCGCTTGGTCAGTGCCGGATACGTGTTACCGTGTATTTGCTTCAAGTTCTCATTGGTTCATTTTGCTGTTTATTTTTGTTGTGAATGGCCATTGTAATTGCCTTGGTTTGAAAACCGCTCTATGACTCGTGGGCTATGGTTATGTAACTGTAGGGAAACCTTCCAAGTTTCCACTTGCCTCACTCGTGAAGCCAGCTCTTTATCTGAAGAGTGAGAGTTTGAAACAACAGTACAAAACTAATTTCCAGTAACGAGCTTAATTTCCTGGCAACAACACGACAACACTTGACCCATTTTGACTTTGTTTCACTCGGGTTTGTTTGATGTTTGTTTACTTGTTTGTTTATCTCTTTGCTGTCTGCTTGCTCTATATTCCTTTTCTTATTTTTATTATGTTTGATTGTGAACTTATCATTGAATATTATTATTCTTTACTTTGTAAAGGATATGGAGGCAGCTTCTACTTGGATGGACTGTGACGAGAAAACTTGTTTTATGTGTGTGTCAAAACATTGCCTTTCATGAATAGAATAAAGGAAGAGAAAATAATCCAAAATTGTACTTTTCTTCAGTACCGTACTCAATGATGTAGAATACGAATTTATCTTCACTCGTGAACACTTTGTCGACAACAGTCTCCCCGCGCTTTATTTTCTCAAAACGTAATAGAGCACTAGTGCTCGTGTCCCGGATGTTTACCACGCTAAGTTTAATCTTGATTTTCAAAGCTGGACTTGTAGCAAAACGCTCGAAGCGTCTGCCTTTTTCTAAAGCAAAAATTCAACTGAACATTAGACAGCCGATAAAACTATCCATATCTTTCAAGGGATTAGCGGCTTTTGATGCGCAATCTTTCAATGAAATAAAGCAGTTCGGCTTCGATGCCCGTTTCTAACATATTCCGTTTATATAATTACCTTCTTTATTGTTAACCAACAAATGGCTTAGCGGTACGTAATTGGAAAAAAATGTAATGAAAAGGTGAGTGGGTTTAGTACAGTCGAACCTGTATATAACGGTCACCCTCGGGACTTCAGAAAGTGGCTGCTTAATACAGGTGGCCGCTTAATACAGGTTTAATACAAGTAGAAAATACAACTCGGGACTTTGAAAGCTGGCCGCTTAATAGAGGTGGCCGCTTAATACAGGGCCGCTACATACAGGTTCGACAAGCACGTTGATCAACTCATACACATCTCAGTACCCAGAGTTTGAAGTAGTCGCAGCTTACAGCGGAGGTAAGAGTGTCGAACCCTTTCAGCCCCTTTCCCCGCGCATGGTCCTGCATGGGCGCGTCTTATTTTCTTTAAATTTCTAATTTATTAGGCCTAGTTCAGACGCCAAAATTTTCGGGAGTCGAACTTGATTCGAATTTGGGTCGACCCAAGTTAAGAAAATCCCGCCATTTTTTTATACGCCGAGCTAAATTCTCGAAACCAATTTTAAACAATTCAAACGACCAAGTCTTTCGTATTTCGAGAATACAAGTAGTTTGTAAAACATCATGACAGTCTATAGCCATTTGATTCGTTAAAAGAGTGATATTTAGAGGAATACAATCACTCGCTTCAGTCAGTTGACCAGTAAATGCGCAATGCTATATTTAAATGCCAAACCTCATCATTTGGGCCATTTTTACAAACATATAAATTATTTATAATAAATTAATTTGCCCGCAAACTAGTGAATGTGTAGAATGAAAGCTAAACTGATTCGAGGAAGAGGAAATAACGACAAATTTCTTTTTTCGCGACCCAACGTTTTATTTTTGGCGCCACTCTTGTTGTTCGAGCCTACTGCATAAACTATTATAATTTATTATATAGACACGAGTGTTTTACTGGAAAATAGACCACTCTTAAAATTCATACGAAACTACATCCGGGACCCGAGTGGCGTATTTTCCATATCCTCACTAGTGAGGATATCGATGACGTAATTTCCTGCTTTTGCATGGCTTTTTGTGCAAAGCGCCAAACTCCGGTTGAAAAATGGCGAGCGATAGATTCGTGAAATTCACTGAAGCCGACATACACATGAAATCGTTCACTGAGGAGTAGGAAAATGTTAACACGAAGAAGAAAACTTCATATGACTTAAAATTATTCAAGGAGTTCCTTGCAAGTGAAGACGAAAGGAGAGAAATTCGGAAGGCCAGGCACCGAGCTGCAAGAGTTCGCGGTAAAGTTTGTGCTTTTGTCTTTTGTCTATATAATAAAAAGAAAATTACACGGTGGCTTGAAGATATGAATTTTATTTTCTCGTGGTAAAAACAATATTTTACGAACGAGCTGCGCGCCACCGTGTAATATCCTCTATGTATTCGGACTCATTATAACAGCATTCAGGTGATTGGTTGAAAGCTATCAGCTGACGTGACGACCAGTCATATACACGCTTTAAAACAACAAGAGTGGCGCCAAAAACGTTGAGCCGCGAAAAAGGAATTGATTTATTAATTCTTGCTCGTAGCCGTTTTATAGCTTTCAAACTAAAAACATGCACTATAATCTGTGAGAAAATTACCGTAAAAGCTCTATTTAGCCCCCCTATCTAATAAGCCCCCCACTTTGGAAGTCATATTTTGTAATAAGCCCCCCCCCCCCTCTCTATTAAGCCCCCCTCCCCCGTTAGGCTGATGTAAATGACTTTTCAGCAATATTTTCTGGCGTTTCAGTCACTTTGTATTGAAACGTGGTCTTTAATTTCCAGAACTATCGTCGAGTTAGGGTATAAATGACGTTTCCTTTGTAAGACGGTCATACATAACCGATTTCTTGTTCTGTTTTAGTTAGTGGTGTAATAGTAAAGTTTGAAAAATTAATGTGAATTTTCTTGCAAATTTATGATTTGAAATAAGCCCCCCCCCTCTCTATTAAGCCCCCCTCTCTAATAAGCCCCCCCCCCCCCTTCTTGGGGGCTTAATATAGCTTTTACGGTACTAAATGGCCCAAATGCTGACTCGTCCACAGCCGTCTCTCGGTCTTCTACTAGAAATGCGAGCGTCTTGGGGACTGGGGAAACTGGAATAGGAGGTAAGAGAGACGACTGGGGACAAGTCAGGCCCAAATGCATTTAGATTATTGGTCAACTGAGTTAAGAGAGTGATTGTCTTCCTCTCAATATCTTTTCATTCTTGCGTGGGTGACACGCGTGCACACCGCGCAAAACGTAAAGCATCTTCTATCTGCGTTACGCTATTGTGATCTATTATTACCAATTGAATTTAGCACAGTATATCTAAATAACGAATAACATGGCGATAGGATGTCATGTTTTACTTTACAAGTAGTCTCAAAAGAGTTGTGTAAAATGGCGTTTGAACGGGATTGTCTTAATTTTGGTCGACCCAAAGAAGAATTTTAATTCTCTAGACGCCGAACTTTTCATGAGCCGAACTTTTAAGTTCGGCGTCTAGAGTAATGTGCCAACGGTTTTAGAAATTTGAGTTGATAAACAGTAGTTAGACTCACTGGGTTAGTATTTGTTACGGATAAGTTTCTAACGACACGAGACAATTGGTGGTTTTCATCAACCGATTACAAAAACTGTTTGCTTGCATGAAGGACACGATCAGAAAATTAACATGTAAAAGAACTGGCAGAAAGAAACGTGTTGTCCAAATTATAGCTTTGTAGCGTGTTTCATAACCGAGTTATTGCCAAACTAATTTTCAGAAAATTACAGTATTTAGTATGCCGCCGCCATGTTTGTGTTTTTCAGAGGGACACAAACTGGAATGGCCGCCATAAAATGGTCTAAAATTGCACTGACAAGAAGTAGAGTAGATTCTACCGTAAATATCACAAGCTTTCACTTCAAATCTGTTTAGACATCACTTCTTAATTATTATCACGTCTGAAAATTGATATAAAAATATCCGTTTTTGTGACAGTTCAGAAACACGTTCATACGGCAGATACGGGACATCACAAATTTCAAATTGCTTTATTTCCAAAAGGAATCAGTGGATTAATACCAAACTTTGCATAGAGATTAATGATTTCCATGTCTAGAAGATATAAAAATAATAGCTTTGTAGGATTAAAAGTTTAGATTTTAGAATTTTGATGACGTCAGATGAAAACAAAGAAATATATAGGTAGCCTGTGTTTTACTTATTTACGTGGAATTCGTGAATGTTTCGCAATCGACATCGGATATTTTACACTGTCGAATACGCATACTAAACGTCCTGAAAAAAGGATTCCCTTGAACTGAAATGTTGGAAACAATTAGCTGCAAGGTCCTTTTTATTGTCCGCTTCAAGCTGACAAGAAATCGCCAAATTCTGAAATGGTCACGTTTGCAATCGTTGATCTGTATGTGCGGCGCATTCAAAGTGAAAACGGTTACGACATATGTTTAGGCGAACACACCTCGGTTGTTTCTTGTGTGTTTGCTGTTTGGATAGAATTGTGTGACATTGGGCTATAAACAGCACGGAATAGCAACTTGCCGTACGTTCCCTTTTGGCGCAAGTAATTTTATCCGGTTTCCGAAGAAATATCTTAGACTCGGGCCTTGAACTTTAAATATGTTCTGCAAAATAAATCCAAAAGAGATTATTTGAGGGGAATAATGTTACCTATCTACAATTTCTGGGGAAAAATCCAAAAATTAACAACTCTACTACAGCCGTAATACTAACTCATATATTAGGCCATCCCCATAAAATGCTATGTTTCCCATCGCCCGACCGACCCAATTTTTTCAAATTTTTAAAACATATTTCCTGATTCATTGCCTGCGCCCTTTTCTCGGGTGTTTCCAAGTTTAATATGCTTTGTTTACATCTTAAAGTCACTCTGACATCTAAATCAGCCCAGTAATGATCATGACGTCTTCGAACACTTTTCAGAGTGATATCGGCTCGTTGCAAAATGGTGGTCACGGGGAAGATATAATCAAGGCTCGCTTGGAATTATTTATGTATAATTTGTCAATATTTCGTTTCTCGGCTTTTCTTTTTTCCTTTTTTTTTAACCGACCGACCGACCCACTTTCACGAGAGAGAGGGCGATGGGAAACAAAACATTTTATGGGGATGGCCTTACGGCTGATATTACCAGACATAAAATTTCAACGATTGCGAAACAAAGCAGATTATTTTATTTTATTGTATCTCAAAGATGTCCTCAAACTGACTGTAAATGTTATTGCAAAGCAACAATGCCACCTCAAAGGATGACAGGCGACGGAGGACAACATGTCCGACAGCAGGAAACATGAGGTCATTTATAAGGGAATTATTCAATGCATGCTGCCCATTTGAAATGAATCGTTGTGTAAATAGAGAACCGTCAAACTGACTCACCCCAATCGTTCTGCACACAATGTTCAGTGGCAGTCTAAAATTTTCTTCACTGAATAATCATCCTGTAACACTGTACATGTTATTCTCAGCATCATCAACATGTTTCAGCCGCGTTTCTTCAAGCGTGATCGTTCATCATCATCGTCTTGAAGACGCCATTAATTCGCGGTCTGGTAGAAGTCGGCGGGGATAAAATATCCGGATATATTTTTAGATATTTAGAAGTTTCTCGGATATTTAGAAAAAAATGATATTTTGGGTTATACTTAGAATTTTCTTATATTTTGTTTCAGTGTTTCCTTGACATTGGAAGCTGTTTTACTCAATTCAGTGCCAACAGTAATCAGATTCAGTGGTTTTCCCCTTGAACGGACAAGTAAACTGAGTAAAACTGAGTAAATATTGTTTATGTCTTAGTTTGTTTTGCTTTCAATATCTGTACATGTAGAGACTGTGTACGGGTTGTACATTGTGACAAAAAATGAAGATTAATGAAACTTTTCGAGATATTTAGAACAATTTTCGAGATATTTAGAAAATGTTTCGAGATATTTAGAACATTTTGGGGGAATTTCCGGAAATATATTTAGGCGATTTTACGTGATATTTGTGTCTAGGCCTAGGATGGGCTCCTTGGGTAACCATGGTTACATGATTTTTTCTAATTTTAAGAGAATTTTTTAAATGATAATTTGTTTTCTTACCTGATAATTTTTCTTAAATTAACAGATTTAAAATAAGATACTCTGGCGCTTACTACCGGAAAACATTAAGAACTTCTTTTCTCAAATTAAAAATCAGGTTTTAGAGTGCATGTCAAGCAGCTCGCAGCGGAAAGCTACAAAACATGCAAACAGGTGAATAAAAGTTACGTTTACTTGGCTTGTGTGTAAGCTTTTTATTTTTACGACTTAATTAACGTTATCCTGTTCTGAATGTGTAAAGGTTTTGCTTGATCTTGCTGTGATTCTGTGTGATTTTAGAAAGGAATATTTTCGTTCCGCAGGCTGAATTATTAGTCACGTCTTGAAGGTTTTCCGAACATTAATTTTTGTCCTTTATGTGATAAACAAGTAATCGCATTGTTCCCTCGTGCAATAAGGGATTAATTTCAAACATGTATTGTCAAATTTTTTACAAATTGCCCTCGTCGCTGCGCGACTCGGGCAATTTGTAAAAACTTTGAAAAAACGCGTGAAATTAATCCCTTATTGCACCCGGGCCCATGCGATTACCCATACTTAGATAATTACCTTCTCCATTGTTAACCAACAAATGACTTAGCGGTGATTGGAAAAAAACTAATGAAAATGCAAAAAAAAAACTATCCATATCTTTCAAGGGATTAGCGGCTTTTGATACGCAATCTTTCAATGAAATAAAGCAGTTCGGCTTCGATGCCCGTTTCTAACATATTCCGTTTATATAATTACCTTCTTCATTGTTAACCAACAAATGACTTAGCGGTGATTGGAAAAAAATGTAATGAAAAGGTGAGTGGGTTTAGTATTAGTTCCAAACCAAGCACGTTGATCAACTCATACACATCTCAGTACCCAGAGTTTGAAGAAGTCGCAGCTTACAGCCGAGGTAAGAGTGTCGAACCCTTTTTCCGCATGGTCCTGTATGGGAGCATGTTATTTGCTTTAAATTTCTATTTAGGCCTAGTTCAGACGCCGAGCTTTTCATGAGCCGAACTTAGTTCGAATTTGGATCGACCCAAATTAAGAAACTGTAATCCCGCCATTTTTTTTTTTAGACGTCGAACTTAAAGCCCCTTCCACACGAGCAAGTTTTCCTTGACAAGTTTTCACTTGACAGGTTTTCCTTGCTCGTGTGGAAAGGAAAATTTGGCAATTTTTCCTTGACAAGTGTCCTTGTTCCCTTTCCACACGAGCAAGGAAAAATTGTCAAGTGAAAACTTGTCAAGGAAAACTTGCTCGTGTGGAAGGGGCTTAATTCTCACGGAAAGTGTTATTAAACAATTTGCACGTCCTAATCTTTCGATAATACAAGTCAGTTTGTAAAACATGGCAGCCTATCGCCATTTTATTCGTTATAAGAGTGATATTTAGAGGAATGCAATCACTCTTTTCAGTCAGTTGACCAGTAAATGCGCAATGATATCTAAATGCTATTCCTCATCATTTGGGTCATTTTTACAAACGAGTAAACGATTAATAATAATAGTAATTGGTCCACAGACTAATTGAAAGCTACTGATACGAGAAACAAATCCGTCCTTTTTGCGACCCAACGTCTTAAAAGTCCGAAAGTATAAACGACCTCCGAAAGTAACGTCAAAACTTTGTGGCTGCTAATAAATCCCGAAAGTAGCGAGCCCCCGAAAGTAGCGATCCCCCGAAAGTAGCGCGACATCATACATTATATACATTTTTTTTTCAATCAATAGTCAAATAGACAAGTAGTATCTTCGTACAGCTTCAAACTTGACCACGATAATGCCACAACATTCGGAAAAAGAGCTCGCACCAGCTTCAGTTATTTAACGCGTTTTTGTTCGACCCACCGAAAGTAGCGACCCCCCGAACTCGGTAGCGAGCCCCAAAGGCTGCTAATTCGTTACTTTCGGAACTTTGGTGCCACTCTTGTTGTTTTCAACTAATCACGAATGCTGTTATAATTATATTGAGAAATATATTATAATCAGTTATGTAGTTTAGCATTTAGATATAGCATTGGGCATTTACTGGTCAACTGGCTAAAGAGAGTGATTGTATTCCTCTAAATATCATTCCTGATAACGAAAAATGGCGTTAGGCTGAGTGTCATGTTTTACCTTGTTTGTTTTATTTTACAAGTATTCAGTCGAAAGATTTTGTCGTGGGAATTTTTTATTAATAATTAGAGAGAGTTTCGTTTTCATAGCTACACAGCTCTCTTAAAAACATGCCCTCGTTATAAAAACGACCCCCCCCCCCCCTCCCCTCCCCCTCCCACGCCCCCGCTCCATCCTCCTTTCAAAGTTGTTGCTTACCGACGGTTTGAAATTCGGACAACATTGAGAAAGAGAGAAGGAAGCAGACGAGGTTTAATTATTTGAGGTGACCTCTAAAGGGACTGTGCAATAATTATCAGGAGGGGGGTTAAAAAATTGGCTTAATGTAGGAAATTATAAGGTAATACCCCCTCCTAGAAGAGTGAATTTAGTTATTGCCCCCCCCCCCCCCTCTAATCAGTCAGAAATTATGTACGACCCCCCACCCCCCTCACAGTACACACACACCTTTATACAAGTACCCTGCATTTTCTTTACATGCACCTGTGGATTAAAATCTTATAACATGTTTAATTGTTGGACATCCGCGTCTGAAATCACCTCCATAGCAATCTTCAACAGAGGCATAGGGCCCCCACCCTAATTTGTTGGGCCCCCACCTTATAAATAGGTCTGAATTCCCCAATGTAATATGTACTTGAAATAAAATTTTAAGCCCCCGTCTTGAGTGACTTATTTTACTTTGAGCCCCACTATCCTTGCTTTGATATTATTTTATGCCCCAGCCCCCTCTGGTTTTCCAACCACCCCCCACCACTAAGCTCGTTTTTCAACTGTTTGTATAGAAATAACTAACATGTCCATGCCGGAAATTAATTAATGACAATTATCCACAACTTATTTATCAGATATAATTATGGAAAGAAATGATAGATATAATTATGTTTCTCAATTCCTACCAGGTATTGTGACAAGAAAATGATGTACTTGGTGACTATTGTGTTTGCCTGTATTGCGTTCGGAGTTGTCCAGAGTGAGGGAGGTAAAAATACATAAAAGCCTTTATAGTTAATGCAGGATTGGAAGAACTTTCTGTTTCGTCTTTCTCAACTCGTAGTGAGAGGAATGCATAATAGCGTTCGTGGTCACCCTGATATATTGGGTGTGCTGTGCTTAGCCATGAATTTTGAATTGACGAAAAGGAAAATAGCGCGCGACTTCACATGGCCTAATGCAAACACGCCTCTCAGTGTTTTGGAAAACTGCTGTAAAGTGTTGATCATATAACGCGCGTTCTCGTTGCAGTTTTGGCCTCTATCGGGTAAAAAAAACTCTTTGCAGCACTAACAGTTGTCGGCTCGTTTTATTTGTCGAATACACACAGTTTATTGTCGAAAGTTATCTCTCTACTAAGTCTGTCGAGGCCCTAACATTGAAAGGATGGTGTTTATGAAACACCTACCTTTATTTACTAAATTTTAGCCTTATTTTTAATTCTGACCTAGTAAAAGTTTATCTGTTAATAAAACAAAATATTTTATTAACTTTAAAACAATATCATTTATTTAGTTGAAAAGAGGTGCCCTTATTGTACAAGTGACACTTCGTTGGAAGACTGCGACAAGTCTGTTTTGATGGAGAAATGTCGTTCACCAAACGACAGATGCTCTGTAGGGAAACAGCTGATCGCCGCCGATCAGTACTTTTACGCGCGAGGCTGTGCAAGCGAGGAAGATTATCAGCGGCATGCCACTACTACTTGCGCCGATGGCGTTAAGTGCCAAGTTGGATCCTGCAGTGAGTCTAAATGCTACGCTACCCTTGGGAATAACATTTGAGGAGTTCATTGACACACAAGAAAGGCCTCTGGCACCCAGGGTAAGTTTCCAACTTCTAAGCTCGTGATTTTTTTTTTTGGGAATCCCATAATGGGGTGGACTTACTATATTTGGTTTAATCCAATAAAAATAAAAGGGAGGCATTTTGATGTTCTAAAATGGTGGCTGGAGGGCACGGGATTGTACTGTATCTGCATCGAGTTCGAATTCTCGAAAGTGTGTTTCACCCTCTTTCCAAACACCTCAAATTTCGTTAAAAATCAGCTCCACTACGCGTTAGACAACTCTCGGTATTTGGAAATCGGATGAAACAGTCTCTCGTGTTTGATATACTATTTCCAAAATTTGACGACAATTCAACTGTTTTATCGCAAATGCGGAATTTAGTTCTCACGCAACGTGATAACTAAAACGTGCCTGCAAACGGCAACATCCACGTAAAAGATTAAAATGAAACTGTTTAACACCGTTGGACTAACTACAGTGGAACCCCACCTTACGACCACCCCGTTAATCCGACTGGTCGCATTAACGGGATGGTCGTATTAAAGGGGTTCTTAAATAAGAAAATGACTGAGAGATCTTCAGTTCGGGACAAAAGAAAGTGGTCGTATTAATGAAGTGGTCGGATTAACGGGGTTCCACTGTACAACAACAACAAAAACAACAAACAAACACCAAGGAAACGAGGATGAAAACATGCTTATGAACGTACTATGGGATTCCATAGAACGGCTTTCAATTTAATTGAGTGTTGAAAGTAATCCGAAGTTTCTTTGGTTTCGCTTTACTACGCTCTGTGATTGGCTTCTTCAAAAATCTCGCGCCACCTCCTTCTTCGTCAAATGCAAAACCTTGGTCACACGCGTTTTCCCGCGCTTGGTGCTGGTTTCGAGTTTGAATTATCGTTGGTTCAAGTTGTTGTTTACGTTTGTTACGTTGTAATTGTTGTAATCTAGATTAATTTGTTTGCTTGTTTGTTTTGTTGGTAGGTTGGTTGGTTGGTTGGTTGGTTGGTTTGGTTTGTTTGTTTGTTTGTTTGTTTGTTTGTTTGTTTGTTTGTTTGTTTGTTTTGTTTGTTTGCTGTTTATTTATCTGCTGACTGCTTGCGCTATAAACTTTTTTTACTATTCAGTTTCTTATTTTTACTATGTTTGATTGTGAATTTGTCATTATTTTATTTTTATATCATAGATTCCTTTATTTTGTAAAGAATGCAGAGGCAGATTTTTCCTGGATGGACGGTGACGAGAAATGTGTGTGTCAAAACATTGCTTCTCACAAAAATAAATAAAGGAAGGAAATAATTGAAAATTGTACCCTTCTTCTATGACCATTGTTGTAGTACAATAATCACCCACGTATAAGAACTTAGATTTTTCCAAGGTAGCCTGAAAAGGTTCTTATATATTTGTTGTCTACTGAAAATTTAGGCTATTTAGGTTCTTAAATAGGTTCTTTTTTTCTAGAGAGGAAAAGGTCGGAAAAGGTGCTTGCTGCTGGTCCAACAACTAGTCTATATGGGTGTGGTCCCTTCCTGCTCCTGCTGGAACAGAAATCACACTTGTGAACTGGTTGATAACTGTTGATAGTGAGTCTACTACTCACTGAAACTACATAAATCCAGTATAATCAGGAGAGGCAATTATTTGTGTACTATATATATTTTATCAAATTTTTTTATTAAAATTACATGAGATTCTGCACATTCTGGCCATGGGTGGGCCAGAAAACAGTTTTTACGGTTTTTCTATTTTTTTGTCTGATTTTCCAAATAAGAACATGTTTTAATTTTTAGGCTCAACTGGTTCTTATATATTAGGGATTTAAATGCCAAAATTTAAGCCTACAGGTTCTTAATCACTAGGTTCTTGATGTGGGTGTTTACTGTATTAGATTATGTTTGCTCCATTCATGACAGTTCATGATACACTAAGCTAAATGCACTGACTTAGGAGCTAGTGCTGATCTTAAAGTGCAACTTAAAGTCACCAAAAACGCCTCCATTTTTGTTCACGACCGCGGTTTTGACTGCGAATGAGTCTAGCGGCTAATGACGTATTCCTGGGAACCTTGGATCTTTCACGTCCACTCATTTCCTTCAGGAAGATGCGATACACATTCGAAAAGTGTGTAGAAACGCCTTCCAGGTGCGTTATTGGCCGTTGCAGCAACACCCCAGATTTAGAGAAAGGTATACTATATCATTTTATAGCGATCGTCGAGAAACGGTAGATTTTGTAAACTCAAACGAGCAAAGTATAAAGTGGGACGGTGAGAGCCATTGATCAAGAACTCTTGTCCGCGCACTTCTAGCAGACCGACTTCCAAAGGCTATTTAACCCGGTCAAAGACAACTAGCAATTCGACCAAATTTTACCGAGAACCTATCTCTACCATCGCTACTAAAAGATAGCCAGAAATGTCAGCCCATGAAATTCAGTCGCGCGAACGTGGATCCGTGGTATCGCGCATCTGTAATGGCGCTAACATTTCTTCCTCGTGCGAAGCAATTTCAGGAATATTGATGAAAGTCAAAGATGAATTTCTTTCGAAGGATAAAATAGTAAAAATGGCAAAATATTTTAACTCCAAAAGTTTTTCTGATGCCGGGAAATAAGCATTGCGATAAACCGTGTACTCATCGTAACATTAATGCGGACTACCGAGGGAACACTTTGGAAACTAGTGAAGCGTTTCGTGTGCAGAGTAGCGTGATGGCCGCAGCAAAATTTTGTTGAGAATATTTACATCACTCGTGCCCATAAATCACGAATTGCACTCGCGTTCATACGATTTCCTATACTTATTGGATGGCATATAAATTGTAACCTCGCTAAACAGCAGTTACATGGTGTACGACAGCAGTAGCATTCGCTAAGATTTTGAAGCGAATCATGTTTGCAGTTTCCACATGAACACCTACAATAAAGGTAAGAGAATAAGACTATTCTGTTCTGTTTAACTTTCACTGAGAATGCGAATAATACATTTCGTAGCGACATGACAGCAACCACGTTTGTTTACATTTACGCAATACTTGGAACTTGCGACTCGCCAAGAATCCCTCATATGTTCCATGCCGTCCAATCTTTTTTGAAGCATTCGTTCTAAATCTTCAGTTTCTTTAACTTCTTCGTTGTACTTTTTTAGCCATTCTTCGTCCGCCAAGGGTTCATCAGCACACATATATGCCATTTCATCGAGACCTCCATGTCGTATTCCGGAATAAAAAATGTCTCAGAATCTTCGGAATCATAGTTCGACTCCGAATTTCCGTCGCTGGAAGACATATTTCTTTGTGGGTAAAATTGCGATAGTTATGAAGACGTAAAGAAAAAGAAATTCTCCGAAGACGATTCTACACAATGTAAAGCCCCCACAAAAGCCTCTTATCGCTATTCAGAAAGTTCCCGCTGTTACGTCACAAGATCTCGATCCAGGTCCCCAATAATGCGCGGTCGTGGGACAGAAAATTCCAAGTTCAAACGGCTGTAGAAACGCGGGATTTTATCGATTGCGATAATTTTTTCGCAGACGTGATCAGGGAAGCAAGGAAATTTATTTAAGCGGAACAATTTTGGGGGGTTTGTTGCACTTTAAGCCTGGTTTCCATATGATCGCAACGATCGCAACGATCGCAAGAGTGGTTTCCATCGCTAAAGTTGGCCTCTCCGCGCGGACTCTCAACAATAAACTGTCTTTAATACTGTTAGTAATTCTGAAACTCTTTCCTTAGGCCCAATTTATACCTCGCACTTCGTTCGCGTCGAATGTAATAAATTAAATCAAATCAGCGCAATGCCCATACAAATAGCAAATTTGAACACGTTGCTTCCATGGTGTATTGAAACGTAGTCGAATCAAGTATGTGCGGTTTTTAAATTATCTCGTAAAGAAAGCTTTGAATATTTATAAATTTCTTTATTATTGCGGCTTATCTGAAAATATTGTTTATGAAAGACACAAAAGAATTTTGCGCCAGAACATTTCAATGCTGATTTTTCTTTTTGCGTTATTGCATCAGCACATTGGATAAGATTTTTCATCGTATGAATGATAAAAAAGCATTTTCTACCCATTTACGTCTGTACCGAGCCATTCACGTGATTATCAACCTTAACAAAAGTTTGGATTTGCCAGAGATTTTGGCAACAGACAAAACGCTCGAAACCTCTGAATTGAACCACTCGATAAACCGTATAATAATTCATATCTCGGCGAAACTATTCGTATTTGAGAAGGGATTTATAGATTAAGTTTTTGATACGCATTCTTTCAATGAAATACACCTTGTTCCAAAGCAAAAATTAGACAGCCGATAAAACTTTTATATCTTTGAAGGGATTAGCTGCTTTTGATGCACATTCTTTCAGTGAAATAAAACAGTTCTGCTTCGATGCTCGTCTCCAACATATTCCGTTATTTAATTACCTTCTTCATTGTAATGACTTAGCGGTGATTGGCACAAACCCATTGAAAAGGTGAGTGGGTTTAATATAATTAGTCCCGAACCAAGCACGTTGATCAACTCATACAAATCTCAGTACCCAGAGTTTGAAGTAGTCGCAGCATACAGCCGACGGAGGTAAGAGTGTCGCACCCTTTTATTTTCCGCATGGTCCTGCATGGGAATATTAGTTTAGCTTGTAAGAATACAATTAGTTTGTAAAACTTGACAGCCTATCGCCATATTTTTCATTATACTAAGAGTGATATTTGGGGGAATACAATCACAGTCTTCTGTCGGTTGACCAGTAAATCACACAATGCTATATCTAAATGCTATATTTCACCATTTAGGCCATTTTCACAAACGAGTAAACAAGTTGTAATGAAGTAATTTGCCTGCAGAGCAGCGAATGTTTAGATTGAAAGCTAAAATACGAACAAGAGAAAATAAGAACGAAGTTTCCTTTTTCGCGAACCAACGTTTTATTTTGGCGCCACTCTTATTGTTTTCAAGCATGACTGGTCGCGTCAACTGATAGCTTTCAACCAATCACGAATGCTGTAATATCGAGAAATACATTATAATAATTTATGCATTAGGTTCGGCTCATGAAAAGTTCGGCGCCTGAATCAAAGCCGTTCCAAAGCTAGACTGCTTGCATTCCACCTTTTCTCTTAGGATCGTAGAGCGTTTATTATCAGTCTATTCCAAAGCCGATAATTTTCTGCTGAGCCAGGCGAAAAGAACGGCTGAGGCGTTCCAAATTTAATAAAATAGCCGATTTCAATTGATTCAGACGCCGAACTTTCCATGTACTTAATTCAAGGTATTAGATTCGGCTCACGAAATGTTCGGCGTCTGAACTGGGCCTAAAACATTTTTCAAAGCTCCTCTATGGCTCATAATATCGGTTCTTCCAAAATAACTAGTTATGTGTTGAAAAGGTGAATTCTTTCGCGACTTGAAATAAGTGAAAGCTTTACAGAGTAGTTTCAGTAGTTTCACGGGCTAAGCGTTTATTAGATTCCTTAAAGGGACACTGTCCTCATTTTAGCATTATTTTGGGAAGCTCGGAAACATATCTAGATCATAGGAAGTTGAACAATAATGGCTTGGTTCTGTAGAATAGCACTCGACAAATGACAGGAACCCATTAGGAAGTGAGGATGACAAACGACAGCGAGGATGGAAATGGATTGCAATATGGATTTTTGAAAAAACGTCAGGATGTCAGTTTTTCAAAGTTTCAAATTTGGCTCGGAAATCTTTGAAATTTTGCAAACATTTTGTTGCAGTATGGAATTTTTTGAAGAAATTGCTTTTTATCATTTAGTTAGAGCTTATTAAGTTCTTATTTCATAGATTTAGGGACCATTTCATGCATTTATAACAATTTGAGCAAATACGCCGGGACAGTGTCCCTTTAAGGGCCTGCTCAATAACAAGTCTGTCCAGTATCAGCACCATCAGCAAGGCTGCGGACTCAGTATTTTACTTCTTGATTTTAATTTGAAATATGTCGACCCTTTCACTTTTTATTATAATATACCAATTCCACCCTTAAAAAAAAACAGTAGTTTTTCGTTGAGTACCTTTGAAGTGAAATCAAACTCAATGTTTCCCGTCAAAAATTTATTCACACAGTTACACTGCAGTTAGTGGGACCTCAAATCATCAAAAAAACTAATTGATCATAAGATCACCCGTTTAAGAAATCAGCCAGAATTTAACGTCTCAACTGTGCACTATTAAATTCAAAAGGAAAAATTCCTTTTCGTTATATTTCGTTCCGTGGTTCTTCAACTATTAGGCCCAGTTCAGCGACTCCGTACTTCACATGAGCCGATTCGAATTCGATGAATAAGTTCATGTGAGGTACAGTACGGCGTCTGAAATTGTATTCTCGAAAAGGGAAGAACGGCTGAGCCGATCCGAATTCATTCAGTTTGTAAAACTTAACAGCCTATCGACTTTTTTTTGTTATGCGAGTGATATTTGGAGGAATACGATCACAATCTTGAGTCGGTTGACCAGTAAATCATAAAATACTATATCTAAATGCTATATTTCACCATTTAGGCTATTTTTACAAACGAATAAACGAGTTGTAATGAAGTAATTTGCCTGCAGAGCAGCGAATGTTTAGATTGAAAGCTAAAATACGAACAAGAGAAAATAAGAACGAAGTTTCTTTTTCGCGAACCAACGTTTTATTTTGGCGCCACTCTTGTTGTTTTCAAGCATGACTGGTCACGTCAACTGATAGCTTTCAACCAATCACGAATGCTGTAATATCGAGAAATACATTATAATAATTTATGCATCACAAAAGTTCGGCGCCTAAATCAAAGCCGTTCCGAAGCCGAAATTTTCGGTTCCAAATTCAAATAGCCGTTCTCAATTGATTCAGACGCCGAACTTTTTATGTACTTAATTCAAGGGTAGGTTCGGCTCGTGAAAAGTTCGGCATCTAAACTGGGACTTAGCAGTTCCAATACAAACTGAAGCTCTCTGGAGGGCAAGCAAAACAATACCATTGAATACCTGGACAGAGCTGTAACATGAAAATAATTGTTTATATCGGAGTGAAGCGGTATCAAAGTTATGTGACATATTTCCTAGTGGATCGTAACTGATAGAATGCGGCACTCACTGCAGTTATATTCAAGAGCGCTTCTGTAGAATCAGGCTAGATCGTTAAATTTTAATCAATTCTAACAATACAATAGATGGATTTAGTCGCACAAAATGCTTTTTACGAACTGGCCTTTAATTAAAATTCCGCTAAGAAAGGGTCGGTACCTATGCATGCCTTGTCTTGAATGTTCTTGTACATGTACAGAGAATTTACATCAAATAACGTCAGTTTATAGTTGTTTATAGGGTGAAGCGGTATCATGCAGCCGCCCATTTTCTAAATATTATTAGCTCTGATGTTCAACATCATTCGGTCAAAATAGTTTTTGTTGTCTTTTGTTCACGAGGGCTTCCTTGCAAAATGCGGATAACTGGAGTCGAGTTTCAAAAAGGACTGATTTATCATGTGTCTATAAAATAAGATTCGATACGTTATTAGACTATGAGTAGTCCCTAATTTTTCTCAGATCGAGCGGGAAGCATGTGGAAATCTCGCGCCCGCGAAAAGACGCGACGCGAGATTTCCACGCGCTTCGCGCGCACTCGCCCGCTCGATCTGAGAAACTTAGGGACTACTCATAGTCGAATACGTTATTCAGTTTGAGAACAGTATGTTCGTTACAAAAATCCATAATGGCTATGGACCACTGGTTTTAGGACGTCCGTGGGCTGATTACCAAGAGATTTTTGCGTCTACGAAGTGTAATGTGGGGAGCTTTCCTTATTTTATTGATGTGTTTATATTCGGTGGTATGGGGGTGGTTATTTACGGAATATTTGTGACACATTCTGCAATTCCTTCACAGAGATCCCGGCCCAGAATAAATTTAACATATCTATTTTCCGATCTAAACTAGGAACACGAACTTTGGGGACACCCCAACATTATTCAATTCCTTATTTGAAGAAAAGCGAGAAATAGAGAGGGTTTCCCACAAGAGAAAGATTTATCTTCATAGCTCGCTATAGCTGAAAAGCTCGTTCTTCGGCAGTAGGTGTAGAAAGAGTCACCATTTCCATGCCTGAAATAAAACCAAACATTATGACGAAAACATAATGTCCTTTTATGTCAAGTCATTTCTTAGATAATGGTCTGAAGGATCCGGTAGAAAGTATTATGTTCCTTTGACCAATCACGTGACAGGGCGCGTAGGCCGTTTGGCGCCCCTTTCGATTGTTCACCATCACAACGTGCACGTCTCGGCCTCAACTGAAGTTAAACGAGTGCGCCGCCACGCAGTGCTCTCGATCCTTAAGGAGTCTCTTATTTAAGTCATTAAAAATGGCTTGTTATAAAATATTAGAAATTACAATAATTCACAACTTATATATCAGATTTATATTCGATGGCAGGTATTGTGACAAGAAAATGATGTACTTGGTGACTATTGTGTTTGCCTGTATTACGTTAGGAGTTGTCCAGAGCGACGGAGGTAAAAATACATAAAAGCCTTTATAGTTAATAACTTATTTTCAATTCATTATAATCCTGTTAGTCATTGAGGCATTTAGGCGGAATTGAAATAACTTTCTAATGTAATAGCGTTCGGCGAAAAAATAACGCAATACTTATCTGTTCAATGGGTTCACTGTGGTGATGTGGGTGTGCTGTGGCCGAGCCAGAGGAACCTTGATTTTTTACTTTGTGTACACTATTTGTATACCGTGTCTAAATAAAGATACAAAACTAAACCTCAGTTGTTCGACCATGTTCCTTTTCACCGCCATTTTGAAAAATAGCGCGCGTGTTTACATAGTCTGTAGATACAGTTTGTGAGAATTCGAAAGCTTGTGTTAACTCGAGTCGCAGGCGAGGGTTTACATAATCCATTGTAAAATTTTGATCTTATAACGCGCGCTCTGATTGGTTGACAGGCCACTCTGCTGGAGGCTATGTAAACAGGCTAGTGACTAATTATTTCATTTTGTTATTTTTTAAAAAAAGTAGGAAACGGGTGCTCACGAGAGAAGGTTTGGAAAAATTCGAAATTACTAATAAAAACCCGAGCCACAGGCGAGGGTTTACATACACTGTTGAATTCTCCCAAACTTTCTTTCTTGTTTGCATCTAATCTAATCTTCGAATCCTGCGATCAGGCGTAATTTTCCGCGCTCTCTTTACTCTTCATCTTTACGTGGTCGCGCGACTTCCGTAAAGAGAATGTAAGGAGCGCGAAACATTGAAAAAACATTGAAAATTGAAAGTGGGTCGGTCGGACGGTTAAAAAAAAAAAAAAAAGCCGAGAAACGAAATATTGACAAATTATACATAAATAATTCCAAGCGAGCCGTGATTATATCTTCTCCGTGACCACCATTTTGTTTACGAACCGATATCACTCGAAGACGTCATTACTGGGCTGATTTAGATGCCAGAGTGACTTTAAAGATGTAAATAAAGCAAATTAAACTTGGAAACACGCGAGAAAAGGGCGGAGGCAATGAATCAGAAACTTTACTTTTTCAAAAAATTGGGTCGGTCGGGCGATGGGAAACAACACATTTTATCGGGATGGCTAACGGGTTTCATGTGCGCTTTTGTAGCCTCTGTGAAGGAATCATTCGAGTGCCCAAGATGTTATGGCAAAGGAAGTAGTGTAGCTGACGCGCGAAAACAATGCGACGAGAACATGAAGTACGAGGACTGCAAATGGATTGGAAACAAGGATCTGATATGTGCCACGGAGATATATTCTGATCAGTACGAATCCACTGTTGAGCGTTCCTGTGAAAAGAAGGAATATTACGACTCTCGAGAGCTAGAGTGTTTTAATTCCCGCGACGAGAAGTGTGGAATGGCAATGTGCAACACTACCAGATGCAAAGCTGTGGTGAACATGCCAGGTATTAACGACACGTTTATTTTATTTTATTTTATTTTATAATTTTCATTATTATTTTTGTTAAAAATACCGCAACATTCCGATAACAAGTCCCAGGCCCTCTTCCACCCAAAAATAAGCCCTCGCAAAACGTTTTTCTTCTCCTCTATTATTCTTTCATGTATTTTAATATTTATAATATATTGCTAGTTACAATATACTACTACTTACCTATAATACATTACGGTAAACATCCGAAAAAACGCATTTGTGTTGTAAATGTATAATAAATTCGGCTTCAATAGATAACACCACAGGTCACCAAAGCGTATTATGAGAGTTTGTATGGAGCTGAAATTCGATCGAAAATAATTTTCACTTTTCCTTCGAAAAGTTGTAAATAATGTGAAATAAAGTTTAAAAACCTCACCTGTTGTCTTTTCCGGTGTTTTTATCGCTTCTGGAAGCTGCTATGGGCGAATTTCGACCTTCGGTCGAATCTGCCACTTCTATTAGTACACAACAGTGGCAGATTCGACCGAAGGTCGAAATTCGCCCATAGCAGCTTCCAGAAGCGATAAAAACACCGGAAAAGACAACAGGTGAGTTTTTTTAAACTTTATTTCACATTATTTACAACTTTTCGAAGGAAAAGTGAAAATTATTTTCGATCGAATTTCAGCTCCATACAAACTCTCATAATACGCTTTGGTGACCTGTGATAACACAAACCTCGGCCTTGATAATTGTCTCTATCATCCTCAACTTCATCCAGGAAGGTAATAACCCTTTTCACGGTTAACCTGAAATATTTGCATAACAATACAGTTAAACATAAAACGAGGCAATTTCGGGTACAAGCTGTAAAAATCATGATTTTCTAATAGACCAAATTTCGATATATTTAAAAAAATTCTAACTTGGCTCCGAGGCTTAGGGGAATAAAACAAAAGAAATCGAAAAGAATCACATCGAGGTTGAGGGATGAATAAATCATTTCTTTTGTTTTATTCCCCTAAGCCTCGTAGCTAAGTTAGAATTTTAATATATCGAAATTGGCCTATTAAATAGTTTTTTAAAAACGGAGAAAAAGTTTGCCTGTTGCTTATGCGAATCTACTCTTTTATAAATAGAGAAAAGTCGTTTTACAATTTTATTAAGAAGTGTAGTTCTTCTACATTTCAAAACCTGTTTTTGTATTAGAAGGCCGTTTAAGAAGCTCAAGAAAACGCGATGTTTTGTAGCTTGTGTCCGAAATTGCCTTGCTTCTATGTTCATCTGTATTGTTATGCAAATATCGGACGTACAAAGGATGGATGCCACCCCCCAAGAGGATTCTCACAATTTTGAAAAGAGGATTACTCTTGGATTCTAAAACTGTCAGTACCTGACAACTGATTTTGACGTTACCATGGCAACCGCACAATGACAGGCACGTTTTACCCAAATGTTCAGAGATAATCCTTCGTTGTATTAAATGATATTTTTTTCCAGCAAATTGTAGTAGTATAGTACATTTTAACCACCCGTTATTGTTTAGGAACAATTTTGTATTGATTATTTATGCTTTTTTCTGCCCTCATGAGGAATTAACGAATTCCAAAATGGCGGATCCAATGAAGGCGGATTTAATAACGTCATTTGTCAAATGACGTCATAACCAACGATAACTATGTTATTTTGTAGAGTAAAAGCCAACCGGGGGGGTTCCTAAGGGGGGGGACTCCGTCAACTCCTCCTTCCCCCAAACATATTTTATTTCCCAAATTTTAAAAATCCTAGTCATGTTATCAGTAACTGTGCCTAGTTAAATTTTATCTGCTAATAAACAAAGTATTTTTACCTCTAATGGTTTTAAAACAATATCATTTAGTTGAAAGGTGCTCTAGTTGTGACAGTGACACTTCATTGGAAGACTGTGACGCGAATGCAGTTATGGAAGAATGTTGGCGTCCATCACAAGCCAGGTGCTATGTAGGGAAAGTGACGTCTCGTAAAAATCCCGATCAGTATCTTTACAGGAGAGGTTGTGCAACCGAGGAACTGTATCAGCGTTTGACCAGTGTTTGCGGCGATGAGGCTAATAAGTGCCAAGTTGGATTCTGTCGTGAGTCTGATTGCCTCGCTTCCCTTGGAAATTGAGGAGTTCATTGGCACAGAGTGAGGTAAGGTCTTCAAACAGATCATCTATTTTGTTGTTGTAATGCAACGCTGCAAACAGAAAATTTGTCACGTTCTTCTCGATTACGTGTTCCCCAAAAGGAATTTGTCTCCATGTCGACTTCTAAGCTTCATAATATTTTGATATCCCATAATAATGTGCACGCGGCTGGACTTTAGTACTAGTTTGGTTTGACCCCAAGACTAAAGGGAAGGCATTTTAATGTTCTAAAATCGTGGCTAGACAAAACAAGTCGCGAGGTGAAACGAGGTGAAACAAGAACCCCTGAAGGGATTACAAGCGGCCGATTTCCTCGGGGGGGTAGGAGTGGGGGGCTCTCCCTTGTGTACGCTATATAGGAATGTCCGCTGTCCCATACGTTCAGAATAGGATAACGTTGATTGTTATGTAAGTCGTGAAAATTAAAAAATAACAAGCTTACACACAAGCTAAGTAAAACGTAATTTTATTCGCCTGTTTACAAGCGAGCGCTGTGTTTGAAAATTCTGCTTCGATCGCTTCGAGTAAACTCGCGGTCACTGGACTCTAAGGCATATAAAGAGTCAACACACGAACCTGCGTGACGAAAAACGTGACTGCCTGATGTAATATTGCATCATGCTAAGGAAGACGGAGAAATTCTCTTGTGGTTAATTTTAGCTAATGTCAATTACATCATGTTCAACGAGGGAAAAAATGTGTTTTCGCTCAACGTGAAAATAAATTGTGAATGACATATATGCTGTGGAATTGTGTTAAGAAAAACTATTATGTTTTTGGGACCGGGTTTTATAGTTCGTTTACTGGTTGAGGTGCATGTATTAAACAGAACAGAAATTCTCTAGTGGCTATTTATTTGCATGTCTCCTGACTGCTTGAGGTGCATGTATTAAACAGAACAGAAATTCTCTAGTGGGTATTTATTTGCATGTCTCCTGGCTTCGTTTACAATGTATGGGAAAACCCCTCTTGATCAAAGGTCAGTCATGCGTTTTTCCTCGTAAATAATTGACATACTGTAATTGTATGAAGAAAAACTGTTATTTTCCATTGTCTAATTCAATATTTCGAATGTTTTCTTAAAGAGTACTGACACGACACGAAAATCGAAATTTTCTCTAAAAGTAGAAAGAAATTCTACAGAAAGACTGTGGAAGAGAAATTCTCCAGTGGCTAATTTTAGACACTGTCGGATTGCGTCATGTCAACCGTGTGGACTTCGCTTGTTTCTTTGTAAAGAACATGAAAAGAGCACTTACACGATACGAAAATCGAAATTTTCTCTAAAGTAGGAAGAAATTATCCAGAAAGCTTGTGGAAGAGAAATTCTCTAGTGGCTAATTTTAGACAATGCAATGCAATGTCAACTAGGGAAAGTGCAGTGACTACGAAAAAACAAGTAGTCACGCCAGTCTCGCTAAAGTCCGCAGTTTTGCGTGAAAACGGAAGCCGATTCCCGCTGGGATCGAATAACGCGCAAAGGTCACACCGCCAAATTTAGCACATTTTGCAACAACACTGCTGTTCACTGCTGTGGGACATTTGTCTTTGCTTTTTTCAATGCGATTCCTGTAATAAACTCAATACATGTACGCACTTACACGACACTACAGAAAGCCTGTGGAAGAAAAATTCTCTAGTGGCTAATTTTAGACCGAGATGCGATAACATCATGTCAACCGTGTAGAGGTCTGGGGCTAGTGACCATGGAAAAAACAGTCCATTTCTAGAAGCGGCCGCCATAGGCGTCGCCGCTTAAAAAATGCGTATGACCTTTGAGATTCCATACAGTGGCTTCGTCAAAAGTAATCCTGAATTGCTTTAGTTCAGTCCTTTAAGAACGCAGTACGCTCTGTGATTGGTTTAAGCCAGAATTCTACACAATCAACATCCAAAACAAATTTCCAGTAACGAGCTTCATTTCTTCGCTAGCTTTTGTAAAAAAATCTTGACAGCCATTGCCCGTTCCGAAGTTCAAAAAGGGACTGGACCCTACTTTATACATTGTTCAAATTGCGTCATATTTAGAAATGATTCCTATCACCAGAAAGATCGCATAAACATGATTAAGTTTGGTATGCATAGCACCAGGCTGTGATCTGTCAAACGTCGCCCAAATTCCATACAAATGTCTCTAATTCAGAGATGGCGTCCCCCAAATCCTTCTACATGGTTGCAATCAAGGGGGGGATAGAAACTACCCTTATAAATTGACTTGGCCGACGAACATAGCGGTGCCGGGCAACCGGGTGTGCGGCAGTAGCACTCAACTAGTTGCTAAGAGGATTGTCCCACGGGAACTTATTAACAATAAAAAGCTTGTCAGGCAGTCTCCAATTGAACTTCGAACGGGCAATTCATTTCGGATAACGAAGTGTTCACTGAGGTCCCAGTTAATTACATATTCTTATACTGTATAAGAATTTTTATGGTTTATTTGTTCGTTTTATTCTTATTATGTGCATCATTAAAGGAGCTGCATTCCTGTGTAAAAATTCCAATCTCGGTCATTTTAATTCCCAATTTTTTCTTTAACACGTACATGTAACAATAGGATTGTTTGCTAAGGAGAAATGTATTGTTCGTTTGCTGTGCATGTGTATGACGGAATTCCGCTTTGTGAGTGTTTCAACTCTAAACGTGCCAGAGGTGGAAGAAAAGTGCGAAGGTTGCGTTTAAAAATAAAAATGTCTTATTACCTGGCTATATGAAAAGTGACTGTGTTGAAAAATGAACATTAAAGACAGTTTCTGTGAAGTTTAGATACTTTTTAATTATGTCGCTGAAGTATTCATCTCTCGCTATAAACAGAGCGACTTAATGGTGGAAGGAGAATATTAAAGATATACCATTATTTCTTATTTTGACCATGTTTGATAGTGAATTTTTCACTATTTTGTTTTTATATCATAGATTCCTTTATTTTGTAAAGAATGCGGAGGCAGCTTCTTCCTGGATGGACGGTGATGAGAAACTTGTTTTTATGTGTGTGTCAAAATATTGCCTTTCGTAAAAAAAATAATAGGACAAAAATAATTCGAAGTTGTGTTCTTCTTTAGTACCATATTCAATGATGTAGTACGGGGGGATAGAAACTTGCCTTACAAATGGACTTGGCCGTACGAACATAGCGGTGCCGGGCAACCGAGTGTGCGCAGTAACACTCAAATAGTTGCTAAGGGGATTGTCCCACGGGAACTTATTAATAATAAGAAAGATCAGGCCAAAAATCCACCTGAGCTGCGTTTGCAGGCTACGCGTACAGCTCTGCGCTGCGAGCTAAAAAAAGTTTACCGAAGAAAGCAATTAAGTTTAGGTTGACCTCATTCTTAGCAACGGCTTGATTGACACAGGATTCGCACTGTTGGTCTGTAGTACGGCACCGCTATGTCTTCAAAGAAAAGTGCCGGCTTTCTCATGATACCCCCTTGATGTAGTGTTAGATTTCTGTTCAGTGCTTCATTCATGACAGTTCGTGATACAGCTAAATTCACTCTTAGGAGCTTGGAGGGTCCTGATGGGGTTAACTGATAGCTGAGATTTGGCCAAAATTTTAACTGTAACGATTTTTTTTCTGCTGATGCTAATGTACAATAGAGAATTGGGTGCGCTGAAATAAACTATTGTTTTAAAATTCGAATTTGTGTACGTACCACACGCAGCAAACATATATTACACGCTGGTATCTACACAAATTCGAATTTTACACAATAGGCTATTTCAGCGCACGGAATTTTCTATTGTTCCTCTACATTAGAATTTAATGGTACTCAGCATATAAAAATCGGCTTATGCGAAATCGTTCTAGTAGTAGTGGTGTTCTCCAGTTGAACCAGATGTAATGATGTCAAACTAATTCAACACTAAGAGGTCCAATCTCGTTCATAGAGTCCTCGTTACCCTTGTCCAGCGGTGGAGCGGCCAACAAGGACCTCTGGGATAGGACACAGCGGCAAAATGAGTGCGCGTGCGCCAACCTGCTCGCTCATTTCCATACAAACATAATGGCAGCAATTCAAAATTCCCGGTATTTGTTTTCATTTCGCGTGGATAAGGCCGTCACGGAAACAGATAAGGTTTTTACCTTGAAAACAATTCCGAGAGAGACTCTTCTTTCACATATCTTTTTTAGCAAACTAATTATCTTTGCAACAATAGTGAATTTTTCGCTCGAAGTCGAGCGATCGTAAGTGAAACATGAACTCTTTGAGCTATGTTTTTCGTGTTTCACTTACGATCGCTCGACTTCGAGCGAAAAATTCACTATTGTTGCAAAGATAATTAGTTTGCTAAAAAAGATATGTGAAAGAAGAGTCTCTCTCGGAATTGTTTTCAAGGTAAAAACCTTATCTGTTCCGTGACGGCCTTATCCACGCGAAATGAAAACAAATACCGGGAATTTTGAATTGCTGCCATTATGTTTGTATGGAAATGAGCGAGCAGGTTGGCGCACGCGCACTCATTTTGTCGCTGTGTCCTGGGATAGAGTGATCCGCCTGACTTGCGCAGTAAGACCGGAAGTCCAAGAATCTTGGCGTCCGTTAGTTGAAACATGGGGTCCGAACACATGCGCAGTAGAAGCCGGAGTCCTAGAATCCGGTCATGGCGGATCTGCTTTATCCCAGTGGTCCTTGTTGGCCACTCCACCCGCTGGACAAGGGTAACGAGGACTCTGGGAAACGAGATTTGTAAGAGGTCTTGCAAAAAAAAGTCAACAGAATTTTCAAATATTAAAGTTCAAGTAAAAGCCTTTGCACTGTTGTAGCACAGTTTGCACGGTTGTAGCGACTGAAATTTCCGCCAGTCGCTATTTTTCCTTCGTTCCTTCTCAGAACTCCCCGCGCGCCACATAATTGATCTCGTTCCAGATCCCCTCGGCCAAAATTGTTTCTTACCAGATAAATAGCGACTGGATACGAGTCTTGCGCGTGGGCCTTGGCTTATGGAATCGATGCTAGTAGTATTTCTTGTATCAGTTTCTTATCGTGTTATGGCATAACTAAGTTTTTTGTTATTTTTTGTATTGATTTGTGGAGCTCGCAGCTCGCAGATGTCAGCTTACAAAATTGCTTTTCGTTTTATTCCGAAGGAGAATCAAATTTGGCTGACAAGCATCAGTTGAACTCCAGACTCAAAGAGCAGCGCCAGAGCCGTTCCAGAAAGAGAACGATACAGGGAGAAGATCAATTTACGTGAATTCGGTAAAATAATATAGCACAAAGCATAATCTGAAGATAAACATATTTGGAGTAAACAAAAATATAATCAATATCCAAAATAGAAGAACTTTAGTTGGAATATTTCGATGTTTATTCACATCATTATCAACCAGAATAATAACAAGGCTCACAGTGCCGCTCTATATCGGGAAAACTCTACAAGCAATTAATTAGGTGCAAAAACGACAAAAATTTCAACGATGTTACGGTTTGGAAGCTTCTAAAGAACTACACCTGTTTTGAATATTTCCGCCTATTCAAATTATTTGTTGTTAGTTACGTAACATCGTGTAATTTTTGTAATTGCTTGTAGAGTTTCCCGATATATAGCGGCAACTCTCAGTCTAAGCCGAGAAGTTCACGGCTTAGAATCGACATAAACCACATGGTTAATCAGTTATGAAATAAAAATGAATAAAGGCGGAGAATTAGATCTCGTTCAACGAAGTCGTTCTAACGAACTTTTTGGATTTTCCAAACACAATAAGCGTATTTGAATTGTGCATCGCCAGGCGTTTGTGCAATAAAATTTGTCGACATTTTTTTATCATGATTTAGCTGTTTATTTTATTGCTTCCTAATGTGTGCTCCTCAGTTACGTTCATCTTTCCGTGGTTATAGTTTATTTTAGCTTTTTTGTCGGGTTTGCAAACAGTAAAGGCTCTTCTATATCAAAAAGAGAGTCAGGATGCGCGTAACAAACAAGTTTTGGAAAACAATCTGCCATGTTTACAATCAAACAAGGCACGAAAAAAATTATACCCTTCCTTTTATTGGTGCTCTACCGTTTTCTCCCGCTCGTGCATATACGAATAATAACCGGTTTAATCACTTAATCGGCTTAGTTTAATCAAGGGATATATAATCGAGGACTAACTATGCTTTCAAAAACACCTTTTTATCCTTCGATTAGTTATCCCAGGAATAAGAAATTTAACCGCGGAATAACCGCTAATCGCAGGTCAGTTTAATCGGCTTTCGAACAACCGGGGCCTGGGTATTTATCGTTTCCGAAAAAGCGAATCTCGTGTAGAAATCGAAAACTTGTCAAAATAAAATGCTGTCTCGTTTTGTCTCAACAGCTTATCTGAAAACAATGTATATGAAAACCATTATAAATAGTTTTTACACAAAATCCTTTGCGCCAAGTAAATTCAATAACATTGTTTCCAACGTTTGCTCGCGTCACATTTCAAATCACGATTTCTTTCTTACACTTGCATTTGCAAATCTGCAAATTGGTGACGAGTTGTTTTTTACGGATAATAAATGAGGCTATAGTTTCCTACCAGTAAAAGTTCTAGTAATCTTCGTTCATAATGAATTCCAGTCATCTTTCAGTGTTTTCCAATCACGTGATTTTTTTGGTGTGAAGAGGGAAGTCTACGCTATTTATACAAACTTTGGATTGCTTGTCGCGATCGATGCATTTAATAGAAGCAAAACGCTCGAAGCACCTATTATTTTTTTCCAAAGCAAACAACAACAACAACAACAACAAACTTTATTTTACCCCACAAGTTACTAAAAGTATTTACAATAATTGGACAGAAAAAAATAATAGGGGTACCCGAAATAACCTTGAAATTAAAAATGCCAGCAGCCAGGCAAAATTTAAAGAACAGATAAAACTGTTTGATAATTACTCTCAGCAAAACGATTCATATCTTTCAAGGGATTAGCTCCTTTTGATAGGCATTCTATCAGTGAATAAATCAGTTCTGCTTCGGTTGCGCGCCAGCCAACATATTCCGTTAATTACCTTCTTCATTGTTAACAGAGAAATGACTTCGTGTGATTAGCAAATGAAAAAGTGAATGGGTTTAATATAATTAGTTCCAAACCTAGCACGTTCATCAACGCATACACATCTCAGTACCCAGAGTGTAAAGTAGTCGCAGCTCACAGCCGAGGTAAGAGTGTCGCACGAGTTTGCCGCCTGGTCCTGAGCAGTATACTAAAATATTACTTTACGGATGCTTCGCTGAACCGTTCATATAGAGCAATGACGGAAGGTTTAGAAATATTTCAAAGATCCTCTATGGCTCATAATATTGGTTCTTCAAAAATAACTAGTTATGTGTTAAAAAGGATGAATTATTTCGCGACTTCAATGAAACAAGTGAACGTTTCACTGAGTAGTCAAGAAGTTTTTATGATTTTTTTATTCACGAGTGTATTAGATTATTTAAGGGCCAGCTCAATAACAAGTCTGTCCATTAATAGAACCATCTCCTAGGTTGACTTTCATTTGAAGCGTGTTTCACCGTTTCTCTTTTTAATGTCTAGTTTTACATGTACCATAATATACAAATTCCGCTTTCTTTGTTGCTTCGAGATAACAGGAATTCTCGGTGAGTGTCTTTGCAGGGAAATCGGGCGCAATTTTTCCATTCAATAATTTATTCATGCAGTACTTGTTAGTTGGAACTCAAATCTTACCAAAATAAATAATTTATCTGGCATTAAATCAAATGTACGATTACTTGTTGAAGAAATCAACCAGTTACGTCTCATCTGCATGTGCACTATTAAATTTAAACTGAGGAAATAATTTCTTAACGTTATATTTTCGTTCCGCGGCTCTTCAACTTAGCTTGCAATACAAATGAGGCTTGCTGAAAGCCGAGCAAATCAATACCATTGAATAACTGGACAAAGAATACATGAATTGAAATGAATTGCCGGGGTGAAGCGGTATCAAAGTTATGGGACATATTTCTTAGTGGATCGTAATATAGAACGCGGGACTCACTGCAGTTATATTCAAGAGCGTTTCTGTACACTGTCTGTAGAATCAGGCAAGATGTGTCATTGTGACATTTTAATAAATTCTAACAAACAATAGATGGATTTAGTTGCACAAAATGCTTTTTATGAACTGATCTTTTAATTAAAATTCCGTTGAGACTGTCGATGTACATGCTAATAAACAAAGTCAAGTGTTTTTAGTCGAGTGCTTTTGTTAAGAAATCGAACTCAAGTTTGCAGTAAATCAATTTTTTTATACAATTGAATGTGTAAAACTCGCGCCGTGATTGGTTTAGAACTGTCATCTATTAGGGCCTATCTACACGGAGAGAAGTTGTCCCCCCCCCCCCCCCCCCCCTTCCCCCAACCCCAGACGGACGAATGACGAAACGAATGGCGGGAAAACACGCGCGGGCGCCCTGCTCCAAAAAATCGTTCGCATTGCTGTCTCAAAACAGAGAAAACTTTTCATCAAACTGGAAATATCCCGTAGGATATTCATTGTAGATCCGAATTAATACGAATTTTAAATCGGCTGTTCAAGATTGGCTAGAACGTGGAGGTAAATATGATGGACTTTTAGCTCATTGTGAACAGAATCTGAGAAATTAGAGCCGGCCGGATTATCGTTCGCCGTGAAGCGACTTGCAGTAAAAATAATTCAGATTATTTTTTCTCATATCACATTCGCTGAGTTGAGCTGTAGTTTATTTTAAGCCGCAACTTAGTTTTCAAAAAGTTTTATTTGGGTGCATGAAAACTGACTGTGGCCTAAACTGTTGACATAATTTGTATCGGCTTATTTAGCGTATATTCACGTGAAAATCCGAAGCGAATCAGATCTCCGAAATTATATAAAACTAATATATTCTATTTGGCCGTGGGTCTGACGTCAAAACGTGACAAGAACAACAGTGACCCACTCGACTGCAGCGCCTTGTGGGTCACCAGTTTAGTTACTCTTGTCACGTTTTGACGTCATCTGTACTCTATTAGAGTACAGACGCACGGCCAAATCCCGGGGAGGGGGGTACTCCCAATAATGGACTATACGGGAGGCTCCGCCCGAAAGGGATACCTTTACAGACTGGAGGTATATAAAAGGGTAGGGATTTCACGAGTTGGAGTATAGAAAAGGGTAGGGATTTCACGAGTTGGAGTATAGAAAAGGTAGGGAAAACTGTCATTTAGGTATGAGGTGGACTGCAGGCTTGATGTTCTTAGCCATCGTAAGACAGCTTCCTTCCACTTCCTTCTGGGGATATATATTGTTCAGTAGTTCCTTCCAAGGGTATAGAAAAGGGATGCAGTGTTTCTACGGTAGGTATGTGAAAGGGGTACCATTTTCATAATTTCTATGGAGGGTATATGAAAGGGGTACCATTTTCCATGGAAGGTATATGAAAGGGGTACCTTTTCTGTCAAAAATGGTATATAAAAGGGTAAGGGGTTGGACCTCTGGGCGGAGCCTCCCTGTATAAAACTTTTTTGAGTGCAGAAAGGTACTTTAGTCACATTATTATATTAAACAAACCCTCTCTCGCGCGTAGTATATTTTGAAAGGCAGTGGTTGCATACAAGGCCAAAGAAAGATGACACATACAGAGTGCTCAGAGTTTCCATTTCCGTTTTTGGAAGAGTGTTCACTGCATGAATTGGCCTTTATGTCATAAATGGATTTAAGCAAGAGAGAATAAATATAGGTTATTGGCCGGCCGGGAGGTCCGTATTGAGAAAAACTGTGCCCGTGGTCTTGAGTGCGGCCCGAGGCCGTTAGGCCGAGGGCCGCACTCAAGACCAAGGGCACAGTTTTTCTCAATACGGACCGACCTAGGCCGGCCAATAACCTTTTTATTTTTTTCGTACTTCGATTGAATTTGATAAAGAAATATTGAAATCTCAGGCTTGTTTTGCAAAATCTGTTTTTTCACGCGCGCTAGTACATGTAGCTCAGAAGACTACCGAAGAAATAACCCAAGTAACAAAACTCAGACGAGTGATTTTAACACCACAAATATGTAATTACAGAAATGGAGACTAGAGCGGCATTTCATCACAAAGCAGCTGAAACGAGAAGCTATTTCCATTTTCACAAAAACCATTCAAAGCCGGCGCCGTCAAATTCTACGACAATCTTCGGAAATCTTCCATACATTACTCTTGCCGTAAACAAATATCATGAAACTGAAGCATTTTTCGAGCAAAACTGTTCCCAGTTACAGTCTTTACGTATACTACAATTTTATTTCACATGGTAAATCTAATTTTTGCCATTCGGTGGCAGTTTGCAGTTTTCATTTTATGCGAAGCCCTGACGAACTTCGCCTGCATAAGCTCTTTCAAAGCCGACGGCATAAAATTGATACGTGCCGAGAATTATAAACGGGAATACCGGTAGCCACAAAGTTATTTATTGAATAAAAATTAACGGAAGGTTTGTTTAGGAAAACAGAGAAACGAAAAGCAAACAATTAAAACGAAGGAATTGAGTCTAAACACGGTGAATTGTAATTTAAAACCCGCAAGTTTGAACGTAAAACTGATTTCCAAAAACGAACAACAAACTTGACTAAAACTAAATTCTGTCGGTTAAAATCAAATGACTACTCGCCTTTTTGAAGAAATGCAAGCTCTTTAATTCCACTGCGTAGTTCTCCATTCACTTGACAACGATAAGAGAGCAAAATAATGCGAGAAATTCAGTAAAAAGCTTCTTCGCATCGACCTTCACACGTTGCTGAATTAAAATGTTTTCGCTTGTAGCGCATGCCTACGCTACGATTCCGCGGGTCTCCGCCGGGTTCACGGGCAATTTTTCCCGCTCCCGGGACCAATATTGGCTTGATTAATATGTTTTTGTTGGTCTTACAGTATTAAACGCATTCTGGCAGTTTTAAAAAGCTAAGCGAAATTTTCTACCTTCGCGCGTTGCTGAAATGGTCCGTGAAGCCTCGGTTACCGTGACCGTGGTCAGAGATAGGAGAATACCGCCCGCTCCCGGAACCAATCAGATTGCAGGATTCGCAGGATACCGCCCGCTCGCGCACTGAGAAAAAAATAATATAGATTATTATATAGACACGAGTGTTTTACTGGAAGATAGACCACTCGTAAAATTCATACGAGAATACATCCGGGACCCGGGTGGCGTATTTTCCATATCCTCACTAGTGAGGATATCGATGACGTCATTTCCAGCAGCTGCCAAACGCTGGTTGAAAAATGGCGAGTGATAGATTCGTAAAATTAACTGAAGCCGACATTAAATCGTTCACTGAGGAGTATGGAAATGCTAACACGAAGAAGAAAACTTCATATGACTTAAGATTATTCAAGAAGTTCCTTGCAAGTGAAGACGAAAGGAGAGACATTCAAGAAGTCCGACCACCGAGCTCCAAGAGTTCGCGATAAAGTTTGTGCTTTTGTTTTTTGTCTATATAATAAAAAGAAAAATACACGGTGGCTTGAAGATATGAATTTTATTTTCTCGTGTTAAAACAATATTTTACTCATTTGCTGCGCTCATTCGTAAAATATTGTTTTTACCACTCGAAAATAAAATTCATATCTTCGCGCCGCCGTGTAATATCCTCTATATATCCTCTCTTGATTTAAGATATTGTAAAGTTAATTCGAGCTTCAAAAAGGATTAAGTTATGTGTCTATAATAATAAGGTTCAATGCGCCATTCAGTTTGAGTACTACGTTCAAAACCATATGGCTCATACAAACCACTGGTTTTATGACATCCATGGGGTGATTTGATACCATGCCAAGATATTTTTGCATCTACGAACTGTAACTGTGGGGAGCTTACCTTATATTTTAGATGTGTTTATTTTGCGAAATAAAATGGTATTTGTTTATCATGACATTCTGCAATTTTTAATCCGTAGGATTTGGATAACATTCTAAACTAGTGGTACGAAATTTTGGGAAACTCTTCCTTGATCTGATTAATTTTCCTTTCTTTCTAATTTGTGGTATTTTTTATTTCAATTCCTACTCAATGGCAGGTATTGTTTCAAGGAAATGATGTACTTGGTGACTATTGTGTTTACCTATATTGCGTTCGGAGTTGTCCAGAGTGACGGAGGTAAAAATATATAAACGCCTTTACAGTTAATAACTTATTTTCAATTAAAATTTCATTAAAATCGTATTAGTCATTGAGGCATTTAGGATTGAACCAGTGACCTCGTAATGAGAGGAAATGTAATATATGTGTTGGGTTGACTGTGGTGATGTGGGCGTGCTGTGCTTAGCCACAGGAACCTTGATTCGACCATGTTGTCATGTTCCTTTTCACTGTCATTTTGATTTCAAGAAAAGAACAATAGCTCACGTCAAGCAGAGACAGTTTGGGAGAATTCGAATAATTGTGTTTACATAATCCATTGTAAAATTTTGATCTTATAACGCGCGCTCTGATTGGTTGAGTTGCATAAGGCTATGTAAACATGGTTATGACGTGCTATTCGTTTTGTTGGCTTCTTGTTTAATACATAACTTGATTCAAGACCGATGAAAACCCGACTTTCGAATTCTCCCAAACTTTCTCTCGTAAACATGTGCGCCATTTTCTGTTCTTAATTATTACCCAGTCACATCCGGGTCATCGAAATGAAATGAAACTCACTGCTGAAATTCCATTCGTATGAAAGTAACTTTTATGTTTCATTGTTTACACTTCTTTCAACTACCTCTATAAAATATACTTTAGGATCGATGCCTCTTCCTCAAGACAAATAAAAGATTTTCCTGAAACAGGGAAATAAATTTAGCCACTCTTTTAAACAATTCCTTGAAAACCGAAATATGCAGTGGTGGTTAATGGGGTCCGTATGGATTTAATGACAAATGGCCAACATTTTAATCTGAATATATACTCAATATAACCTTATTGACAACTGAGGAGGAGTTGATTCTAAGAAATTGTCAGATTTATGTGTCAGCCGTCTCCTCGCCCCCTTGAGGGGTAGGGCGAGGAGACGGTTGACACTACACACCAGTATAATGGATTTCTTTTACCCTTTTCTAGCCCTGTGGAGGAATCATTTGAGTGCCTAAGCTGTGGGGGCCACGGACGTACAGTTGATGACGCGTTGGTGACGTGTTAAAGGGGGGACTCCGTCAACTCCTCCTTCCCTCCCCCCCCCCCCCCTCCCCTTGCCTCCCTTGTACGGACGTGAGTGAATAATAATTTTTTAAAGCCATTCAAACTTTGAACACTGACATTCCTGACCACAATAAAAGAATGTTACGGTTTATGAAACACCTACCCATACCAGATTTCCCAAATTTCGAAAATCCCAGTCATGTTTTTTAACTCTGCCTAGTAAATTTTATCTGCTAATAAACAGAATAATTTTACCTCTAATGGCTTAAAACAATATCATTTAGTTGAAAGGTGCCCTTCTTGTCAAAGTACCACTTCATTAGAAGATTGTGACGAGAATGCCGAAATGGAGAAATGTTTTTACCCACCACAAGCCAGGTGCTTTGTAACGAAAGCGAAGCCTGAAAATCCCGATCAGTATTATTACTCGCGAGGCTGTGCAAGTGAGGAAACGTATCAGGATCTCACCAGTCATTGCGCCGATGACGCTAATGACTGCCAAGTTGGATTCTGTCTTGAGTCTGACTGCCTCGCTTCCCTTGGGAATTGAGGAGTTCATTGGCACAGAGTGAGGTAAGGTCTTAATTCAAATAGATAATCTAATTTTTTGTTGTAATGCAGCGCTTCAAACAGAAAATTGGTCACGTTCTTTTCGATTACGTGTTCCCCCAAAAAGGAAATTGTCTCCATGTCGACTTCTAAGCTCATAATCTTTTGAAATCCCATAATAATAATGTGGCTGGACTTACTAGTGTGGTTTGATCCCAAGACAATCTAAAATTGTGGCTGGATAGCACGGGGTGACAAAGACAAGTCGTGAAGGGAAACGAGGTGAAAAAATGCCTGTGACCTTTGAGACTCCATATAGCGGCTTTCAATTAAGGGACTGTGCAATAAATACCAGGAGGGGGGGGGTTGGAAAACCAGGAAGGGGGGGGGGGGGGGGGGGGGGGGGGGGGGGGGGGGCCATAAAGTAAAATCACTGGCAAGGAAAGGGGGGCTCAAAGTAAAATAAGTCACTCAAGAGGAGGGGGGCCTTTAAAATTGTATTTCAAGTGCATATTACAGTGGCGGATCCAGACCTGTTTATAAGGTGGGGCAGAAAAAATTATTTTCACCCACGAAGGAGGACCCGGGCGGCGCCCCTCATCATCAATCATCATCATCCCCCCCCCCCCCCCTCCCCTAGATCCGCCACTTGTTCCCACTGAAAGGCTTGATGTTCTGTTAGCTGTGACTGAACTGAAAATTCAAATTCAATCCGTTGCCAATATGATAGTCTATTATTCTCTATAAGGTTGCAAAAGTCCCTAACAAACCCCTAGTTCATAGGCCCTCATAACATGGTGTTGAACGTTGCTACGGAGGTGACGCGGATGTCCAACAAGTAAACATGTAGTAGGAGCTCTTTTTCTGTTATAAGATCTTAATCACCTGATCACAGTTGCGTGTACATGAAGAGAAAGTGTGTGTGTGTGTGTGTGTGTGTGTGTGTGTGTGTGTGTGTGTGTGTGTGTGTGTGTGTGTGTGTGTGTGTGTGTGTGGTGTGTGTGTGTGTGTGTGTGTGTGTGTGTGTGTGTGCTGTGAGGGGAGGAGGGCCGTTCATAATTTCTGACTGATCAGAGGGGGGACATTAACTAAATTCACTTTTTTAGGAGGGGGGTATTACCTAATATTTTCCTACATGAAAGCCCGTGTATCATGATAAACATTTTCATCCGATTCCAGTAGTAGCACTACTGACCGTATCCGAAAGACTCTCACTGTAGCCTGCAAATGCAGCTCGCTTCCCGTTCCAGTAGCACTGCTTCACGTCGCTTATCCGAAAGACTCTCGCTGTAGCCTGCAAATGCAGCTCAGACGGATTTGTCGCTTGTTGTTTCACGCTGCTGAGATATTTTCTCGGCGGCGTTAAAGATCAGGCCAAAAATCCGCCTGCGCAGCGTTTGCAGGCTACACGCGTACAGCCTACGCTGCGAGCTTGAAAAAGTTTCCCGAAGAAAACAATGAAGTTTTGGTTGACGTCATTCTTAATTATAAAAGCAATATATAATTATAATAATAATATACATAAACAATAGCCTCCATTTGGCGAGGAAATATGCTCGGATATTTGTCCGCGGACATTATCTGTTCCGAGAAGCGAACAGTTTTCCGAGAGCGAAGCTTGAGGAAAACTGTGAGCTTCGAGGAAACAGATAATGTCCAAGGACAAATATCCGAGCATATTTTTGAAGCCAAATGGAGGCTATTGTAGTTATTATCCTTCAAATATTTTTTCACAAGGTCGCTCTGTTTGCCGTGGATGATCTCGGCTGAGCTGTTAAACATAAAAATAATTATGTTGGCGTTCAAAATTATTTATAGTCTGTTCAAAACAATCAGTTTTATTTAATTTAGCAATTTATTTGAGACGAAAACTGAACCTATGAACGTGCAACGCAAATTTTCAAAACTGGAGAATATCACTTGGGGAATATCACCCGGATATTCCCCAGTTTTGGCTGCATCACGTGACGTGTTTAGACCAATCGCGCGCGAGAAAAATATTTGATGGATTATAAATTTATTATAGCGCCTATTTATATAGCAACGGCTTGATTGGCACAGGATTCGCGCTGTTGGTCTGTTGCCTGGCACCGCTGTGTCTTCAAAGAAAAGTGCCGGCTTTCTCCCTCCCCCCCCCCCCCCCCCCCCCCCCCCCCCCCCCCCCCCCCCCCCCCCCCCCATCCCCCTGTTGCAATCTAACGAAAAAATGCCAAACTTGGTTAACTGACTAATTTTAATGTTATCTTTCTTGTGATGGGCTCCAATTAAAGACAGTTGTGTGAAGTTTAGATACTTTAATTATGTCGCTGAAGGTATTCATCTCTCGCTATAAACAGAGCGACTTAATGATGGAAGGAGAATATTTTGAAAAAAGACATACCATTATCATATTCACTTTCTTATTTTGACCATGTTTGATTTGAATTTTTCACTATTTTGTTTTTATATCATAGATTCCTTTATTTGGTATAGAATGCGGAGGCAGCTTCTTCCTGGATGGACGGTGACGAGAAACATGTTTTATGTGTGTGTCATAATATTGCCTTTCGTAAAAAAAAATAAAGGACAAAAATAATTCGAAGTTGTGCTCTTCTTTAGTACCATATTCAGTGATGTAGTACAGGGGGGGGGGGGGATAGAAACTTGCCTTACAATGCAAATGGACTTGGCCGTACGAAATAGCGATACCGGGAAACCGAGTGTGCGCAGTAGCACTCAAATAGCTGCTAAGGGAATTGTCATGGCAAGCATGCACAAGCATGTCAGACAAGATTCACACCTAAAATTGGTATGCAAGACAATAAAAATGAGTTTTTCCGGCTCTGTCCTGGTGTGCGGGGTGAACAAGGGAATTAGTACAATATCCCCCTGGCTGCCTCATTAGCATTAAGGTATGGGATACCCCCCTGTCTCCTCCAACCAAAGGAAACTCTCCCTTTCACACGACAACTTTCATCCCCAATTCTTAACCCCCAGTTCTTAACCCCCAACCCTTACGCACCAAAGGCTGCAACAGGGACTTGGGATATAAATTCATGACCTTTGTTCCAACATATATTAACCCCAATCCAGTACATGCGCCCAAGGCCGGAGGGTAATTTAAAATCTTCTTGTGAACAGGCTTAAATGTCACGCAAATAAGTAAATTATTCCCCTAGCACAAAGCCGAGACCTTAGAAAGCCTGTGCAAATCCCAGCAGATCGGTTTTTTTTTACGATAATGTTCAGTTAGGTCTAGTGGGATTGCTGCTAAAATGTCACCGGCTCCCCCTGAGGGCCCCCCTGAGCCGATCACTTAGGTTTAACTTGAGATAATGACGCGCCATGCCAGAGGTTTTCCATCCCACGTGATCCATTGGTGTTTGCAGGTCTACTACGCCCACCTTTGCTAGGGAGATGGCGCATCCACTGCGAAAGCCGTGAAGTGTTATTCTCCTGGACCCAAAGACATCCGGGAGGTTCACCGCGGTCAAACGCTCGAGCATGTGCAAAGGCGTAAGTTCTGGTCGCCCGCGCGCCAATTTCCCGCACAAAATGTTGAAGGAAAACCATTGCAACAACCCGAAATGAAAACCTTGATAGTAATTTGCGAAAGGAAACAAAAGTAAGTAAAAGGAAAAGTTTAGACTTTTCAAACACAAAGTTCAGTATATTTCTAGCATTCTGTTGATTTACCTTTTTTTCGGACGTTTACCAAAAAGTTAGACGTGTTTAAAACATGGTGTAATCATGAGGTTTGTCGGCGTAGTTTATTTTGCTTGACGTTTCACCGCGGTGGATCCGGGAAGTAACTGACGTAATGGCTCAAACGACTCTGGGCTACCGCTGAGTCAAAGGCCGTCGTCCCGACCTTGCCCGTCGGGTCGAGGGGTCTAAACAAGTATCCTTGACGAATGGGTATCTTCATTACAAGGAGCGCGGGCTTGCAACAGTCCCACAACCCCACGCGCACCGCGCTCAAACAAGAAGCGACGCCTGGGGACGAGGCAGCAACTTCACATAGGCCGTCACATAGGCTTCGATTGCTGCGACTGGGCATAGGGATGGGTCCATGTAACGTTTCACAGAGAATAAATTCGAGGTGCCATCCCTCAGTGACTTCGTTAGAACATGGTTAAATAGAAGACCTCCCTTGTTCGGAAAGTATAATATTTCGAAGGTTTTTACCGATCCTAAATCTCCCGCTCTGTCTCCCGCAAAGAACAGCGTCTTGAAATATGCCTGGTCCATTGCTAATACAAACGTCTCCCGAGGCAAGAGGCCGCGCTCTTTTAGACGCCTATTAGTATAGGTAATCGCATGGGGCCGAGTAAAATTAAGGATTAATATCACGCGTTGTTTTCAGAAGTTGCAGAAATTGCCCAAGTCGCGCAGCGACAAGGGCAATTTCTGCAACTTCTGAAAAACACAAGTGATATTAATCCTTAATTTTACGAGGAAACATGCGATTACTTGTTTATGACATAGAGGGCAAAATTTTCGGAAAACATTCAAGGCGCCGAAGCTAAATTCAGCCGACGGAACGAAAATATTCCTTCCTAAAATCACACAGAAACCACAGCGAGATCGAGCAAACCCTTACGTTCAGAACAGGATAACGTTAACTGTTATGTAAATCTAAAGAGAAAAATGTAAGTCGTGAAAATAAAAAAAATAACAAGCTTACACTCAAGCCAAGTAAAAGTAATTTTATTCACCTGTTTGCATGTTTTGAAGCTTTCCGCTGCGAGCTGCTTGACATGTCAATCCTACATCGATAAAAACGGCAAACGACGACTCCAAACAAACTTGTAGAGGTAATTTCTCCTGTTCAATTTGTCGGCCTTCTTCTTTCTTTGAACAAACTCTGTGCTCTTTACTCTGGGTTGCACATGATGAAGCCCGTATAACAGAAGTAAAGCGAAGAAGTCAGTTGGCCGCCATGAATGAATTTCGTTTCAAACTTGTCAAGTGTCTCGCTGATGTTTTCTAGTTTTCAACTGAAATAATCTTCTGTTGTTTCGAGTGAAACACTGAGATTCAGCTTTCGGAATTTCGTTTCAAGCTATCACCCAGTTTCCATTCCTTTTTCATCAAATAATTCGGGAAACTGTAGTCAAACTCCGAAGCGACGTACAAGCGAGCGCTGTGTTTGAAAAATTCTGCTCAAAATCCCGCCGTCAAGGAACCCAACTTAGTGCAGCGCGCCTCAGCCAATTAGGAGCGAGGGATTTTGCCGCTCGACCAATTAGGATCAAGTAATTTTGCCCCGGGCCAACCAAAATTAATGAAAAAATGCCCTCTGTCTCAGCCAATCAGCATTCAGTAATTTTGCCCTCTATGTTATAAGTTATGTATCTCACTAGCGCGCCTAGGTCTGAGAGCTAAAACAGGTGTGATACCTTATTGTTCGCCTTATTTAACCAGAATTGTGATGATCTTTTTGTTTCTAATCACTCGTTGAATCATAGTTAATAGTTGAATCAAATCAATATAATAAAATACAAAATAATTTATCCTGCCTCGCATTTCCTTGATTACAATTACTATCAGACCACTGAATTATTACTAGGACTCTTAACCTAATAAATAACTTGGTCGAACCTAGCAGCCGTGAATAATCAAACTGGAACAGTACAAACACAGTAAACGCACTTGTCCACCGAACAGAAAGCGAAAACACAGTATATTTGGTAACTACGCACATATATCAAGCAGATCAATCTAGATGACAGATATGCTCACTAATTAGGTAACAAATATGTGGAAAGTTAGTGACACAAATCCAACTACACTATCTCCTGTAACCATGGTTACATACATGGGTACATGAGATAAAAAGGAGTAGTTCATAGGGACGCACACCATTCGTTGCGGAATGCCTTTATCCCAGAGTATCTCTTTGCCCGTTCCGCCGCTTGATAAGGTAATGAGGGCTCTGCGAACAAGATTGAACGTATCCAAATTGCGCTATGTTGACGTGACAGTTTTCGGAGAGTTCTCGCGCTGTTTCTTGATTGGATAATAACAATCGGAAACTCTTCGAGTATTTCAGTGAAGATGTACCACAAAAGTGCTATCAGATGCGGTTATAACAGGTGGATTAAACTCTGTTTTTGCCACGACTTTTGTAAAAGTCTGCTCCCTCTTTGTTTTTGTTGTTGTTGTTATTGTTTTTTTTTTAGCGAAATTAAATCATTTGACGTTGTTTGTTCATTATGCAAATTGCAGTGACTAATTTGGTTCAATATACTGCATACATAAAGCCTGGTTTTCACTATCGACGCAAGCACAAGCATTAAGGTGACGCAGGACCCTTGCTCTCATTATGTATGTATTTATTTAAAGAGTATGCACGAACCGTGACGACTGATGCCGACCGTACGCGAAATATTCATGAGAAGGTGTTTTTATAACGTTACTATAATCGATTCAAAAAAATTTGTTTTCGGCGTATTGATAATTAGAAAGTTATTGTTCTTAGTTTTGCGGCACGTGCAATTCAATGTCCCGAATTATCATAATTAGATTCACAACTTTTGTTGTCATACACTTTGTTGACTCGGTCAGTCTTCGGAACGGGGCAAAATCGGCAATTTTGTGTCCAAGCTTTCGTCGCGGATATATAATTTCAGGAATTGATACACGAGGAAGGTAAACTTAGTGTACTGTATTGTGATGTGACAGAAGCGGAATTGCAAAAAAGCCTTTCAAAAAGAAGATAGAACGTTTCAAATTCTAATTTTCAAAATTTTACTCCTTTGGAAAGCAATAACTTTCAACGAGTCTTGAAATTGCAAAATCTGCTTCTGTCACATCACAAAAGAGGTTATTATCTACCACTAGGTAATACAAACATTTAATTTAGAACGCTTCTCAAGTTGAAAGCTTGGACACAAAAATTGCATGTTCGCAATTCGAACTTTAGAAGCTTAACGTATCACCGTACAGCGCGATCTGCCAGAAAAACCACAATCATGATATAGTTCCATCATCCGCCAATATCCCTATTAAGTTTCAGGGGAATCGACTTTCAAAATTCGGAGATTTGAAGGTTTAGAAGACAACACCCACCCCAGAAATTAAGCTTATGAATTTATTCATGGGCAAGGGTCCTGCGCCACCTTAAGCGAAAGCACAAGAACCCTTATTTCGCCGTAAAAACGGGCTTGACGCAAGCATAAGACATAACACAAGCACAAGGAAAAAGCAGTGATTTTATATTATTTTAGCTTATTTTGAAGGAAAGTCATTTGTGAGTTATTGCGCATATTTCACTTGCCTTGATTCTGACTACGATTTCACTTGCACGTAATTATTGTGCTTGCGCTTATGCTTGCGCTTGTACTTGCGTTGCTAGTGAAAACAAGGCTTAAATGTTTAGCCAGCTCTCACCCCAACGTTCGCACAGACAAAAATAGAAAACAATTCTTACGCACAGAAGAAGCTATGGAACCTCGCTTGGGTCGAGTTCAGTAGAACAAAGAAGAAGTAAAACCTCTGGGACCAGGATGTTGCAACGCAGGCTAGTAAATGCTCTTTAAACGTGACATTTCCTTGTTGATGACGTACTGGGAAGAAACTGATAGTATATGGAGTAAGATATTAATTAGTCAGTGACGGCACAGTACAGGCTGATACTCAAAATTTATGCCCCGTTTACACAAACACGGTTTCATTTGTAACCGTATCATTTTCTCTACGATTACTCGTTTCGTTCACACGGCGACGATATGTAACCGTGTCCTATTGAAAACGCAGTCCAAAGAGGGGCGTTTTCAAAACGATACGGTTACGAGTGTCGTTTAAACGGGGTAATTATATATAATCGTGTAGATTTGTAAACGATTGATTTTTGGCGCGAAAAAAGCTAGACGTCAATTTGCTCACATGTCTTTTCCTTGTTGATTTCTTTAAAGGGAGTGTTTCACGGTTCGGCGCATGTTCAGGCTTACAAACTTTATCCGCCTAAATAAAAACCACTCACATGCACTTCTCGATACTTCAGTAGTCACATACTATAATCAGTCCAAGCAAAACGACGAATGATCAAAATTCATAAAACATTTACGTGTACACCGAGAATATCCATATTGAATATCAGAATAAATTACAAGAATAAAGTGTTGGCCCAAAGGATTTATTCTGGAAATTTATTATAGTATTCAAATGTCGACATTCTCGGTGTAATCCGTTGAAATGTTTTGTGAATTTTGGTCATTCGTCGTTTTTCTTGGACTGATTATATAGTATGTGATTACTGTAGTATCGAGAAGCACATGTGAGTGGGGTTTTTTTAACGGATAAAGTTGATTAGCCGGCACATGCGCCGAACCGTGAATTTACGATGTTGAATAAAAAAATAACGTTGCTTCAAGGTATAAAGGCTCAGTTTTCAGTTTCAATTTACAATTACAATTACATGACGTAATAGCACCGAAAACGAAAAAATCGTTTTCATATAAACGCTTTGTACAGTATCCGTGTACTTTTAAACACGGTTACGAAAACATCACCCATGTATATTTGAAACCGCGTTCGTGTAAACTGGGACTTAGACCCTGTGGTCTGACCTCTCGTAAGTTACAACCGCCTGTAAGCGACCACCTAGGCTTGACATTTTTAAGAAGGTTCAATTGTATTTTGCTAGTCTCACCTCACCGCCACGCGGGTGGCCGTTGTAGAGAGGTTCGGCGAAAAATGATTTACTCTATTATCCACTCCGCAATGGGCTTTTCAGAGATCGATAATTGAGCTAACTTAAATCCAAACCTAACCGCATGTAATTTACAATAATACAGTCGATCCTCTACTGACGGCCATCTCTCTATAACGGCCATTCTACAAAAACCCATTCTCGAACCCCAGTGCTCTTATCTTTGTACATGCTTGACGGAGAGAGGAGCTCTGGGCAGGGGAGACAGACATAGTGGTGCCGGCAACAGACCAACAGTGCGAATCCTGTGTCAATCAAGCCGTTCCTAAGAATGACGTCAACCAAAACTTGTTTTCTTTGAGAAACTTTTTCAAGCTCACACGCATGTAGCTTTCAAACGCAACTCAGGCGGATTTGTGACTGATCTTTCAGTCTCGGCAGCGTGAAACAACTCTGAACTGCATTTGTAGGCTACAGCGAGTGTCTTTCGGATACGAGACGTGAAGCAGTGCTACTGGAACGGGAAGTGAAGTAGATGAAAATGTTTATCGTAATTCAAGAGACTATGATCTCTTGAGTTCACCCTTTCACTCAGTTCAAAACTGAGGAAAAATCTTGAATTTCATTTTGAAAAAGCAAAAAAAGCAAACAGCATCACTTGAAGTACTACTCAATAGCTTTCATTTGAATGGTCACACACTAGGGTTTCATCCACAGACTCAAAAGATAGCACCACCTTGTACAGCAAAACAAACAGCACCACATAAAAGTACTACTCAATAGCTTTCATTTGAATGGTCACACACTAGGGATTCATTCAACCACGGACTTAAAAAAGTACAACCACATTATTGACTCAAGGTTTGACTCTGGGAGTGAAAGGATGGCTCACTTTTTAATACTATTTGGTCCTTATTTCTCTTTTCTTTCAGGGTGTTATAAAATTCAATAAAAATCAAGAAAGGTTAAACAAAAATATGGATCGAACAGTTTCAAGGTAAAAGTCACTATTTTCTACCACCTCCTCGCCCTAAGGCCCCACGGGGGGGAGGGGGTTGGGGCGAGGAGGCGCCTGACACTTCAGACTACAATGCTATGCAAAATGGTTGAGACACTCCTCGTAAAAAAACGATCTTCTTTGCCTTTCTAATTTTTTTTCCCCCTTGAGGTGTTAAGTTATTTCTTTTGACCCCCCTCTCCCCATTACAATGTTGTAACCGAAAAAATTGGAACGTAAATTTGACGTGAAAACAACATTGATAGGGGGGAAGGGGATGTCAAACATAGAAAATCAATAATGTTTTAAAAAGAGCGAAATCATGAGAGTGTCTCAAGTATTTCTGCATAGCATTGTCCGAAAACACCTTTCCTTTCCTTTCAACACAGTAGACAACGATCAGGCCAATTTCAAAATACACACTTGGATAAACAAAATCGATTGTTTAGAGTTCATTTAAGCTCGAAAACTAGCTTTCCTATTGAACATTTCAAGAGTGAAAAGATGTCTTATGATGGCCGTTTATAGCTCGCGCGCTGTGACGTCACATGAATGGAATGAAATCTGGCGTCGATATGAGACCCGAAAATGTCCGCTTTTCCTCTCTGAAAAAATAAATTTTAACCCGATAAATTGATCTGATAGTACTATGTTCGATGTTTGGAATTGAATAAGATAGTTAGCGGGTTGCAATCAGTAAATAAAAAGAAATAGCGACGGTCTACATCTACACGGTCTACAGAGAATAACAATAAGAAATTAAGATATTATTGTTATTTAAATGGTGTAGACCGTAGACCGTGTAGATCGTCTCGAGTTTCATTTCCAGCTCAATGTCACGCCAGGATCTGGAGCCCAAAGAAAATAGGCCAGTGAAAGCAGTCCGATAAAATCGAAAGATATGGCGTGCAAACCACACTTCATTAGGATTGAAAGACCAAAGAAAATGTTACTTGGGTTCTTTTGAGAACGAACAAGACACTGATCAGTTCAAAAAACAAAAACAAATGAAACAAGATCATATTGGTAACAATAGATTGCGAAATTTAAAATATATCCCGCGGTGATTTACAGAACAAAAAGATAACTTCTATAGGACAGGCTTGATGCCGATAAAATGTTAAATCATTGTAATCGGACTCAGCCGTATGTCTATTCGCAGAGTTTAAGCAAATGCGGGGATGCGCATAGAGCCGGTTTTCGCTTCGCCAAAGTGAGCAATGAATGCAAAGGAAACAGTCGCATTGCTTAAAAAAACTGCCTTCATATTTCCTCTCTGAAGAGTAAAGATGAATACCAAATGTCGCTCAGTACGGAAGAAATTGGCATTAACCTAGATCAGACATTCCGAAAACACCTTTCCTTTCCTTTCAACACAGTAGACAACGATCAGGCCAATTTCAAAATACACACTTGGATAAACAAAATCGATTGTTTAGAGTTCATTTAAGCTCGAAAACTAGCTTTCCTATTGAACATTTCAAGAGTGAAAAGATGTCTTATGATGGCCGTTTATAGCTCGCGCGCTGTGACGTCACATGAATGGAATGAAATCTGGCGTCGATATGAGACCCGAAAATGTCCGCTTTTCCTCTCTGAAAAAATAAATTTTAACCCGATAAATTGATCTGATAGTACTATGTTCGATGTTTGGAATTGAATAAGATAGTTAGCGGGTTGCAATCAGTAAATAAAAAGAAATAGCGACGGTCTACATCTACACGGTCTACAGAGAATAACAATAAGAAATTAAGATATTATTGTTATTTAAATGGTGTAGACCGTAGACCGTGTAGATCGTCTCGAGTTTCATTTCCAGCTCAATGTCACGCCAGGATCTGGAGCCCAAAGAAAATAGGCCAGTGAAAGCAGTCCGATAAAATCGAAAGATATGGCGTGCAAACCACACTTCATTAGGATTGAAAGACCAAAGAAAATGTTACTTTGGGTTCTTTTGAGAACGAACAAGACACTGATCAGTTCAAAAAAACAAAACAAATGAAACAAGATCATATTGGTAACAATAGATTGCGAAATTTAAAATATATCCCGCGGTGATTTACAGAACAAAAGATAACTTCTATAGGACAGGCTTGATGCCGATAAAATGTTAAATCATTGTAATCGGACTCAGCCGTATGTCTATTCGCAGAGTTTAAGCAAATGCGGGGATGCGCATAGAGCCGGTTTTCGCTTCGCCAAAGTGAGCAATGAATGCAAAGGAAACAGTCGCATTGCTTAAAAAAACTGCCTTCATATTTCCTCTCTGAAGAGTAAAGATGAATACCAAATGTCGCTCAGTACGGAAGAAATTGGCATTAACCTAGATCAGACTGTCCGAAAACACCTTTCCTTTCCTTTCAACACAGTAGACAACGATCAGGCCAATTTCAAAATACACACTTGGATAAACAAAATCGATTGTTTAGAGTTCATTTAAGCTCGAAAACTAGCTTTCCTATTGAACATTTCAAGAGTGAAAAGATGTCTTATGATGGCCGTTTATAGCTCGCGCGCTGTGACGTCACATGAATGGAATGAAATCTGGCGTCGATATGAGACCCGAAAATGTCCGCTTTTCCTCTCTGAAAAAATAAATTTTAACCCGATAAATTGATCTGATAGTACTATGTTCGATGTTTGGAATTGAATAAGATAGTTAGCGGGTTGCAATCAGTAAATAAAAAGAAATAGCGACGGTCTACATCTACACGGTCTACAGAGAATAACAATAAGAAATTAAGATATTATTGTTATTTAAATGGTGTAGACCGTAGACCGTGTAGATCGTCTCGAGTTTCATTTCCAGCTCAATGTCACGCCAGGATCTGGAGCCCAAAGAAAATAGGCCAGTGAAAGCAGTCCGATAAAATCGAAAGATATGGCGTGCAAACCACACTTCATTAGGATTGAAAGACCAAAGAAAATGTTACTTTGGGTTCTTTTGAGAACGAACAAGACACTGATCAGTTCAAAAAACAAAAACAAATGAAACAAGATCATATTGGTAACAATAGATTGCGAAATTTAAAATATATCCCGCGGTGATTTACAGAACAAAAGATAACTTCTATAGGACAGGCTTGATGCCGATAAAATGTTAAATCATTGTAATCGGACTCAGCCGTATGTCTATTCGCAGAGTTTAAGCAAATGCGGGGATGCGCATAGAGCCGGTTTTCGCTTCGCCAAAGTGAGCAATGAATGCAAAGGAAACAGTCGCATTGCTTAAAAAAACTGCCTTCATATTTCCTCTCTGAAGAGTAAAGATGAATACCAAATGTCGCTCAGTACGGAAGAAATTGGCATTAACCTAGATCAGACAATGCTATGCAAAATGGTTGAGACACTCCTCGTAAAAAACGATCTTCTTTGCCTTTCTAATTTTTTTTCCCCCTTGAGGTGTTAAGTTATTTCTTTTGACCCCCCTCTCCCCATTACAATGTTGTAACCGAAAAATTGGAACGTAAATTTGACGTGAAAACAACATTGATAGGGGGGAAGGGGATGTCAAACATAGAAAATCAATAATGTTTTAAAAAGAGCGAAATCATGAGAGTGTCTCAAGTATTTCTGCATAGCATTGTCCGAAAACACCTTTCCTTTCCTTTCAACACAGTAGACAACGATCAGGCCAATTTCAAAATACACACTTGGATAAACAAAATCGATTGTTTAGAGTTCATTTAAGCTCGAAAACTAGCTTTCCTATTGAACATTTCAAGAGTGAAAAGATGTCTTATGATGGCCGTTTATAGCTCGCGCGCTGTGACGTCACATGAATGGAATGAAATCTGGCGTCGATATGAGACCCGAAAATGTCCGCTTTTCCTCTCTGAAAAAATAAATTTTAACCCGATAAATTGATCTGATAGTACTATGTTCGATGTTTGGAATTGAATAAGATAGTTAGCGGGTTGCAATCAGTAAATAAAAAGAAATAGCGACGGTCTACATCTACACGGTCTACAGAGAATAACAATAAGAAATTAAGATATTATTGTTATTTAAATGGTGTAGACCGTAGACCGTGTAGATCGTCTCGAGTTTCATTTCCAGCTCAATGTCACGCCAGGATCTGGAGCCCAAAGAAAATAGGCCAGTGAAAGCAGTCCGATAAAATCGAAAGATATGGCGTGCAAACCACACTTCATTAGGATTGAAAGACAAAAGAAAATGTTACTTTGGGTTCTTTTGAGAACGAACAAGACACTGATCAGTTCAAAAAACAAAAACAAATGAAACAAGATCATATTGGTAACAATAGATTGCGAAATTTAAAATATATCCCGCGGTGATTTACAGAACAAAAGATAACTTCTATGCCGATAAAATGTTAAATCATTGTAATCGGACTCAGCCGTATGTCTATTCGCAGAGTTTAAGCAAATGCGGGGATGCGCATAGAGCCGGTTTTCGCTTCGCCAAAGTGAGCAATGAATGCGAAGGAAACAGTCGCATTGCTTAAAAAACTGCCTTCATATTTCCTCTCTGAAGAGTAAAGATGAATACCAAATGTCGCTCAGTACGGAAGAAATTGGCATTAACCTAGATCAGACAATGCTATGCAAAATGGTTGAGACACTCCTCGTAAAAAACGATCTTCTTTGCTTTTCTAATTTTTTTTCCCCCTTGAGGTGTTAAGTTATTTCTTTTGACCCCCCTCTCCCCATTACAATGTTGTAACCGAAAAATTGGAACGTAAATTTGACGTGAAAACAACATTGATAGGGGGGAAGGGGATGTCAAACATAGAAAATCAATAATGTTTTAAAAAGAGCGAAATCATGAGAGTGTCTCAAGTATTTCTGCATAGCATTGTCCGAAAACACCTTTCCTTTCCTTTCAACACAGTAGACAACGATCTGGCCAATTTCAAAATACACACTTGGATAAACAAAATCGATTGTTTAGAGTTCATTAAAGCTCGAAAACTAGCTTTCCTATGGAACATTTCAAGAGTGAAAAGATGTCTTATGATGGCCGTTTATAGCTCGCGCGCTGTGACGTCACATGAATGGAATGAAATCTGGCGTCGATATGAGACCCGAAAATGTCCGCTTTTCCTCTCTGAAAAAATAAATTTTAACCCGATAAATTGATCTGATAGTACTATGTTCGATGTTTGGAATTGAATAAGATAGTTAGCGGGTTGCAATCAGTAAATAAAAAGAAATAGCGACGGTCTACATCTACACGGTCTACAGAGAATAACAATAAGAAATTAAGATATTATTGTTATTTAAATGGTGTAGACCGTAGACCGTGTAGATCGTCTCGAGTTTCATTTCCAGCTCAATGTCACGCCAGGATCTGGAGCCCAAAGAAAATAGGCCAGTGAAAGCAGTCCGATAAAATCGAAAGATATGGCGTGCAAACCACACTTCATTAGGATTGAAAGACAAAAGAAAATGTTACTTTGGGTTCTTTTGAGAACGAACAAGACACTGATCAGTTCAAAAAACAAAAACAAATGAAACAAGATCATATTGGTAACAATAGATTGCGAAATTTAAAATATATCCCGCGGTGATTTACAGAACAAAAGATAACTTCTATGCCGATAAAATGTTAAATCATTGTAATCGGACTCAGCCGTATGTCTATTCGCAGAGTTTAAGCAAATGCGGGGATGCGCATAGAGCCGGTTTTCGCTTCGCCAAAGTGAGCAATGAATGCGAAGGAAACAGTCGCATTGCTTAAAAAACTGCCTTCATATTTCCTCTCTGAAGAGTAAAGATGAATACCAAATGTCGCTCAGTACGGAAGAAATTGGCATTAACCTAGATCAGACAATGCTATGCAAAATGGTTGAGACACTCCTCGTAAAAAACGATCTTCTTTGCCTTTCTAATTTTTTTTCCCCCTTGAGGTGTTAAGTTATTTCTTTTGACCCCCCTCTCCCCATTACAATGTTGTAACCGAAAAATTGGAACGTAAATTTGACGTGAAAACAACATTGATAGGGGGGAAGGGGATGTCAAACATAGAAAATCAATAATGTTTTAAAAAGAGCGAAATCATGAGAGTGTCTCAAGTATTTCTGCATAGCATTGTAGTTACTAAATGTTATTGTACTGAGTATTGCAATTATGAAGATCATACATAAAATACCAGAGCGTACATAGCACTCACTTTCTTTCCGAGAGCGCGAGAGGCACGTGGAAATTGGAGCAATAAAAAAAGAGGAGTTTAGTGGGGACTCAGTTCACGCGTCTCTCGCGCTTTCGGAAAAGACTGAAATGAATATCTGTTTGACTTATTTTAGAAGACGGAGAGATAAGACTTGGTTACTTTGATCCCGAAAAGCACAACCTGAGTAAAGGAGAACTCACCATGATTCCTGGAAAGGAGTTTATATGGCCAGGTATATATCATCTCATAACTCACTAACAATCTACGGAGCCGACAAATGGTACTCATGTACGGAGCCGACAAATGGTACTCATGTAGTAAGCTTGTCCCCGAGTGACCAAAGGCGAAAACGTCAAGGTGCTGATTCGTTCCCAGTCGAATGACTGGGGACGAGTCAGGTCTAGATGTATTGAGCCGTGTTTTCTTAGCAATGCGACTTATTTCAGTCAGGAATACAAGCAGTCCTTACTTACCCTCATAAATCGCCGAGCGAGAAGTGTCAAAAGTTTTTTCCCGCCTCGCCCCCATTTTTCGCGTTGCCATTTTTCCCCGCTCGTTTTCTTCGTTTCTCTTCCGACGAGCTGTGAAGCAACGAGGCACCTCGTCACCATGGTGCTCTTGGCGAGAACACCCTGGCAACGAGGTTGTCTATGAGGTTATGTAGGGACTGCATTGTTGTTGATCCTTTATGCGTGGCGCGGCAACAAGCAGGGACTGCATTGCTCTTAGTTTATTTTCGCCCGGGAAAAAAATCGACACAACAGTTCCAACAGTATCCGATTTAAATGAATAAGTGATCATCGCAGTTCTGAATGCAATTTTTGCAATTGCAATATAAGCCAGAAAAACAATTCTGGCTTCAACGGATTTGAACCCATGACCTCCGCGTTAGTAGTGCGATGCTCTACCAACTGAGCTATGAAGCCACACATTGGGAGCAGGTCATAATGTGTGGATTTACAAATACCCCCGGGGGGAGGGGTACTCCCTTATGTGGCCTATACGGGGACGTGCCGCTGGATAGGGTATGGGTTTTGGTCTCACTGCCCTGGACAGGGTATATAATTTCATGCGAGTCTGTCCTAAACAGGGTCTGAACCTGTCCTAAACAGGGTATGGTTGCACGATTGTGGTCGTAAAAATATGGTTTATACAGTATTTAGAGATCGGAGACGTTTGCCGCGTATCAGTAAAACGGGATTCGCTAAATTGCAACCTAAACAGGGTCCTAAAATAAAGGATGTTGCCCTACACAGGGTAGGTATTTTAGGGGTTTTATTGTTTATTTGCCTTAACAGGGTCAGGCTTTCGAACCCTCAGGGGCACCCCTATACCCAAACATGGGTCAAGTACCCCCCCCCCCGGGACAAATACTCATACAATATAAATTTTCTTTGTTTGATTATTGTTATTTTCAGATGGTAAACCTCCGAGGGATGAAGACCTTGTTAATGAACCATTAGTTAAAGCCAGCGTCAATCTGTTCTATCTGATGAGTTCGGTGGCTGCAGCAGGTTTACTGTCGGCTTTTGGATTTCTTTATATCAACTACCACTATAGATATCACAGGTGATTAGCAAATATACTTAGTTGCGGATTATCAACTTGCAGTTGACAAAGGTAAATTAATCGCCGTAGCGAATTTTGAAAAAACTGACGTTTCGAGCGTTAGCCCTTCGTCGGAACAAATGGAGGATTGTGGGTTGTGTGTGTGTGTTTATATACTGGAGTATGGAGTTACGTGATTGGAGGAAGCGTAGTAACGGAGGATGCACGAATCCCATGAGGAGCCAAGGCACCGACTTTAACTAAATGTTTTACTTGCCCGCCGACGCAGCACAACAGTTTCATCAGAAACTAATCACTTTATTGATTATCAAATATAGACAAACCAAAGAAACCACTCTAGCCAATCACTGAATGTTTTACTCTTTAGTATCATCAGGCAATCATCTCCAAGACTCAATAACGTCATTGTGATTGGCTGCATGCTGTCTTATTGCTGTGTGTTCGTGTATGGTGCCGAGGCTTTTGTTGAATCACTCGACACACACAGTGTCATCTGTAAGGTACGTTCACTATTTTGATTGCCCCACCCTCCCTCTCTTTAACTTTTTGAGTGCTCCCCTTGCTCTCTGTTAACTCTTAGTGCCCCACCCTTCTCCCTTTAAAGGAGCTACGTCACGGACGGCACATCTTGAAAAAAATTGCTAATTTTTTCAAGTTCACCGTTCGCAATCCGTCTTAATCTTCTCCATCCTCAACCATCCTTGTTCCTGTTTGGTTTATTATCACCTCTTTGGTGTTTTTCTACCTTAGTAAACTATTATTTTGAGGCTTTCTTCAGTTTGAAGGTGATTTTGCACTTTCGCAAAAAATGACTTAAAATATCATGACATAGCTTCTTTAAGGTTTGGAGAAACCGATGATCAATGCTCCTTTTGGCACATTAGTGTCCAGTCTCTGTCTCCGCGTTCTGACCTGACCGGAAGTCAAGTCATAAAGCGCGCGGAGTAGAGGGGTCGATCGCGAGGGACTGGACAAGGCATATTATACCCACAGTAGACCATTTGAATTATGGGTCCATTTGTACCAGACTTGTAAAATTCATCGATAATTTAATTAGACTTTCACTTGTACTGGTTGAGTTAGGTTGATATTGAGTTTGACTCTCGGTGCAGAAAGCACAGATTTCATCGTGCTCCGATAATGTCCATCCCTTTTTTCCTGCCACGTTATCACAAAACACCTTACCTCTTGTGATATTTTAGACTGTTTACAGCCTCTCTATTTTCTCGACGCTAACAGCGAGCGGAAGCGAGCGCGGAGCGCGAGGGGTGGGGAGCGGCTTCGCGCTCAGTTCCAGTTCGCTCGCGGCTACAACGATCTGAGAAAATAGATAGGCTGTGAACAGTCTAGTGATATTTATACTTTTGGTCTACAGATAAGATGGTGGATGTTCTCGCTGGCCTTCACTCTGGCATTTGGCACGATGTTTGTGAAAACATGGCGGGTTTATAAAATATTCACTAACAAGCAGCTTTACAAACAGGTCAGCGGCTGCATTTTGCAGGTCTGCACTTTAATCGCAAACGTAGATTTTAAACGTTGGAGTTTCAATCTCGACCTCAGAGCTCTTCTCTTTTGCGCATGACTGATTGACTGACGATCCTTGCGTAGTCAAGAAAAGCGAAGGTCTGGGGTCGATAATAGTTGGAGTTTCTTTTTCAATGATATATGGTTTATCTCTAGTTGGACAGGGGTTGGATAAAGGAATATCCCAGTGCACGTCACCTGTATTTAGCAGGCACTTAAGTGTCTCCCAAGAGTACGCGCTAGTGCGAAAGTACCCTTCTAACTCTTCTACCTCTTTTTGATCATTATTTCGTTAGCCCCTTAATCTGTGTATCTGTACTGGCCCCTTATTTGCGCCCCTTTTTTAACACCTTGACTTTATTTGACCTCTTAGTTTCTATGGCCTAGCGTAATTGTTGTGGTCTGTTATCTGTTGTTTCATACACCAATGATATGGGTCATTGATAAAGTAGTAGTGACAGTCGATGTCAGTGGATGATGTAAAACTGTATCGTAAGCTGGTGCTTTGGGGTCAATTACTGCTGACAAACGTGTCAAATTTATTTATTTTTGTTTGTTTGTTGTTTACAGCTGGGCTCACTGCACGATCGTCACTTATTCGGGATTGTGTGCGGACTTGTTTGTTTAGATGTGGCGTATCTAACCGCATGGGAAATAACAGACCCTATTACAAGTAGTCATAGACATCTAAGCAAGGTAAACAACAACAACAACAACAACAACAACAGCAGCAACAACAACAAAACAACGTCATGGGTTCAAATCCCGTTGAAGCCCTGAATTTTAATAGACAATATTCGTATTCTCACGGTTGGAATGGAACTAGCTTGCAATCGAGGCTCATGCGGGGGAATATCATTAAAAATATTTGCATTTGAAAAGATTCCCCCGCATGAGCCTCGATTGCAAGCTAGTTCCATTCCAACCGTGAGAATACGAATATTGTCAAATCACCTCTATCCGCAGTTCATATAACATTTCATTCATATTTTGAATCACTTAATTTATTTTTCTAGAGTACTTTTACACAACATTTTGTTTTTATTGCAGTGCAAAGTTTTCTAGTGAGGTAATTTTTTAATTTTATTCTCCCGACTATAGGACATATCTCCAGATGGCCACGATTCAACTCAAGGATATTTCATAATCTGTACCTCCGATAACGAAAACCTGTGGTCGACCTTTTGGGCAACATGGAAAAGCCTGTTGCTGGTTATCGGGCTTTTCCTGGCTTGGGAAACAAGGCATGTGAGCTTCCCTTCACTGAATGACTCCAAGTACATCGGCATGAGCGTTTACAATGTAGTCATCATGATCTTGATCACAGTTTCTCTGTCTTTTGTGGTCGGCACAAATCACATCCAAGCCAAGTATGCCTTGTATACCACCGCCTTCAATGTCATCTCCAGTTTCACCCTTCTGTTGCTGTTTGTACCAAAGGTAAGCGGTTACGAGACTTGGAGGATAACATAACGGTCGGGCCTCCGACACGGGAATGAGCTAGCCTGCGTGGCAGGCGTATAAAGGGGAGGGAGGGGAGTTCGACGCGCGCGAAGCGCGATGGAGTGGAAGGGGGAACGCCTGCAACCACGCTATTGTTTTTGCCATTCCGCCCCTAATTAGTTTTGACAGTTTTCACGCGCACTTGATTAAATATGCAAGATATCTTTGAAATCATGCATGTAAATTGATAACAACCTGGAATCATTCAAATACTTAAATGACATATAACTGACCAATCAGAACAACCGATTAACTACTTTATTGACATTTCATTAATTCTGGCCAATCACGATTTTTGCGTCCAGAATGTGGACGTAAAATACTAAGAAAACAATAGCGTGGTTGCAGGCGTTCCCGTAAGCCCTCCCGCCGATCGCGCTTCGCGCTCTTTCTTCGCGCGCGCCGAACTCCCCTCCCTCCCCTTTATACTCGTGCCACGCAGGCTAGGAATGAGCCCGCGGTTTTCTTCCCCGAAGTTGCTAAGCAACATGACGTATTTGCTGGCGCGATTGCTTCCTGAGTACTCGTGAGTGCTCACGCTAGCTTTTGATTGGATAAAAAGATTCGGAAACTCTTTGAGACCGCGTATTCAATATGACCTCCGCATTAACAACAAGGAGCTATTTCAAAAAGAAATAGTGTTTCGTTTCCGGAACGATTGGAAGGTCGGGAAACTTTGGGGAGACCTGGGTTTTAGTACTTGCTGAGAATATCCTGGGGCAAGGGTGAGTATTATGGGTCCACGGCTTCACGGTCGCGAGTGTGGAATTGGCTCACAATCGACAATCAAAGTCTAGCAGTTGCCTCCCCTAGTCTTTAAACTTTTGAAATTACCTAGTGAAAACTTGCGTCAGCTCATACATGTCCTCTTTGGCTAGGCGTTATTTTCGTATGGGACGTTGAAGACGACCGATTCCAGCCGAGAGGCCCGAAAAACATCCGAATAAAGCTCGGTGCGGCCCGAGCAATTAACCCGTAAACATCTTTCCCTCAACTTCCCGTTCCTCGTTCCCCGTTTCCCCATTCTCGGTTCCCTGTTTTAGAAATAGCCAAGATATTAAGTCAATAACAAAGTTGAAAATACAGCTAGAATATTTACATTACAATTAAACACGGAAACAGATATCTTTGTATTTTTCGCCAATACATCGCTTTAATCGAACTTTGAAGCATTTCAGTCGTCAAATATTTCTATTTGTAATACATTTGAATTTCTTATTGTCTCCGTGGCGATCATTTTATCGATACTTGAACAACATGTGTTCGCCAGTTTGTTTGTCTTGGCTAGAACATGTTTACATTTCAAGCTACGAGGGTTATTCTGATTGGACAGTAGCCCCACTGTGTAAATAGTTCACATCGGATCAAAAACAATACCGTTTCGTTTCTGAGGAAACGAAACAAAAATAGATTCAACGCGGCTAGTATTAACTTTATTCCCTAATTTGATGTAAGAGCTCCCTTTGGTCCAGGTTCGAGCCCTGTCTGGGGTCACTGTGTTGTGTTCTTGGGCAAGACCTGACTCGTCCCCAGTCGTCTCTCTTGTCTCCTTTGTTGGGAATTGCAAGACGCGGGGGATGCTGGGAAGGAAGAAAGCCTTTCCTCCTTCCCATCACCCCTTGCGTTCCCCTCGGCCGCGCTTTAAATAAAATAGGAGACAAGAGAGACGACTGGGGACGAGTCAGGGGCAAGACACTTTAAATCAACAACATGGTCCTAATGTCAACGTCATCATTTCTGCAAGTATCAGTTGGGAGAATTTCATTACTCATCAAAACAATTTCCCTTTGTGATCAGCTGTTTTATTCTCCCACCCATTTTTATTTATATTTTAAGGAGAACTTATGTGTCGATCAATAAAGTATTGTTCTGTTTTTCTTCACCAACAGATTGCCAAAATAATGGGAGGAACAACCTACCCAGAACAAACACCTGATGTTGTTAACGGGACAACTCCGTTCAACAGTTTCTGCTGCGAGCAGCGGCGACATCACGAGTGCCCGCACTGCAAGTGTAAATAAATAAATCTGAACATGAAAATAGTCATGCCAATGTGATACACGTGATATACGCTGGCTTATAATGCCAAAAATTGGTTTACAGTGATTTTTATAATCCATTCAGTCGGACGCGGCGCACGTCGAGTTATGGGACTCATGCAGAAGAGAAAGCCCCGGTGCTCCCTGTTTTCCCGCGACGAAATGCAACGGAGTCTGGAGACTGGGGACGAGGCAGGCAAGGATGGCTAAGTTTGGGGGAAGATTGAGACAGATGTATTGCGGATATTGTTTCGATACTGTTAAATAACTTTATTTGGTACATGGCTTCTTTCTACAACTAAATATGTAATGTCCTAGGTCCTTAGTTAAAAACAAATTTACTGAGGTGAATTTGAGGTACCATTCAATCATACAAAATTGAACCCGAACGCATAAACATAAGTATTGAGAAAATATCTTCAATATTTTTCTTTTGTCAGTTTTATGATTTCTCCTTTTCGAAAAACGCTACAACTGTAACATGTTTCCGTGCTAGTAATGGCCCTTTCAACGCATTGACACCTGACTCGTCCCCAGTCTTCTCTCAGTCTCCTATAAAAAGACTCCCAAGGAGAGAGACAAGAGAGACGACTGGGGACGAGTCAGCATTGATACAAACGGTGACGGCAAAGAGAACTCGAAACAATCAGAAACAATGTCTGTTTACCAAGGCTGACATGTATGTCATAATTAAACTGTCAGGAAAACTTGCAGCTGTTACATAAGTCAATCACTTATGGGTAATTACATTCAAAGCGTCTGGGCAAAAGTTAAATATATTCAATAAAAAAATAACCTTTTTGAATGAAAGGAAATCATATTCACAATATTATGATAGGTCATCATAAAACGAGTGTTTCAGGGACACGTAGATATCAAAGGAAGGTATCGAGGGAAGTAGGTATCAAGTGGAACGAAAGTTATGTTCCTTCCTCCCACCATTTATTTATATATTGATCTACATCAGATTCAGTTTCGATCTGCGGTATATATAATTAATGTATCCCTAGTTACAGATCGACGTTCTGTTGAAATGTATACTTCGGTCACACTAATCGAAAAAGCAGTTATAATTGTAATCTTTTTTCATCCCTGACGGAGTTTTAACTTTCCGTGCAGCGAAAGAGCGTTTTGAATTCATTTTTAACGATTTGTCGAATTTCCTTCATTTTCCAACCAAAGACTATTGGGTTTAACGAAGAATTAAGCATTAACAAGGAAGTGGTGAACTGCACTGTCCCTTGTAAAACGACACTTGGGCCCGAAGCTAATAACACTGTAAAGGTAATGAGGTATGGGAGATAACAAACCTCGAATACCACAAATACATACAGCGTTTTAATGGCTAAGTTGCTGTTTCGAGCCAAGTTTGTGACGTTCGACAGATGGTTGGCTACTTGAGCTTGGCTGTTAATACTTGCTTGGTGACGACGAGCTACAAAATAAACTTTGGTGTACACGATGCTGAGTAAAAGCATACAACCATAACCAAAAACAAGCAGAATTATTTCTCCAACTTGAAAATAATAGAAGACCCCTGTGAACACAGCAGTTAGCGTTACAATCCACGCTGCAGCAACCGCTATAACAACTCGATTTGGCGTGACTAGTTCATTATATCGAAGATGCAGAGTTATTGCAAGGAACCTATCGACACCAATCAACGTTACCATTTGGAAGGAGATACTCGATAGAGAAGACGTTAGTATGAAAAACGCCATAAGAATTTCATGAATATTTTCGCAGTCATAACTTTGGCGAATTCCGGTAATGACTGCGACATACAGTGGATGGCCCAGTACCCCAACGCTTAGATCAGTAAGAGCCAAACCTTGCATCAGACGTCGTGATGTCGACGGGATAGATGAAGCCTTTTGTAGTGCGAAAATGATCAGCACGTTTCCCAGGATTGCTGTCAAAGACAGTACACCATGTAGTACACACAGAGTGAGATAGAGTGCATCTAGGTCTTCAGCTTTGGCGTAAAACTTATGAAGGACTTCGAGGCAAAGATCAAATGTAACTCCCATTTTAAACTCAATGTTAAACTTTCGAATGCATTAACACTTCTAGATTTGGTTAAGTCTGCCGGAGTTCGTGTCAGTGTGCAACTGACGCAAGACCTCCTTCTGGCAAATTTATGTATTCCGGCAACACAATTAAACGCGTTTAGGTTTAGGTCGATTAAAAATTCAACAGCTACTGTTAACATTACCAAACACCTGCCCCAGGTCTCAATTCTTCATCCTTTTGCGGCTAATTTTTGATCATTTTTTTGGTCACCACGATTGTTCACCTATAAAGTTGTTTGCTTTCCTTTCCTTTCCTTTTCTAAACTTTAAAGATTCGTTCTGCAAAGTCAAGTGAACGATAAGGTACTTCAACTCTTGAAAAACCGAAAGCAATTCTTGCGCGCGGGGAAATTAAAATTCAACAGACTTATTTACGTCTTTGTTTCAGTGTCTTCAATTATAAGACAGTTCTAAATTGTCATTTACTTTAAGGGACATTTTTTTAAATGCGGTATGATGAAGGTACTAAGCGAGTAGGAAAAAGTGACACGATAATAAAATGGAATGAAAACGACAATATAAAATTGCCAAAACTACAATATAATTCTGTGAAATCCAATATAGAATCTAAGATAACTCGATGGAAGGCCGCATTTATTTATTTGTTTTCAGCTGGTTACGAATTTTCTTCAGTTGTTGGAGGGTCTCTTGAATATGCAAATTTAATTTCAATTAGAATAAAACAGGCACATATCCTAATTTGTTTTTTTCAGTTGAACATATTGGATCTCTCTCCGGAGAAATATATTTTTGTTATCTCTAGGCATACAAAGTATTCTCTTGCATCCGTGACCGCGATATAAAACTAGGTAAAGATGATAGGAGCTACGTCACGGTTTGTGCAACTTGAAAAAATCGGGCCAATTTTTTCAAGTTGGTCCTTCACAATCCGTCTTAATCTTCTCCATCCTCAACCATCCTTGTTCCTGTACATGTTTGGTTTATTATTACCTCGTTGGTTTTTTTCTACCTTAGTAAACTGTTATGTTGAGGCTTCTTCAATTTCTTCGTTCTTTTTTCGTTTACCGGCCATCATTCTCCTTCCTGTGTCAGCAGTATTGACCCAGTATTTACCGGTGCTCCAATTAATCACACGTTCTGTTGAGTTGCCGGATTGCTTCATACGAAGCGGCGTGTTTTTACGCTGTATTTCTTTTTTAATTTGATTAAAATCCACTGCCAAGTGTTTGCATAGCGTAAAGCAAACATGGAAGCGAGCGTATGTGAAGAATAAAATAGCAAACTACGTTTTTTTAAAACGGCCTAACACATTTAGCACAATTAGGTATACTGATCTTCCATGAAAAAGTCATCGATAATTCATAAAGAAAATACAAAAGAAATAAATGTTTAATGAGTGTATTTATATTTGATAAAGATACGGTTGAACTTTTAGCTCAATTTTCTCGTCTAAAACAAACTAAAATTTCAAGATAAGGATCAGATTTAATAGATTTAGGGAGAAGTTTTTGAAGTCTCTCAGAACGTGTTTTATCAGGCCGGTCTAAAAACACTCGGCTTCGTCAATTAAAAACTGATAAAACACGGCTGCTCGTTTTTTAAACTATACATAAAACATATAAAGACGCCAAAGCCATGAAATATACCCTGAAAACAGTAATACATGGCTTTGGCTTCAATATTTGTTAGAGAAGAACTTGAAGAACTGAAGTAGTAGTAGATACAGTCGGTGCATGTCAGTGAATATTTTACAATATTTTACTCACTCGCTGCGCTCGTTCGTAAAATATTGTTTTTACCACTCGAAAATAATATTCATATCTTCGCGCCGCCGTGTAATATCCTCTATATATTGAGAAAATATCTTCAATATGTTTCTTTTGTCAGTTTTATGATTTCTCCTTTTCGAAAAACGCTACAACTGTAGAATGTTTCCGTGCTAGTAATGGCCCTTTCAACGCATTCACACCTGACTCGTCCCCAGTCTTCTCTCAGTCTCCTATAAAAAGACTCCCAAGGAGAGAGACAAGAGAGACGACTGGGGACGAGTCAGCATTGATACAAACGGTGACGGCAAAGAGAACTCGAAACAATCAGAAACAATGTCTGTTTACCAAGGCTGACATGTATGTCATAATTAAACTGTCAGGAAAACTTGCAGCTGTTACATAAGTCAATCACTTATGGGTAATTACATTCAAAGCGTCTGGGCAACAGTTAAATATATTCAAATAAAAAAATAACCTTTTTGAATGAAAGGAAATCATATTCACAATATTATGATAGGTCATCATAAAACGAGTGTTTCAGGGACACGTAGATATCAAAGGAGGGTATCGAGGGAAGTAGGTATCAAGTGGAACGAAAGTTATGTTCCTTCCTCCCACCATTTATTTATATATTGATTATATGTTGATTTAGCTACATCAGATTCTGTTTCGATCTGTGGTATTGTAAGAGCATATTTTGGGTTAATATTATGTTTAGTAGTTTTGGGTATTTAAGATAAGAAATAAATCTTACGTTTCAGGTGATGGGTTTAAAATAATATAAAACGTCGAACTTTATAGTTCTTTTGAATCAAAATATCAAATTGTAATTTCATAGCTATCGTTTCTTAATTACAGAGTGAGTTTCAGCTGTCGAAGTTTTCTAAACAAGTGATTTCTTTTATTAAGCAATTTGCGTAAGATGGCAAGCTTTCTAAATAAGCAATTTCCTTTTCAATAAAAGTATAACGAACTATTTATTTTAGACTGTGAAATGCTCGCACATCTTGAGGAAAGCTCGCATACTAATATACTTTATGTATATTATTAAAACCTAGCTTCCCTCCATGTTTTCAACACCTTCTAAGTTCTTTGTTCTCGATTCGTGAACTTAAGGCCTAAAATCAATGCCTTCCTCATCTTAGATAGCCTGCGTAGCAAGCGTTCCTGTACGAACGAAAAGCTTTTTCCGCGATCGAAGAACTTTTTCTGCATTTTGGCCGCGCGAAAATTGGGGCGAGAGCAAAAAAGACGGAGTGGGGGAGGGGGTCCCTCCCCCACCCACCCGAGCGACTTTTTTGCTCTCGCCCCAATTTTCGCGCGGCCAAAATGCAGAAAAAGCTCTTCGATCGCGGAAAAAGCTCTTCGTTCGTACAGGAACGCTTGCTACGCAGGCTACATCTTAGACTTAACTTTCTTTTAATGGCAACTTAGGAAAAGTTGACATCGTATTATAGGTCTGTTTACTTTACTCTTTAAGAATTCCTTATTCGAGTTATTTCTTGAAGTACAGAATGTTGCACAAGTAAACATAACTAGCCTAATTTAAGATTCTTTTATTTCTGAGACCACTAGCAGCTGAAACCACCTCATAAGACCTAAACGAAGTTGTTTATCTTTAGTGTTAACAGTAGTTATTTACGAATATGTAATTTAGGCATAAATAGAAGCACTTATTAACAGCAAGTCAGTTGAATTGAGTTGAATTCAGTTGAATTCAGTTGAGAACGGAGCTCGATGTGTATAGAGCTAAGCTCAATGATGTAAGAACTGTACACCAACACTTGATAATTGTACTCGTTGAGTCCACATTAAAGCAAAGTTCAGACACAATTTGGAATCATCTTTCATCCGTCACGCTGTTCAAGAACATCTTAAATCTGTTCGGTAACAGTATATATAATTAATGTATCCCTAGTTACAGATCGACGTTCTGTTGAAATGTATACTTCGGTCACACTAATCGAAAAGGCAGTTATACATGATTGTAATCTTTTTTCATCCCTGACGGAGTTTTAACTTTCTGCGCAGCGAAAAAGCGTTTTGAATTCATTTTTAACGATTTGTCGAATTTCCTTCATTTTCCAACCAAAGACTATTGGGTTTAACGAAGAATTAAGCATTAACAAGGAAGTGGTGAACTGCACTGTCCCTTGTAAAACGACAATCGGGCCTGAAGCTAATAACACTGTAAAGGTAATGAGGTATGGGAGATAACAAACCTCGAATACCACAAATACATACAGCGTTTTAATGGCTAAGTTGCTGTTTCGAGCCAAGTTTGTGATGTTCGACAGATGGTTGGCTACTTGAGCTTGGCTGTTAATACTTGCTTGGTGACGACGCGCTACAAAATAAACTTTGGTGTACACGATGCTGAGTAAAAGCATACAACCATAACCAAAAACAAGCATAATTATTTTTCCAACTTGAAAATAATAGAAGACCCCTGTGAACACAGCAGTTAGCGTTACAATACACGCTGCAGCAACCGCTATAACAACTCGATTTGGCGTGACTAGTTCATTATATCGAAGATGCAGAGTTATTGCAAGGAACCTATCGACACCAATCAACGTTACCATTTGGAAGGAGATACTCGATAGTGAAGACGTTAGTATGAAAAACGCCATAAGAATTTCATGAATATTTTCGCAGTCATAACTTTGGCGAATTCCGGTAATGACTGCGACATACAGTGGATGGCCCAGTACCCCAACGCTTAGATCAGTAAGAGCCAAACCTTGCATCAGACGTCGTGATGTCGACGGGATAGATGAAGCCTTTTGTAGTGCGAAAATGATCAGCACGTTTCCCAGGATTGCTGTCAAAGACAGTACACCGTGTAGTACACACAGAGTGAGATAGAGTGCATCTAGGTCTTCAGCTTTGGCGTAAAACTTATGAAGGGCTTCGAGGCAAAGATCAAATGTAACTCCCATTTTAAACTCAATGTCAAACTTTCGAATGCATTAACACTTCTAGATTTGGTTAAGTCTGCCGGAGTTCGTGTCAGTGTGCAACTGACGCAAGACCTCCTTCTGGCAAATTTATGTATTCCGGCAACACAATTAAACGCGTTTAGGTTTAGGTCGATTAAAAATTCAACAGCTACTGTTAACATTACCAAACACCTGCCCCAGGTCTCAATTCTTCAGCCTTTTGCGGCTAATTTTTGATCATTTTTTTGGTCACCACGATTGTTCACCTATAAAGTTGTTTGCTTTCCTTTCCTTTCCTTTTCTAAACTTTAAAGATTCGTTCTGCAAAGTCAAGTGAACGATAAGGTACTTCAACTCTTGAAAAACCGAAAGCAATTCTTGCGCGCGGGGAAATTAAAATTCAACAGACTTATTTACGTCTTTGTTTCAGTGTCTTCAATTATAAGACAGTTCTAAATTGTCATTTACTTTAAGGGACATTTTTTTAAATGCGGTATGATGAAGGTACTAAGCGAGTAGGAAAAAGTGACACGATAATAAAATGGAATGAAAACGACAATATAAAATTGCCAAAACTACAATATAATTCTGTGAAATCCAATATAGAATCTAAGATAACTCGATGGAAGGCCGCATTTATTTATTTGTTTTCAGCTGGTTACGAATTTTCTTCAGTTGTTGGAGGGTCTCTTGAATATGCAAATTTAATTTCAATTAGAATAAAACAGGCACATATCCTAATTTGTTTTTTTCAGTTGAACATATTGGATCTCTTTCCGGAGAAATATATTTTTGTTATCTCTAGGCATACAAAGTATTCTCTTGCTTCCGTGACCGCGATATAAAACTAGGTAAAGATGATAGGAGCTACGTCACGGTTTGTGCAACTTGAAAAAATCGGGCCAATTTTTTCAAGTTGGTCCTTCACAATCCGTCTTAATCTTCTCCATCCTCAACCATCCTTGTTCCTGTACATGTTTGGTTTATTATTACCTCTTTGGTTTTTTTCTACCTTAGTAAGGCTTCTTCAATTTGAAGGTTATTTTGCACTTCGCAAAAATGACTTAAAATGTCGTGACATAGCTCCTTTAAACGAATTCTTCGTTCTTTTTTCGTTTACCGGCCATCATTCTCCTTCCTGTGTCAGCAGTATTGACCCAGTATTTACCGGTGCTCCAATTAATCACACGTTCTGTTGAGTTGGCGGATTGCTTCATACGAAGCGGCGTGTTTTTACGCTGTATTTCTTTTTTAATTTGATTAAAATCCACTGCCAAGTGTTTGCATAGCGTAAAGCAAACATGGAAGCGAGCGTATGTGAAGAATAAAATAGCAAACTACGTTTTTTTTAAACGGCCTAACACATTTAGCACAATTAGGTATACTGATCTTCCATGAAAAAGTCATCGATAATTCATAAAGAAAATACAAAAGAAATAAATGTTTAATGAGTGTATTTATATTTGATAAAGATACGGTTGAACTTTTAGCTCAATTTTCTCGTCTAAAACAAACTAAAATTTCAAGATAAGGATCAGATTTAATAGATTTAGGGAGAAGTTTTTGAAGTCTCTCAGAACGTGTTTTATCAGGCCGGTCTAAAAACACTCGGCTTCGTCAATTAAAAACTGATAAAACACGGCTGCTCGTTTTTTAAACTATACATAAAACATATAAAGACGCCAAAGCCATGAAATATACCCTGAAAACAGTAATACATGGCTTTGGCTTCAATATTTGTTAGAGAAGAACTTGAAGAACTGAAGTAGTAGTAGATACAGTCGGTGCATGTCAGTGAATATTTTACAATATTTTACTCACTCGCTGCGCTCGTTCGTAAAATATTGTTTTTACCACTCGAAAATAATATTCATATCTTCGCGCCGCCGTGTAATATCCTCTATATATTGAGAAAATATCTTCAATATGTTTCTTTTGTCAGTTTTATGATTTCTCCTTTTCGAAAAACGCTACAACTGTAGAATGTTTCCGTGCTAGTAATGGCCCTTTCAACGCATTCACACCTGACTCGTCCCCAGTCTTCTCTCAGTCTCCTATAAAAAGACTCCCAAGGAGAGAGACAAGAGAGACGACTGGGGACGAGTCAGCATTGATACAAACGGTGACGGCAAAGAGAACTCGAAACAATCAGAAACAATGTCTGTTTACCAAGGCTGACATGTATGTCATAATTAAACTGTCAGGAAAACTTGCAGCTGTTACATAAGTCAATCACTTATGGGTAATTACATTCAAAGCGTCTGGGCAACAGTTAAATATATTCAAATAAAAAAATAACCTTTTTGAATGAAAGGAAATCATATTCACAATATTATGATAGGTCATCATAAAACGAGTGTTTCAGGGACACGTAGATATCAAAGGAGGGTATCGAGGGAAGTAGGTATCAAGTGGAACGAAAGTTATGTTCCTTCCTCCCACCATTTATTTATATATTGATTATATGTTGATTTAGCTACATCAGATTCTGTTTCGATCTGTGGTATTGTAAGAGCATATTTTGGGTTAATATTATGTTTAGTAGTTTTGGGTATTTAAGATAAGAAATAAATCTTACGTTTCAGGTGATGGGTTTAAAATAATATAAAACGTCGAACTTTATAGTTCTTTTGAATCAAAATATCAAATTGTAATTTCATAGCTATCGTTTCTTAATTACAGAGTGAGTTTCAGCTGTCGAAGTTTTCTAAACAAGTGATTTCTTTTATTAAGCAATTTGCGTAAGATGGCAAGCTTTCTAAATAAGCAATTTCCTTTTCAATAAAAGTATAACGAACTATTTATTTTAGACTGTGAAATGCTCGCACATCTTGAGGAAAGCTCGCATACTAATATACTTTATGTATATTATTAAAACCTAGCTTCCCTCCATGTTTTCAACACCTTCTAAGTTCTTTGTTCTCGATTCGTGAACTTAAGGCCTAAAATCAATGCCTTCCTCATCTTAGATAGCCTGCGTAGCAAGCGTTCCTGTACGAACGAAAAGCTTTTTCCGCGATCGAAGAACTTTTTCTGCATTTTGGCCGCGCGAAAATTGGGGCGAGAGCAAAAAAGACGGAGTGGGGGAGGGGGTCCCTCCCCCACCCACCCGAGCGACTTTTTTGCTCTCGCCCCAATTTTCGCGCGGCCAAAATGCAGAAAAAGCTCTTCGATCGCGGAAAAAGCTCTTCGTTCGTACAGGAACGCTTGCTACGCAGGCTACATCTTAGACTTAACTTTCTTTTAATGGCAACTTAGGAAAAGTTGACATCGTATTATAGGTCTGTTTACTTTACTCTTTAAGAATTCCTTATTCGAGTTATTTCTTGAAGTACAGAATGTTGCACAAGTAAACATAACTAGCCTAATTTAAGATTCTTTTATTTCTGAGACCACTAGCAGCTGAAACCACCTCATAAGACCTAAACGAAGTTGTTTATCTTTAGTGTTAACAGTAGTTATTTACGAATATGTAATTTAGGCATAAATAGAAGCACTTATTAACAGCAAGTCAGTTGAATTGAGTTGAATTCAGTTGAATTCAGTTGAGAACGGAGCTCGATGTGTATAGAGCTAAGCTCAATGATGTAAGAACTGTACACCAACACTTGATAATTGTACTCGTTGAGTCCACATTAAAGCAAAGTTCAGACACAATTTGGAATCATCTTTCATCCGTCACGCTGTTCAAGAACATCTTAAATCTGTTCGGTAACAGTATATATAATTAATGTATCCCTAGTTACAGATCGACGTTCTGTTGAAATGTATACTTCGGTCACACTAATCGAAAAGGCAGTTATACATGATTGTAATCTTTTTTCATCCCTGACGGAGTTTTAACTTTCTGCGCAGCGAAAAAGCGTTTTGAATTCATTTTTAACGATTTGTCGAATTTCCTTCATTTTCCAACCAAAGACTATTGGGTTTAACGAAGAATTAAGCATTAACAAGGAAGTGGTGAACTGCACTGTCCCTTGTAAAACGACAATCGGGCCTGAAGCTAATAACACTGTAAAGGTAATGAGGTATGGGAGATAACAAACCTCGAATACCACAAATACATACAGCGTTTTAATGGCTAAGTTGCTGTTTCGAGCCAAGTTTGTGATGTTCGACAGATGGTTGGCTACTTGAGCTTGGCTGTTAATACTTGCTTGGTGACGACGCGCTACAAAATAAACTTTGGTGTACACGATGCTGAGTAAAAGCATACAACCATAACCAAAAACAAGCATAATTATTTTTCCAACTTGAAAATAATAGAAGACCCCTGTGAACACAGCAGTTAGCGTTACAATACACGCTGCAGCAACCGCTATAACAACTCGATTTGGCGTGACTAGTTCATTATATCGAAGATGCAGAGTTATTGCAAGGAACCTATCGACACCAATCAACGTTACCATTTGGAAGGAGATACTCGATAGTGAAGACGTTAGTATGAAAAACGCCATAAGAATTTCATGAATATTTTCGCAGTCATAACTTTGGCGAATTCCGGTAATGACTGCGACATACAGTGGATGGCCCAGTACCCCAACGCTTAGATCAGTAAGAGCCAAACCTTGCATCAGACGTCGTGATGTCGACGGGATAGATGAAGCCTTTTGTAGTGCGAAAATGATCAGCACGTTTCCCAGGATTGCTGTCAAAGACAGTACACCGTGTAGTACACACAGAGTGAGATAGAGTGCATCTAGGTCTTCAGCTTTGGCGTAAAACTTATGAAGGGCTTCGAGGCAAAGATCAAATGTAACTCCCATTTTAAACTCAATGTCAAACTTTCGAATGCATTAACACTTCTAGATTTGGTTAAGTCTGCCGGAGTTCGTGTCAGTGTGCAACTGACGCAAGACCTCCTTCTGGCAAATTTATGTATTCCGGCAACACAATTAAACGCGTTTAGGTTTAGGTCGATTAAAAATTCAACAGCTACTGTTAACATTACCAAACACCTGCCCCAGGTCTCAATTCTTCAGCCTTTTGCGGCTAATTTTTGATCATTTTTTTGGTCACCACGATTGTTCACCTATAAAGTTGTTTGCTTTCCTTTCCTTTCCTTTTCTAAACTTTAAAGATTCGTTCTGCAAAGTCAAGTGAACGATAAGGTACTTCAACTCTTGAAAAACCGAAAGCAATTCTTGCGCGCGGGGAAATTAAAATTCAACAGACTTATTTACGTCTTTGTTTCAGTGTCTTCAATTATAAGACAGTTCTAAATTGTCATTTACTTTAAGGGACATTTTTTTAAATGCGGTATGATGAAGGTACTAAGCGAGTAGGAAAAAGTGACACGATAATAAAATGGAATGAAAACGACAATATAAAATTGCCAAAACTACAATATAATTCTGTGAAATCCAATATAGAATCTAAGATAACTCGATGGAAGGCCGCATTTATTTATTTGTTTTCAGCTGGTTACGAATTTTCTTCAGTTGTTGGAGGGTCTCTTGAATATGCAAATTTAATTTCAATTAGAATAAAACAGGCACATATCCTAATTTGTTTTTTTCAGTTGAACATATTGGATCTCTTTCCGGAGAAATATATTTTTGTTATCTCTAGGCATACAAAGTATTCTCTTGCTTCCGTGACCGCGATATAAAACTAGGTAAAGATGATAGGAGCTACGTCACGGTTTGTGCAACTTGAAAAAATCGGGCCAATTTTTTCAAGTTGGTCCTTCACAATCCGTCTTAATCTTCTCCATCCTCAACCATCCTTGTTCCTGTACATGTTTGGTTTATTATTACCTCTTTGGTTTTTTTTCTACCTTAGTAAGGCTTCTTCAATTTGAAGGTTATTTTGCACTTCGCAAAAATGACTTAAAATGTCGTGACATAGCTCCTTTAAACGAATTCTTCGTTCTTTTTTCGTTTACCGGCCATCATTCTCCTTCCTGTGTCAGCAGTATTGACCCAGTATTTACCGGTGCTCCAATTAATCACACGTTCTGTTGAGTTGGCGGATTGCTTCATACGAAGCGGCGTGTTTTTACGCTGTATTTCTTTTTTAATTTGATTAAAATCCACTGCCAAGTGTTTGCATAGCGTAAAGCAAACATGGAAGCGAGCGTATGTGAAGAATAAAATAGCAAACTACGTTTTTTTTAAACGGCCTAACACATTTAGCACAATTAGGTATACTGATCTTCCATGAAAAAGTCATCGATAATTCATAAAGAAAATACAAAAGAAATAAATGTTTAATGAGTGTATTTATATTTGATAAAGATACGGTTGAACTTTTAGCTCAATTTTCTCGTCTAAAACAAACTAAAATTTCAAGATAAGGATCAGATTTAATAGATTTAGGGAGAAGTTTTTGAAGTCTCTCAGAACGTGTTTTATCAGGCCGGTCTAAAAACACTCGGCTTCGTCAATTAAAAACTGATAAAACACGGCTGCTCGTTTTTTAAACTATACATAAAAAATATAAAGACGCCAAAGCCATGAAATATACCCTGAATACAATAATACATGGCTTTGGCTTCAATATTTGTTAGAGAAGAACTTGAAGAACTGAAGTAGTAGTAGATACAGTCGGTGCATGTCGGTGAATATTTTACAATATTTTACTCACTCGCTGCGCACGTTCGTAAAATATTGTTTTTACCACTCGAAAATAAAATTCATATCTTCGCGCCGCCGTGTAATATCCTCTATATATTGAGAAAATATCTTCAATATTTTTCTTTTGTCAGTTTTATGATTTCTCCTTTTCGAAAAACGCTACAACTGTAGCATGTTTCCGTGCTAGTAATGGCCCTTTCAACGCATTGACACCTGACTCGTCCCCAGTCTTCTCTCAGTCTCCTATTAATATTTAAGACTCCCAAGAAGAGAGACAAGAGAGACGACTGGGGACGAGTCAGCATTGACACAAACGGTGACGGCAAAGGGAACTCGAAACAATCAGAAACAATGTCTGTTTACCGAGGCTGACATAAACATCATAATTAAACTGTCAGGAAAACTTGCAGCTGTTACATAAGTCAATCACTTATGGGTAATTACATTCAAAGCGTCTGGGCAAAAGTTAAATATATTCAAATAAATAAATAACCTTTTTGAATGAAAGGAAATCATATTCACAATATTATGATAGATCATCATAAAACGAGTGTTTCAGGGACACGTAGATATCAAAGGAAGGTATCGAGGGAAGTAGGTATCAAGTGGAACGAAAGTTATGTTCCTTCCTCCCACCATTTATTTATATATTGATTTTATATGTTGATCTCCATCAGATTCAGTTTCGATCTGTGGTATTGTAAGAGCATATTTTGGGTTAATATTATGTTTAGCAGTTTTGGGTATTTAAGATAAGAAATAAATCTTACGTTTCAGGTGATGGGTTTAAAATAATATAAAACGTCGAACTTTATAGTTCTTTTGAATCAAAATATCAAATTGTAATTTCATAGCTATCGTTTCTTAATTACAGAGTGAGTTTCAGCTGTCGAAGTTTTCTAAACAAGTGATTTCTTTTATTAAGCAATTTGCGTAAGATGGCTAGCTTTCTAAATAAGCAATTTCCTTTTCAATAAAAGTATAACGAACTATTTATTTTAGACCGTGAAATGCTCGCACATCTTGAGGAAAGCTCGCATACTAATATACTTTATGTATATTATTAAAACCTAGCTTCCCTCCATGTTTTCAACACCTTCTAAGTTCTTTGTTCTCGATTCGTGAACTTAAAGTGCCTATAACCCTTCGCTAGCTATATATTTTTCTTAAACTAGGAAGGTTGAAGATATTATATTCAAAAGAAAAAATCCAATTCGCTTTTTCCTTCATTATTTTAGAAGCATTTAAACCCGCGCCTCAGCGCTGAAAATCTGCGCGCGCGGTGAGCCTGGGCCGAGCTGTTTTGTGACGTAGCCTACGGAAGACGATCACTTGTTGAAGAGATATTCCCTTTTCTATGCTATTTGTGTTTGAACACCCGTATACCGTACATCGATCTGGCATTTTTTGATGATTTAGAGAGTAGAAAAGCAGTGAAATTGTGAAGACCGTCAGAAGCGTGTTCCGGAGGCTACGTCATAAATGCATTCTATTATTATTATAATTTTATTATTATTATTATAACACTCGTCCCCAGACTCTTTTATCGCTCGATATATTATGACACAGGAAGCACAAATGATGATTTTTTGCTAACTTTGAATAGCTGTAAAAAAAATGGCAATTCAAAACTTGGAAGTTTTTTTGGCAAAATAATGTTTCATAAGGCAATTACTTTCGGGGGAAATATAGTCTGAGCAAGGGTTATAGGCACTTTAAGGCCTAAAATCAATGCCTTCCTCATCTTAGACTTAACTTTCTTTTAATGGCAACTTAGGAAAAGTTGACATCGTCAGATTATAGGTCTGTTTACTTTACTCTTTAAGAATTCCTTATTCGAGTTATTTCTTGAAGTACAGAATGTTGCACAAGTAAACATAACTAGCCTAATTTAAGATTCTTTTATTTCTGAGACCACTAGCAGCTGAAACCACCTCATAAGACTTAAACGAAGTTGTTTATCTTTAGTGTTAACAGTAGTTATTTACGAATATGTAATTTAGGCATAAATAGAAGCACTTATTAACAGCAAGTCAGTTGAATTGAGTTGAATTCAGTTGAATTCAGTTGAGAACGGAGCTCGAGGTGTATAGAGCTAAGCTCAATGATGTAAGAACTGTACACCAACACTTGATAATTGTACTCGTTGAGTTCACATTAAAGCAAAGTTCAGACACATTTTGGAATCATCTTTCATCCGTCACGCTGTTCAAGAACATCTTAAATCTGTTCGGTAACAGTATATATAATTAATGTATCCCTAGTTACAGATCGACGTTCTGTTGAAATGTATACTTCGGTCACACTAATCGAAAAAGCAGTTATAATTGTAATCTTTTTTCATCCCTGACGGAGTTTTAACTTTCTGCGCAGCGAAAAAGCGTTTTGAATTCATTTTTAACGATTTGTCGAATTTCCTTCATTTTCCAACCAAAGACTATTGGGTTTAACGAAGAATTAAGCATTAACAAGGAAGTGGTGAACTGCACTGTCCCTTGTAAAACGACAATCGGGCCTGAAGCTAATAACACTGTAAAGGTAATGAGGTATGGGAGATAACAAACCTCGAATACCACAAATACATACAGCGTTTTAATGGCTAAGTTGCTGTTTCGAGCCAAGTTTGTGACGTTCGACAGATGGTTGGCTACTTGAGCTTGGCTGTTAATACTTGCTTGGTGACGACGCGCTACAAAATAAACTTTGGTGTACACGATGCTGAGTAAAAGCATACAACCATAACCAAAAACAAGCATAATTATTTTTCCAACTTGAAAATAATAGAAGACCCCTGTGAACACAGCAGTTAGCGTTACAATCCACGCTGCAACAACCGCTATAACAACTCGATTTGGCGTGACTAGTTCATTATATCGAAGATGCAGAGTTATTGCAAGGAACCTATCGACACCAATCAACGTTACCATTTGGAAGGAGATACTCGATAGTGAAGACGTTAGTATGAAAAACGCCATAAGAATTTCATGAATATTTTTCGCAGTCATAACTTTGGCGAATTCCGGTAATGACTGCGATATACAGTGGATGGCCCAGTACCCCAATAGTCCAGCTGTTAAGAGCCAAACATTCCCTGAATTGTTCATTTTATGATAAAAGCATGAAACTTGGCAGGGTTACTAAACTCTATGAGACAAACATTTCCTGATATGGAGCCATCCCAAATTAACACTCAGAACCACGTAATGCGCATGTCTCAAAATTGGCACATAAGGCCTTTACATGGAAACGAGGCTGAGACAAAATGCCAATTTCTTGGCGTTTCTTGGGGTACTTTGAGTAGGTTTCTTGCTTATTATTATTAGAGCTCTTTTTTACAGTATCTTTGAGTCCGAAAATGTCATGTGATCGATTACGTAACTGTTTTTTTTTTTAATTAATAGCAGCGCATTAGGCAGACTAAATCGTTGGGATTAAATAAGATACTAAAGAGATCTATTATAATTAAAGCATGAAACTTGGCAGGGTTACTAATCTCTATGAGACTAACATTTCCCGACATGGAGCCATCTCAAATTAACACTCAGAAACCATGTAATGCGCATGTCTCAAAATTAGCACATAAGGCCTTTACATGGAAACGAGGCTGAGACAAAATGCCAATTTCTTGGCGTTTCTTGGGGTACTTTGAGTAGGTTTCTTGCTTTTTATTATTAGAGCACTTTATACAGTGCCTTTAAGTCTTAAATATGTCACGTGATTGATCATGTGTGGGTTTTTTTTTCGATTAACAATAAAGCGTATTAGGCACTGATTGAATCATTAGGATTAAAGAATTCTTATTTCTCAGCAGAAAAAAATTCGATGCCATATGAAATTAAAAGAAAATTGACCCTTAACTTCTCCCTCCGGATTCTGATACGGAGTCATTCAGCAAATTTTCCACTGGAGACACATGTTACGCATGCCCAAATATGGACTTTGCGTGAAATCGAGGTTGAGGCATTAGGTATCATTGTCACCTTGTTAACTAGATGTGAAGTTGACATTTTTGGTAAATTTTACACTTGATTATTTATGGCGATATCTGGTTCTACGTAGATACACTTCGTCTATTAATTTTCAAGATATTGATTTCCTTATTTGGAGCCGGTAGAAGGTTTTTAAAAATACTTATCAATAATTAGTAATTTAGCAGTTCTGGATATGAAATGAAGTTCCCTCTAAAGCAAATGCAGGATTTCAAACCTACTGACTTTTTGCTGCGTTCACATGGAAAACAGTGCAGTTAAAGTAATTATAGACTATCATAATTTTGCGAAATTAACATATAAATTGAATACTAGTGTCTGTGAGGAATAAGTTGCTTTTGGTACCTACAGTAATCCACAGTCTAGGGTAAGTAGAATAATCAGTAGCTATTTCTTGCATTTTACAGTTAAAACTCCTGTATGGCATAAGAAATATCAAGGATGATCAAGGAATTAAAAAACCTTGAGTTCTGCATGTAAACGCCTTGGTCATCATGAACAGATGCCAGGTACACAAATCGCGTTCAAAAAATAATTATGTCGTGTCTGTCGTTTGTGAATTTGAGGAACAGGGTAACCCGTTTGAAGAGGAGGGTGAAGAGCTGATTGCAACTCACACTAAATATGTCATGGATAGTGCCATTGTTGATCCATTGTTGATACCTTTGTTCAAGAAAGGCTCATTGATAGATCCAAGCCGATTACAGCTTAGGACAGTAGGAAAAAATGCCAATCCAAGGAAAAGGCTCAAGTCTCAGCGTTGAAGGAACATTGCACTCTCTTCTCTCGTCTACACATAGCATGCCAATGTAGAGATCAGGGTAGTCTCAAATAATTCAGTTTTCAAGTATGAAAATAAGTCATCATGCCGCCAGAACTTTCACAAATGAATCAACTTGGAGTATAGGCTAAAAGTCAGATTGGTAACGTCGCCTGAAAAGTGTCCACGTGGCTGGAGCTGTAGCCATTCAAATGATGGCACCAGGAGCTGCATGCACATTTCAGGAATACATTGATACAGTGTTCGAACCATTCATCAACAAACAGCTGGAGTCAGCAAGCAGAATCGACATCATTTGTTAAAGAGTCCAACAAGAGCGGATCTAGTACACGACGAAATGTACTGCTATCCACTTGCATCCCCTCAAGATTTCTACGTGTGGATGACAACAATACAGAATTCTTCTACCTACTTGCTAAATAAGCAGTAACTTTCCCTACAGAAGACGGAAAGGAGCTCCATAGCGCATATGGCGAGCGTGTCCTAACCTCGGCAAGTAGATCTAACTTGATGTCCCTGGAAGCATGCAATCACCAAGAAGCTGATGCACATCTTATGGTCCATGTCTTGGATGGCTGCCTGTCTGGGCATTGGTGAATAACATGAAGATTAGGACAAACAATGAAGATGTTGTCATGCTTGCCGCATAACCGTACCTGAGAGCCTTCCAGCAGATGAAATTTGGATTTCCTATGGCACTGGAAGGAATTTCAAGCACCCAGTGATGTACACAAAATGGCACCGAAATAGGAATGGAAAAAGCGAAAGCCTTACCCTTGTTTCATGCCATCATTGGGTGTGATCATCATAATCATCATTGCTCTTCGCGCCAGTAGGCGCATAAGGCCGCATTGGGTGTGATACTGTTTCCTTTTTGGTGGTAAAGTCAAGAAGACAGCGTGGGATGTGTGGAAAGTCTTTCCTGCTTGACCAATCTTCTGCTTAGATTGGTGTTGATGTCAGAGAAGGTGGATGATGCTTTTATGGCTGTTATTGAAGGTTTGTTGTCCTCCTATATGACCGAATGAGCGCAATGGTGGAAGTTAAGCAAGGCGAGATATTTTCTTAAAAACGTCTAGGAGTCTTGAAAACATTCCACCGGCTCCGGCAAGCAACACTGGAACAGCACACAATCGTACAGTTTTCCATTACAAGCGCGGCAACCTGTCCTTCCACTGCCCTCTGCATGGGGATGGGAATAGAGATGGGAAGTCATGGAAACCGAAGTGGGAAACTCTTCCTCAGGCGAAGGATACTTGCTATGAGTTAATTCATTGTCGCTGCAAGAAAGGCTGCAAAGGCTGCTGTATAATGCAACGTTAACTGTGGTGGAAATTGCAACCAAAACCTAAAATCTAATGTTCTTGATGTTTCAAAGAAGTAAGTAACTTGATCCATCAAATACTTTTTTAGAGCAAGCATGGTAACATTATAACCAAAGAAAGCTGTTTGGGAACTTTGAGGTTCTCTTAACCTGGCAAAATGTTTAAACAGAGCCTTAGAACATAAAGTTAATCAAATCAGGTTATGTGACTCATCACGTCTCGACTCCAAGGTGACATAGAAGTTACTTCAATCATGCTAAGCAAGTAACTCAAGCAAATCATCTAAATCGATAGTCTCAGCCTCAATTTCATGTACATTTTGTGATAACCGCTCTATATCAGGAAGGGACGGTAAGAGGAGAAGGGAAATAATTGTGTCTGTGATTGTGTCTCTATCTGAAGAGAGAGAGAGAGAGAGAGTCAAACTTCATTTGGCATCGAAGAAATATCTATATCTTATATAAACAAATGATTCAGTCAGTGCTTAATGCGATGCTATTAATTAAAAACAGTCACATGACCTATCACGTGACATTTTTGGACAAAAAGGCACTGTAAAAAGAGCTCTAATAATAAAAAGCAAGAAACCTACACAAAGTATCTTAAGTAATGCCAAGAAACTGGCATTTTGTTTCAGCCTCGTTTCCATGTAAAGGCCATCTATGCCAATATTTAGACATGCGCATTACGTGGTTCTGAGTGTTAATTTGAGATGGCTCCATCTCAGGAAATGTTTGTGTCATAGAGATTAGTAACCCTGCCAAGTTTCATGCTTTATATCTAATAGATCTCTTTAGTATTTTATTTAATCCCAACAATTCAGCCACGGCCTAATGCGCTGCTATTAATTTTAAAAAAAGGTCACGTGACCGATCACATGACATTTCGGACTTAAAGACATTGTAAAAATGAGCTCTAATAATAAAAAGAAGAAACCTATGCCAAAGTACTCCAAGAAAACACCAATAAATTGACATTTTGTCTCAGCCTCGTTTCCATGTAAAGGCCTTATGTGCCAATTTTGAGACATGCGCATTACGTGGTTCTGAGTGTTAATTTGGGATGGCTCCATATCAGGAAATGTTTGTCTCATAGAGTTTAGTAACCCTGCCAAGTTTCATGCTTTTATCATAAAGTGAACAATTTTGTCCCTTAACAGCTGGACTACAACGCTTAGATCAGTAAGAGCCAAACCTTGCATCAGACGTCGTGATGTCGACGGGATAGATGAAGCCTTTTGTAGTGCGAAAATGATCACCACGTTTCCCAGGATTGCTGTCAAAGACAGTACACCGTGTAGTACACACAGAGTGAGATAGAGTGCATCTAGGTCTTCAGCTTTGGCGTAAAACTTATGAAGGACTTCGAGGCAAAGATCCAATGTAACTCCCATTTTAAACTCTATGTCAAACTTTCGAATGCATTAACTCTTCTAGATTTGGTTAAGTCTGTCGGAGTTTAGCCTGAGATCAGGCTCCTGAAGAAAATTTGCGAGCGAAGCGAGCCGAGTCGCTGCCTGGGGCTCCTTCTCGCCCCAGGCAGCGACTCGGCTCGCTTTGCTCGCAAATTTTCTTCAGGAGCCTGATCTCAGGCTAGTCGGAGTTCGTTTCAGTGTGCAAGACGCAAGACCTCCTACTGGCAAATTTATGTATTCCGGCAACTGACTCGTCCCCAGTCGTCTCTCTTGTCTCCTTTGTTGGGAGTCGCAAGACGCGGGGGATGCTGGGAAGGAGGAAAGCGAAGAAGAGAAACGACTGGCAGATCGTGAGTCGAAAAGTTGTGCCAAGAGTCGAAAAGTTGCGCGAGGCCGTTTTTCTTCGATTTTTTCGTTTCCATGCACTCAGAGTTGTGGAATGGCGTAGTTGACGAAGTTTCAGTGATGTCTGGCCGTTAGAAAGGCATTTTCTACGGGTATATTTAATAGAACATCAGCGAACCGGTCAAGACGCTTGCTAAAGTCGAGTTACTCGCGATGTTTACAACCTTTCGACGACATAAACTTACAAGCAGAAACGCGCGCTGAACATTTGAAGAGAGGAAGTATTTAAACCTTAATTTTGTATTACAATATTGATGTGTCGTCGTGTAAGTGTGCGAGTCATTTTCTCTGTGTGATTTGAGTGCCGCGAATGCTACGTAATTTATATTCCTGGCCGGGTTTTGCAATTTTAGCTGAGCCTCTCGTTTCCAGGATAAATTGGCACGGCAAAGGCTACAACTTTTCGGCAGTAAGTTCATTGAGAGATATAAAGGCCTGAAGTGCGGATCCTTGAAAATATGAGATTTTAAATTTAGCTGTCATGATCAGTTTGACCAAGAGACTATGATCTAGATCATAGTCTCTTGCGTAATTATAATACACGAGGCGAAGCGAAATCAGCCCGGGAATCAGCCAACAGCGATAAGAAAATGTCTTCGTTCTGGATCGGATTTCGAGCGAAAACAACCAAACACATTTTTGTTATCATGCATACTAATTTTAGGTGTGAATTTCTTACCTGACATGCGTTTTTATTATTAATAAGTTCCCGTGGGACAATCCCCTTAGCAACTATGCGAGTGCTACTGCGCACGCTCGGTTGCCCGGCACCGCTATGTCGTACGGCCAAGTCCATTTACAGCTGTTTCGAGAAATGTCGGAAAAAGCGCACGCGACAATCCCGAAAGGTAATCTGGGATATGATCAGCAAGGTACGTTCCTGACACTGTAGCTGTCGAACCTACTTTTGTTGCTTTCTTTTAGCACTCGCAAACATACCTCCATGGCGTCTCGTGCCATTTTCTCAGATTTCCCTGAAATGCTGAAGTCAAGGAACCGTGAACTTAGAACTACCCACAATACCTTTCGGGATTGTCGCGTGCGCATTTTTCCGACAACCTTTCTCGAAAAAACTGTATAAGGCCGGTTTCTATCGCCACCTGGCTCTGGGGAACTCAGTATCAGCATATCCAAAATCTGGCCAGGTGGACTTCAGAACGCATGCTCAGCTTTCCAAAAATAAAATGGCGGATAACTTTGCGTTCGGAGCGGCTTTGGAGTTTCTCTTTAAAAAGCCGAAGACGATAATTTTTGCTTGAAACCCGAACAGAACAGTTATTAGTTAGTTAATTTGCCTCCAAATGGGCCGGGTTAAGGCATATCCTCCCATTTACATTAAGATTATTTTGGGGGTTTTCACTCATGGCTGGAAACTTTTCTTTTCCGAAACTACTCGAGTCACGAGTAAACTTCGTACTACTGAATCGTAGTTTCTATAGAATGGATTAATCGACCTTTATTGTTTTGCGCTTCACCAATCAGATCGCTCGAAACCTCGGACTTCCCCAGAGCTCTTGTTTGTCAGTCATGCGCAAAAGAGAAGAACTCTGGGGTCGAGAATGTACAAAGGCCAGGATTTTTCGTCCGAATCATGCGCTGATCCATACACTTTACTCTTATTGAAATGTCCGGCTCTACAACGAAATTTTCAAGCAAGCAACCGTGGACGACAATCCTGCTGGTGTACGTTGGATCAACAAGTGATCTAATCGGCTAAAACAAGTGAAAATATACTGTAGAAGCAGAGACCGATACAACGTAGATTTTTAAGTTTTTTAAGTATTATATTTCGACTGGCCAAACCAATCTTCTTCAGGTACAATGAGGAAATTTTACATTGATATACGTGTTATATACTAATAGTTATATTTACATGATTCAATGTAACCGCTGCAATTTACAATACATAGGAGAGACTAAACGACGCTTAAAAGACAGATTTAATGAATACCGCCGTACCATAGATAACCCTAATACCAAATCTAAACCTACTACAGTCGCTGAACACTTTCTCTCCTCTCCTAATCACACTGCTAACGACATGCAATTAATCCCCATTGAAAAATTATTTTCTAACAGAGACTCAATACGTAAGGCCAGGGAAGCTTTTCTAATCTCAAAAGCTAGAACACTTGAACCCCATGGTCTTAGCATCCGCGAAGAAAGATATTAGATATTTAGTTTCCCTACATTATTTTATTCTATTGTTTTACTGTCAATCTATGTTATCTCTTTAACGTATTTCCGTTATTACGCAAAAACTGTTAGTAGCTACTATATAACACGTATATCAATGTAAAATTTCCTCATTGTACCTGAAGAAGACTGGTTTGGCCAGTCGAAATATAGTACTTAAAAAACTTAAAAATCTACGTTGTATCGGTCTCTGCTTCTACAGTATATCTCTACAACGGCCATTTCTCTTCTACAACGGCCAGTTAATTCTGCTCCAGGGTGGCTGATGGATCAAACTGTAGAAAAAACACTTTGAAGTTTCTCTTTATAATGCGCATAGTAAATGACCGAAATATGTTTTAAAACATGTCTTCAGGAGCACGCGTAGAACGCGAATCTAATTAATCGTCATATTTGACGCTAATTAAGTGCGACGTGATAACGGGACTGTTTCATCACGAATAGAAATTAGCGCGCGCAAATTAAAACAACAGCTTACGCTCTCAAAATGGCGCCGGCCGCGTTGCTTACAAACAGGCGACGCAAAACAACCACGTTTACACATCACGGGCACGTGCAAACAAAACCACGTGATCTACAGGCACGTGTTCTGTCGCCTACTCGCCGTCACAATCCACAGCCACTGGGCTTAGTTTATCAGAGCCCTCTACATTCGAATGCTCAGGTATGGAAAATATACAAATATTACCTTTTTTCCATCACTGTTCTAACGGACTTGGTTGTTATTTTGAAAACTTAAACGAATGAATTAGGACCATTCGGCTCCTGGTATGGCAAACCACCGTGTGTCAGATAGGGGCACCCAACTAGGAACTGTTTAGTCACTGGTCAGTGTTGCACGTTCACGATTAAACGAGTCTCGAACTCATCCGTGATATGTGGTTAAATAAATTACTTACTTACTTACTTACTTTGTGTAAAACGCAGACTTCAGACTGCAACTAACTGCAGACTGCCGACCGGGGTAAAATGAAGACTTTTACGGTGGAACCCCGACATAACGAGCCCCTTTATAAGACCCTTATAACGACGTTCCCGGTATAACCAACGATATTCTTCGGCCCGGCTACCCTGCGAGCAAGCTCTCTCGCCTAAAAAACGTAGTAAAATGTAGGGAACAGAACCCCGATATAACGAGCCCCGGTATAACAAAATCCCCGTTATAATTATAACGAACACGATCCAGAAGTCTACCCCGATATAACGAATAAATGTCATCACGCGCCTGAAGTTAAATGCGAAACACATCGCCAGAGATTGCAATCCCTTACTCCTATTAATTTTAAGGCAAAATAATTATTAATCAAACCCTGATGATATTGTCGTTTAAAATTTCTCGCAAACTCGTTATAACGGGATTTCGTTTATAACGAATCCCCGTTATAACGAACACATTTTCCCGGTCCCTTGCACTTCGTTATATCGGGGTTCCACTGTAAGGAAAAAAATCTGTTCATAAATAGAGGGAAATGGTTATGAAGCCCGGCAAACTTCAAGGAGCAAACAAATATGGCAAGATTTATGTTGGAAGGTCCATGGCCGTGCACAGTCTTTTGTTTTGCGCTCATACACTATGCATGAATTACGTAACCGAAACGTTCCTATTGGTTAGTTGCTTGAACACACGTAACCACGTATTGTATTTTGTCAGGTTTTGTGCACGGTCAAGGCCCAAAATAGTGAACAAAAACATATAACAAAGAACTTTGCTCTATTAACAATGATCTGTTCGGATTCAGCTTTAGCTGAGTATACTTTAAAAAGTGGCAGAAACTCAATAGGGAAGATATCAATTTCCCGAATTTACAAAGCTACTGTGTTGGAAGGAAATCTGAGGATATAAGCTGCCTTGTTTTGTACTTTGACATTTCTATGAAAGTTCGAGGTGATAAATTAAAGAAAGAGAACTCCAAATTTTCATCACACGTTAATCCGAATATCTCAGTAAATTTTGGTTAATCAGTAAATTTCAGTAAATTTCAGGATAGCTGAAAAATACACAGAGTACAAGAATCAAATTTGATCGTACTTGGCATCATTCGATCGACTTTCATGGGATTACTCATCTTGACGTAATATACTTTGCGGAAGGTCACTGGTTCGACTCGTGTTGGTAAAACTTTGAATTTTATATGAAAAATGCTTCCATGATAATAATTTATAGTTTTTTAAAAGTCTAAGTCATATAAATGCCGCAAGAATCTTGATATTACATTAAATTGAATATCAAGATCACTAAAAACGCAAGTGTTTGATCTCAGATCAAAACCAGATCAAAACCAGATCAAAACCCGGAAAATTTGGGTGAGGTGTTTCACTGGATATCAAGATGAATCCACGTGACCTAAATGCGTGTCATTTATTGGCTGTTGAACTCGTGAATAATTAATGAGTTTGAGAATGTGAGCGCCAGGATTGTTGGGCCTCGATTCAAAAAGTATCGCCTTCCGATAAAACAAGTTGTCTGTTTGGCGCCGATCATTGAGCCTGTTATCAGTATCAAATGATTTATTAATTAAACAAAAAACATGTAATAAATTGGTTCCGTCTCTTATGTTTTAGGGCAGGACTTCCTGTGAGCGCGCGCACAAACTGGACTTTGCGGTCGTGACATCACAATCAAATAATTGCGATCTCGCGGAGAATGTTACAATGTAGGCCAGTCGCTCGACAACTCTTCTCTCTTTTTTACTCCTTAGTGCTGAGCAGACGGTCGAGGAAACTTGCAGGTGCATGCTCCACATAGACCAATCAGAAACGATTAGCTACTGTGCGTGATTTCCTCCCCATTTCATGAAGAGAAATATTCCCTCGTGACATAGCCTGCGTAGCTGGCGATCTTGTTGGCGCGCGAAGGCAAAATTCGTAAGCGGCGGAGCCGCGAGAGTCTGGGGCCAGAGCCGCTTACGAATTTTGCCTTCGCACGCCAACAAGACCGCCAGCTACGCAGGCTACTCGTGACATAGCTGGACTGCCACTATTTATAAGATCGTGCAAAGGCGGGCGTTACTAATTTCGCACGCTAACATTTTGCAAGCTTAAGCCTTTAAGCCTGGTTTTCACTAGCGACGCAAGCACAAGCGCAAACAACATACGCAGACGCAGTAACGTGTTGATTTGTCGTAAACAAAAGGCACTGATGATCAATGTGTTACTGCGTCTGCATATGTTGCTTGCGCTTGTGCTTGCGTCGCTAGTGAAAACTAGGCTTTAGAGTAAAAGTTTTCAATCACTTGCTTTTACGGATTTTACGGATATTAGTAATTGACACTATAATTTGACTAGCAATAGACGAGTCGAAACTGACAACAACTGACCTATCACTGTTTACGACCTTCACACGAATCTTAGTAGCCAATAACATCACGGCTAAACTGACCAATCAGTTTATAGGACCAGAGACTTAACACCATCGACTGACTAACACATTTCACTTGACTCTGAAGATGATTTCCGCACAGGTTATCGAAACGTCAGTCACCAACAACAGACTCTTTCTCAGGATTACCCTCACCCGGACGATCACACTAGACGAACACTGATACTCCTGTGCTCAAACCATTTTACTATATAACTAAGTGATGTTTTTTTCTTTGTTCAGCCCTACGCTATTTGGAACCCAGACTTTCGCCATACGCGGACGAGATACCCGACACTTGTGGGACATTTGGGTGAGTTCGATTGTGAAAATAAGCTTGCATGCAATGGATGTGGGGTTAAGAACGATAAACCTCTTTCCTCCGCAGAGCGTTCTTTAGTATGGTGGAATCTCTATTAAGAAGACACCATCTTTGGTGGACACAAAGTTTTGTCCCGGCAAAATTATCACTCATATGATCTTTTTATCTATTAACTTCTATGGGCACTTCTCCTTGTCCCGAGGGTCTCCCTTAATGACGGTTTCACTGTGTTCGCTTACAAGCGCGCTTTCAAGACAAAGGGTGGGGGTTGGGGTGAGGGAAATAGACCCTTGCTTTCATTATTTATGTATTTATTTAAAGAGTATGCACGAACCGTGACGACTGATGTCGACAATACACGAAACATTCATAAGAAGATGGGTTTTTTTATGTTATAATTCATCCAAACCAATTATGTTTTGGGCGTATTGGTAATTAGAAAGTTATTGTTCTTAGTTTTACAGCACTTGCACTTTATTGTCGCGAATTTTCATAATTAGATTCACAACTTTTGTTATCTTACATTGTATTGACTCGGTTAGTCTTCAGGAATTAATACACGAGGGAGGTAAACTTAGTGTACTGTATTGTGATGTGACAGAAGTGGAATTGAAAAAAGCCTTTCAAAAGAAGATAGAACGTTTCAAAGTCTAATTTTCACATTTTTACTCCTTAGAAGCCAGTAACTTTCAACGAATCCTGAGATTGCAAAATTTGTTTCTGTCACATCACAGAATAGGTTATTATTTACCACTTGGTAATACAATCATTTAATTTAGGACGCTTCTCAAGCCGAAAGCTTATCCGCCAATTACGGATAAGCAATGTTTTGTGCTTTTATTTCGTTGATTTTAATTTCTGTATCTATTCTCGTTTTTCACTGTCACGCCATTTGACATGTCATACACAATAAATAAATAAATAAATAAATAAATAAATAAATAAATAAATAAATAAATAAATAAATAAATAAGGAAACAGTCCAAGTCTCAGGTCTGTACGGTATTCCGCACTCGAGTTTATTTGCCAAATGTTCCACACAAATTTATAGAGCTCAGTATGGAAACGCCATGTTGGTGACCCTCTGAGGCGGCACCAACATGGCGGCCGGATATAGTTAAAAACATCTGGAGTTCACTTTTGCCAGAAAGGAGGTTTGTTTTCTCTTGTGAACTTTCGAATATTTATATAAATATTTCTCCTTAAATTGTTTAGAATGTTTAGATACGAAACAGCTCTGTCACGGCCCGTCCTCCTGATGTCACGTACGATGAAACTCGGAAATTTAAAACTATTCTGTTTTCAAAAGGAAGCATGATATCGAGCTAAGAATTGTGAAAATATATATATTTAGGTAATCTGTCCTTGAATGAAGGTAAAAATTATGTAGGCCTCGCGGTTTTGAATTTTAGAATTTGATGACGTCACGTGAAAACCAGAATTTGGAATAATGTTTTGTACCTTGTCACTAGCCATGTAACATCCTTTTAAAATTATTATCCAACAGATTTGACTAATTTCTCTAGTGGCCCTTCATCGCACGTGTCACCCTACGAAGAAAGAGGTATGTCAATCTCACTCCCTATGCCCTATTCCTCTCGCGGCATATTTCGCCATTGCGCGTTAAATGCTAGGCAGGCTAAATATTAGACAGAGGATCTGGGACGGAAAAAATCAAACAGCATATTAATTACATTTAAACCGAGAAATGAATATTTTTTTGCGATTCTTTATAATTTTACAATAAGGGTTTTAGTTTGTTTAGCTGATATGTTTAGTGCCAGTGTGCTTATCCTTCAAACAAATACAATGCAAATACAGTGCTAAGAATCGGCTGAGGGAAACAGAAGATAATTTAAAGGATAAGAAAGCGGTGGTAATAATCATGTTTTAATGGTTCAGTTTAGTTTTCTACCCCCAGTTATAGTGAACATAACAGTCTATCTACTGCGTGACACAGTCGATCGCGATAAATATAGCTATAATAGACCGAATGCAAAAATGGCTGCCAATTTAAAATTCTTTTGTATGCATTTAAATTTAGCCTCACTAACCTCGTTCTAGAGTAAAAATTCTTTTGAATTATCAACTCAAAAACGAGGTTAGTGAGGCTAATTTAAATACATACAAAAGAATTTTAAACTGGCAGCCATTTTTGCATTCGGTCTATAATGTAACGTACAATTAATTCGGGTTTTAATTATTAAATTATTTATTCATTTATTATTATTTTTATTATTATTTATTTATTTTTTATTTTTTAATTATTTAATTATTGAGTCCTTTTCCGCTTAGTCTATATCACATAAACCTCAGTCTTTTCTGCTGTGGTTTATTGCTCTGTTAATGGTCGAAGCAACGATAAGAACGCGGCACCACTTGATGAACATTCGAACGAAGTCTTAAAGGAACTATGTCATGCTATTTTAAGCCATTTTTGCGACGTGCAAAATCACCTTTAATTGAAGAAAGCCTCCAAATAATAGTTTACTAAGGTAGAAAAACACCAAAGAGCTAATAATAAACCAAACAGGAACAAAGATGGTTGAGGGCGAACTTGAAAAAATGTGGCTATTGTTTTCAAGATGCGCCGGCCATCCGTGACGTAACTCCTTTAATTAACTTTTCTTAAATTTCAGAAAGTGGAGTAAATTTTTGCGCCGGAATTTTTTTTACGTGAAGATTATTTTTTGGCGGGAACTTTTTTGGCGGATCCTGAGAAATGTCACAAAAATATATCACTACACAGTAAAAAAAATTACTGCTACATAGTAAATGATTGTCTTGGTCAACAGGAGGCCCGCCTACTATTCATTATAGTCTCCAGTCCACGTCGCGCTTCAGTTACAGAGACCCGTCCCAGTATACTTTGGGAGGAGGGAAAAAGTGGCCTTCCCATCATCCTTATCGTCCTGAGCCAGACGGGCCGGCTCTTGGCATCAGTGAGTATAAGATAATACACACTTAAAGACGTTGCCTCCTTTTGTTACTGCGCATACGTTCTGCGCGTCATTGGCGCCCGCTCGCACGCGCGCACATACGGAACATTGGAGGATTTCTTTCAGGCTAAGCTCTGCAGGAAATAAATGGTCGTTTTCTTCTAATGTAACTTTAAAAAAACGCATGGCGACCCCCATTTTTTATGTTATAAAATGGAAGCGTAAACCTATTCAACACATAATTAACTTTTTGTTGTGCGCAAAAGTTATTTAGACTGTATTTTTGGCATACCAAAGGAGAGCTGTCGGGGTTGATAATGGCTACGTTGCGATGATTTTTAATTAACAAACACATAAACAGTAGTTGTTATATTACCATTTGTTAATTATTTTAAAGCTTTTTAGATTTATTGTTGCTTTTGTGTATGTCAAGGCAAATTCAAAGGGAATCTGCGAAGAAATATATATATATATTTTTATTTTATTTTTAGAAAATGCTACGTTAGAATTTTTTCCAGATTGAAGCTTGATGTATCCTTGCTAGGATCTGCTTTTCCCGCATAGTCATAAACCGCGCAAAAATACCTTGGTATTAGGAGGCACCGTCGTTAAATGACTGGTCTCGAGGGAAATATCACGATTTGAGGGAAGACAAGTCATTTGCGGCTTCAGTACTCCCGGATAGTAATACTTGCAGTCCCCCCCCCCCCCCCCCCCCCAAGAATGGGTAATGCTTTCTGAAAAACGAAAACTGCGTATGTTTTTTTCGCGTTCAAACAGCCGCCTTCTTGATAAAAATATATGCCGAGCGTCTTTCAAAAACAAGATTGAACATTTCAAAGACTTGGTATTCTCCCCAGATTTTGCTCGGCATATTAAATCACGATGATGGGGAACGAAGAGGCGAGAACTTCTTACTTCTTAGGTAACTAAAGTAGTTATATTTTGACTGTCCGGTACCATACTAACTTGAACATTTACGATTGATTGAGAAATATATTTTGGAGCGGAAATCCAACTGGAGACATCTTTTACACACGAAATAGACTAATAAAATGTTTATTGTACTAAGGCCGATATACGGTATGTATCAAGTTAACAAAACCTCGGAAATATTGCTGTAAGCACTAAAAATACCTGTCATTTTACACTTGATCGAGATTGATTTTTTTGACAAAATATATCATGGAGAATGCTGAAAATAGCATTTCCGCGCCCCTAGATTTCAAAATTTTCTGAGGGGGCATGCCCCAGACCCCCTAGCGGCTCGCGCCTTCGGCACTCGCTTCATTGCCCCCCCCCCCCCCCCCCCCCCCATTCAAAAATTCTAGCTACGGCCCTGTAGCTAAAGGAGTGTGTAGTCAGTTAGAAGTTACTCTTTGGACGGATGGGTGGACCAAAGGGATATATAGACATGATGCATGTGAAATCCCTGCACAAGAGAGACAGTACACAGGTTACATTTTAACAAAACATATCGGGATTTTGCCAGGACTCTGTGAGCTGTCCATAATATGGAGATTTCCATATTAGTGATTTGTCTGTAAAGTACAAAGGTTTCTGTATTAGAAAGGTGTCCGTATTAGAAAAGGTGTCTGTATTAAGGCCGAATTAGACGGTAAGATTTTGTCGCATGCGACTGCTTACGACAAGCCTACGACACGAATTGTGTCGTATAAATAAAACCTACAACTCGCTTACGATTATCGTGTACGACACGATTATCGTGTACGACACGAAAAATGTCGTAGGATTTTGAAACATGTTTTGAAACCCTACGACATGTCGTAGCTACAAACAATGTTAAAAGATGAAAGTTGTATACGATTTTTACTTGACGCTTGCTTGACGCTACAAAAGTCGCATGCGACAAAATAGTACCGTCTAAATTGGCCTTTAGAGAAATGTCCATATTAGAGAGGCATCTCTATATTAGAGGTGTCTGTATTAGAGGTTTCCATATTAGGTGTCCGTATTAGAGAGGTGTCCGTATTAGAGAGGTGTCCATATTAGAGAGGTGTCCATATTAGAGAGGCATCTCTATATTAGAGGTGTCTGTATTAGAGGTTTCCGTATTAGAGGTGTCCATATTAGAGAGGTGTCCGTATTAGAGAGGTGTCCATATTAGAGAGGCATCTCTATATTAGAGGTGTCTGTATTAGAGGTTTCCATATTAGAGATGTCCGTATTAGAGAGATGTCTGTGTTAGAGAGGTGTCCATATCAGGTGTCCGTATTAGAGAGGTGTCTGTGTTAGAGAGGTGTCCGTATTAGCAAGTTGTCCGTATTAGAGAGTCGTATTAGAGAGGTGACTGTATTAGAGAGGTCTCCATATTAGAGAAGTGTCCATATTAGAGGTGACTGTATTAGAGAGGTGTCTGTATTAGATAGGTGTCGGTATTAGAGTGGTGTCGGTATTAGAGAGGTGTCCAGGTGTCCGTATTAGAGAGGCGTCCGTATTTGAGAGTTGTCCGTATTAGAGAGGTGTCTGTATTAGATTTCTGAAAAAATCCCAAAAATTGGAACCCGCAAAAGTTAGTGACACACGGTATGTATATTATTTGAAACTGATAACACTTCTTTGTTTAATTTTTTTACTGATTATTTTTGATTGATTTGTGATTTACAGTTCCTCCAGGCCTCCCTCGTTTATCAGAGGAAAGAAATGTAGTTAACGTCCGTCAGGGCAGTGACAAGGTACTCTACAGATTTACATCCAAATTCTCATTACAGTTGACCATACCTTTGTTGTAATTATACTTTGGAGAATTGGTCCATTGACTCCTAAACCGGCCTTGAGGTGACCATGTCCCTTGTACCGCTTGAAACGTCAACTCTTTTCACGCCATGTTTTTCGGAGTCAATGGGACCTCCTCCCGGTAATAAGCAACCCCCTTCCTTCCTGAAAATGAGCCTACCAAAAAAACCTTGTGAACAAAAATGAACCCAAGGATTGTTATCACAGTTCTACGTCATCTGCAATATTGCTGCCTTTTTGTGTTTTTCAGAAATCAGATAGCTGCAGTTGGAGCAATTCGGCACTGAGGGAAGTATGGCGGTCCACAGGGCACCCAAACATGTCTTGTAATCCGTGATTACCTCAGAGAGCAGTCCTGATAAGAAAACAACTGCTGCAATCCTCATAAAACTATTGTAACTCTTAAATAAAGTTATAAACCACTTTTTTTGTGGAAAAAACTGAGCTCAGTTTGTAATACTCACATGTTTCAAACCAGGGAGGTTAAACTACACATTCACTAACAGTAATGAGTCCAATAACTGCTGTGTTTAATGGCAAATAGACTGCAAGTACTGTCGAACTCCTATTAAGCGGCCACCCTCGGGAAATGGCAAGTGGCTGCATAATAGGGTTGGTATTATACTGATACTGTATTATACTGATATTGTGTCTTTGTTAGCTGGCTGCTTAATAGGCTTTGGCCGCTTAATAGTAGTCTCCCACGCAGCCGTTATTTGTGTCGTCACGCAACGCTTCTCCCCACTAACGGCTGCTCAAACCTTGACCACATTCCTTTGCAGATTTAAGCTAATCACAGTTGCAGTGCCATTTTCGGAACTCGTTCCCGCCAAATACACCAATCATAGATTGTGTCTTATCATGACCTTAGTGTCGGAAACGTCAAACGCACGCTAGTATGCCGCCTTTTGAATTTGACGCACACCAGACATCAAAATAAAACACGGTTTTTACTGAAGAAAAATGTATGATATGAAAGAATAATGTCGAAAAAACTTCATTATAATTACAACAGACATCCTATTTCAAGAATTGGATCGATCTAGCAAGTTTTCGGCAACGGCAACAGTCACGTTCTCGCCGATAGGTGTCAAAGTTACTGCGGTCAAAACGAAACGAAAGGAATGTGGTCCAGGTTTGAGCAGCCGTTAGTGGGGAGAAGCGTTGCGTGACGACACAAATAACGGCTGCGTAGGAGACTAGTTTAAGGTGGCTCGATGTAGTTTTTTTTTAGCGCTGGGGTGAGAGTTTTGAAAACAGAAATTCGATCAGAAAGGCAATCTTCGATTTTTGTCATACTACACCATGATGATGACAAATGATGATAGATTTATTTTACACTGGTTTCCAAGCAACAGAGGTTACCATAGCAACGATTTCGGCAATCCTATTGGTTTTAAACAAGGCTGATTTTCTCGAAATCTTAGTCGAAAAACATTGCATTCATTTTTTCATATTTTAAAGTATGCTAGTTTGACCACCTGTAGACGAATTTCAAGAAATTCTGTAAGGCCGTTTTTTATTAAAACTGCATTGAACTTTTTGCGGTCGTGTTTGTGTATGTCCCAGAATCTACTTCAAAATCTTTAATTAAAATTAAAGCTATATGTACCTCCCCTCTGTTGAAGGATTTTTAATGATATTAAAGACTTTGTAAGGTAAATGGATCACCTCAGATGGTTACGATTTCAAAATATTCAATTTTGAAGAACTGCGCTTAGGCACCTCAGAACACAATCGAAGCGCCTAATTTACATTTAGCGGGATATTGCTAAAATGCTCTTACAGATTTTTTTTAAAAATTGTTAGGTGTTAGCGTGATGGTTGAACTTGATATTCCAATCGAAAATGCCATTAAAAAAATCGTTGCAAGCGTTAGAAAATAACACCGAATTATGGGTACGTTTTCGCTCGCTACTGTCTTTCTTTGAACAGGGATTTTGTTTATCTTGTTTTCTGGTCAGTTTTCTCTCTTGATGCACGTGCAATGAATATTTATTCCAAATGCCGCGTGTGGCCAGTCGTGCGTTTATGACAAATAAATGAATTTTTAAGCAGGATAGACATCATCCTGTTCATCATACTAATCTAATTTAAACAAAATAGACCGTGTTTATATTTAGAACTGTCACGATTTGAAACAAATGATCAACAACCACGCTAAACGAACTTTGGGTTCCCGTTTGTACAGTATGAGAGGGAAAGTAAAGGGAATGAATGGCGCGGTAATCACGTACATTCAAAAATGTTTCGGCTATGCCGTCAAGCAAAAGCAAAATGATGTTTAAATTAGATTAGTAAGATGAACAGAATTGATGTCTATCCTGCTTAAAAATTCATTTATTTGTCATAAACGCACGACTGGCCACACGCGGCATTTGGAATAAATATTCATTGCACGTGCATCAAGAGAGAAACTGACCAGAAACAAGATAAACAAAATCCCTGTTCGGAGAAAGACAGTAGCGAGCGAAACGTACCCATAATTCGGTGTTATTTTCTAACGCTTTGCAACGATTTTTTAATGGCATTTTCGATTGGAATATCAAGTTCAACCATCATCACACTAACACCGAACAATTTAAAAAAAAAATCTGTAAGAGCATTTTAGCAATATCCCGCTAAATGTAAATTAGGTGCTTCGATCGTGTTCTGAGGTGACTAAGCGCAGTTCTTCAAAATTTAATATTTTGAAATCGTAACCATCCGGGGTGAAATCCTTCAACAGAGGGGAGGTACCTATAGCTTTTAATTAAATTAAAGATTTTGAAGTAAATTCTGGGACATACACAAACACGACCGCAAAAAGTTCAGTGCAGTTTAATCAAAAACGGCCTTACAGAATTTCTTGAAATTTCGTCTACAGTGATGGTCAAACTAGCATACTTTAAAATATGAAAAAATGAATGCAATGTTTTCGACTAGATTTCGAGAAAATCAGCCTTGTTTTAAAACCAATAGGATGCCGAAATCGTTGCTATGGTAACCTCTGTTTGCTTGGAAACCAGTGTAAATAAATCTATCATCATTTGTCATCACCATGGTGTAATATGACAAAAATCGAAGATTGCCTTCTGATCGAATTTCTGTTTTTCAAAACTCTCACCCCAGCGCTAAAAAAACTACATCGAGCCACCTTATAGGGGTTCGACTGTAGTTGGTCTTTCCCCCACCCCAGGGGGGGGTACTTACATATAAAAGGACGGGAAGGTCGTCATACTTTTAAGGGATTAACATTTATTGTCTGGTACCTCTGAGGGTGTTTAATTCTAAAATGACCACTGTTAGAGTTATGCCAGTACCTTTTAGGCCATTAGGCCGGGATGGGATAGAAACTACTTTAGCTTTAGAATCGGTACCTCTTAGGGGTGAAAACGAGCCACACCCACCAAGCGAGTTTCTGGTACCTTAAAAGTTCAAAATTTTCGATTATCACTCGCATCACTTTTATTGGGTATTTTTCATTCATCAGATCCTTGGAATGCAATTTGGAAATCAAGTCGCGGCTCATGGCTTCACTACTCGTAGCTCCATGTTTATAACGTCCAAAGTTATACCGTTTCCTCACTTTTGGCGTAATTACCCCCAAAACGTTTTTGTTGTTACTTTGGCATGTCAGTGCATAATTGTCAACAAATACAGCCTCTTCCCTTCCGTTGACTTGGCAACAAATCTATGCTGTTCTTTTTGGCCAAAACGTAATACCCATCAGATGCAACACATGGGGAAAAATGTCCACTGATAAGTGTAAACGATGTTTTAGTTACACGTCTAGCATCATCAATTTGAACACAAACATCACTTGTTTATTCTCCTCTTCTCTTTTACAACTTTGTGTTTTTTACTACAATACACAAATTGAACGTTTAAAAAAGTCTATTTTCCTTTTTAATCATGGGAAATAGTGTTCTCTTCATTTTAAAAACAATCGGATCGTCTTTTATACTTGTCCAATCCTAGTTTGCTTATCAAAAACTGATTCATTAAACAACCTCTAACATAACCAACACAACTGATGACAACATTATGCTAATTGCTTATTCACTGAAACAGTTCCTATTTCATATGATCGTCGTAGTGTTCAATAAGCAGGGCCTCACTTTCAAGTTCATCAAGGCAAATCCAGCACGTCACTGTGTTAACATGGCCTGCTGGTCCAGAGATATAATTCTCATTACCACAATTACTGCTCTTGTTGGCCAACAAGGTGTTACAATGTGTTTTGCTATGAACCTTAAGACTTCTTAAGTGAGCATACCTATTGCAACACACCTTGCATTGGTAAGGTTTTACTCCAGTATGGGTTCTTTTATGTCCCCGTAAACTTCCTGCTTGGCTAAAACACTTGTCACAGGTTTTGCATTGGTAAGGCTTTACTCCAGTATGGGTTCTTTTATGTACCCGCAAACTTCCTGCTGTGCTAAAACACTTGTCACAGGTTTTGCATTGGTAAGGTTTCTCTCCAGTGTGGGTCCTTTTATGTCCACGCAAATTTCCTGCTGTGCTAAAACACTTGTCACAGGTTTTGCATTGGTAAGGTTTCTCTCCAGTGTGGGTCCTTTTATGTTCACGCAAATTTCCTGCTGTGCTAAAACACTTGTCACAGGTTTTGCATTGGTAAGGTTTTACTCCAGTATGGGTTCTTTTATGTACCCGCAAACGTCCTGCTGTGCTAAAACACTTGTCACATGTTTTGCATTGGTAAGGCTTTACTCCAGTATGGGTTCTTTTATGTACCTGCAAACTTCCTGCTGTGCTAAAACACTTGTCACATGTTTTGCATTGGTAAGGCTTTACTCCAGTATGGGTTCTTTTATGTACCCGCAAACTTCCTGCTGTGCTAAAACACTTGTCACATGTTTTGCATTGGTAAGGCTTTACTCCAGTATGGGTTCTTTTATGTACCTGCAAATTTCCTGCTGTGTTAAAACACTTGTCACAGGTTTTGCATTGGTAAGGCTTTACTCCAGTATGGGTTCTTTTATGTACCCGCAAACTTCCTGCTTGGCTAAAACACTTGTCACAGGTTTTGCATTGGTAAGGTTTCTCTCCAGTATGGGTCATTTTATGTACCTGCAAATATCCTGCTGTGCTAAAACACTTGTCACAAGTTTTGCATTGGTAAGGTTTTATTCCAGTATGTGATCTTTCATGTACCTGCAAACTTCCTGCTGTGCTAAAACACTTGTCACAGGTTTTGCATTGGTAAGGTTTCTCTCCAGTGTGCGATCTTTCATGTACCTGCAAATTTCCTGCTTGGCTAAAACACTTGTCACAGGTTTTACATTGATAAGACTTTTCTCCAGTGTGGGATCTTTTATGTATCTGCAAATTTCCCACTGTACTAAAACACTTGTCGCAGGTTTTGCATTTAAAGTACTTCTCTCCAATGTGAGATTGCTTATAATGTTTTGCCATGGTATATATGGAAAGCTCTCCTGAAAGTATAAGTTACAAACATTACAATATACAGTAGACTCCCGCTATCTCTAACTCTCAAGGGGTACGGAAAATTGTTCGAGATAGCAGGGGTTCGAGATAGCGAGGGTGGTGTCAAATTTTGTAATTTTCAACAAAACTGAACTACAGTCAAACCCCTATTAGGAGGTCACCCTCGGGGAAATGGCAAGTGGCTGCTTAATATGGGTTGGCCGCTTAATAGGGGTTGGTTATAAATTAAGCATAAGGAGTGGCAGAAAATCAAAAGACTTGTGACATTGGAATCACATCAAGACGCCCGACGTAACTAATCGAACCAAATCGAACTGAATCGAACTTAATCGAACCTAATCACGTGAGTAGGTTCGATTATGTTCGGTAATCGAACAGAATCGAACTCTCACAAAAAATTTGGAGTAATCGAACGCAATCGAACTTTTGATTAGGTTTGATTAGGTTCGATTGAGTTCGATTAGGTTTGATGGTACGAAATGGTCGACGTTGGATGGCATTCGATTGAAAATGGAGTTGGCATGGGAACATAAGCGTCACAAGCTCGAGTGTCGCAAGATTGTCCCCCGGAGCATACGCGCGCAAAAAATGAATATGAGAAACAGGAAAGTTTGTCAAATAAATTGCCATTTATTTTATGTTTGGGCGAATCCTCAATATAAGAGTTTACATTATGTTTGGCTAATGAGGCTTTCAACTTTACAGCGTCAATTCTTGTTATCTTTACGGTCAATTGCACTGGCACGTTCAGACACGTTTAGTTCGCAACTAATTTGTATTATTAGCTATTGTTTTTGGCTTTGTTTCAGTTCACTACATTTTGTTCGGCCGTTAATTAAGAGTAAGCTGATAAAAAATAAATCATGAAATGGAACTACAGTGAAGTGAGATTAATTTCCTATTGTCTGTTGAACGTAATTCTAAGTTGTTCTCACATGCTGAGAGTGACTGTTCAAATATCTGGTATGTTTTGAGTCATTTTTAGCCGTTTTTCGATTGTGTTCGATTGAGTTCGATTTGGTTTGATTCGGTTCGATGGAGCATGTATCTTATGGGGGGCCTCGGCCGATACATCGGTCGATACATCGGCCGATATATCGATCGATATATCGACCGACACTCGACCGATACTCGGTCGATTTCTCGACCGAGTATCGGTCGAGTATCGATCGATTGTCGGTCGCGATATATCGACCGATGGCCCTCGTGATATCGGCGCGATATTGTCGGTGGTGTATCGTCAACTATCGGTTACATATCGGTCGACTGTCGATCCGAACTCGATCGACATATCGGCCATTATAATCCATCAAAATTTTTTCTCCGCGCGCGATTGGTCTAAACACGTCCCGTGACGCAGCCAAAACTGGGGAATATCCGGGTGATATTCCCCAAGTGATATTCCCCAGTTTTGAAAATTTGCGTTTCACCTTCGCAGGTTCAGTTTTCGTCTCAAATAAATTGCTAAATTAAATAGAACTGATTGTTTTGAACAGACTAGAAATATTTTTGAATGCCAACAGAATTATTTTGATGTTTACTTTAGTAACAGCTTGGCGTCCTTGGCCGACCGAGATCTTCCACGGCAAACAGAGCAGCCTTGTGAAAAAATATTTGAAGGATAATAACTACAATAGCCTCCATTTGGCTTCAAAAATATGCTCGGATATTTGTCCTTGGACATTATCTGTTCCTCGAAGCTCACAGTTTTCCTCAAGCTTCGCTCTCGGAAAACTGTTCGCTTCTCGGAACAGATAATGTCCGCGGACAAATATCCGAGCATATTTCCTCGCCAAATGGAGGCTATTGTTTATATATATCGACCATTTACATTTACATTTACCATTTATTTGCCTCCATCTTTATGATGATTCTTGCAAATCGGTCAGCGGTCAAAGGAAAAATACAATAGAGAATAAAACAAATAGAAAATAATAATCTAGAAACGATTTGTAAATGCATGGTTTCTAAACGCCTTAAGGGATGAAGCCTCGACTGCCTCTGCTGGCAGAGCGTTCCAGTCACGAATTGTTCTCGGAAAAAAGGAGTTTTTATTTCAATCACCAAGCTGTCCTTCACTATAAATCTGAGTATCATATCTATTTACCAATTGACATCTGACCCGCCATGTTATCATATACCAACGCGCAAAAACTGCTAAACAGTTACCCAAATTACACAACAGCGGAAATCCACCAGTTTTTTGAAGTAGGTAATTAAAACAATGAAGCAGGTAAAACATAACTCGTAATTTTGACACTTAAATGTTTTATTTTTCATAGACCGATATACTCGGGAAGTATCGGTAAAGTATCGGGGAAGTATCGGTAAAGTATCGGTGAAGTATCGATAAAGTATCGGTAAAGTATCGGTGAAGTGTCGGTGTACTGCCAACTATATCGGCCGACATGTATATCGGCCGATATGTCGGCCGATATAGCGGTCCATGCCAACCGAGTATCGGTTGAGTATCGACCGAGACATCGACCGAGTATCGATCGAGTATCGATCGAGTATCGATCAAGTCTCGGTCGAGTATCGTCCGATATATCGACCGATATATCGGCCGATGTATCGACCGATGTATCGGCCGAGCCCCCATAAGATACATGATCCGGTTCGATTTGGTTCGAACGTAATCGAACTCTCACACAAATTTTTTGGTTCGATTTGGTTCGATTACCGAACTAATCGAACTAAATCGTTCGATTAAGTTCGATTAGGTTCGATTAAGTTCGATTACCGAACGGTTCGATTAGTTACGTCGGGCAAGATGATAATAAGTCTAATAAACGTGTGTTGGAATGTTTTTATCGGTTGTTACCTATTCGGACTCTTATCTATTCATCAGCTTTTTCAAAGCAAGGCCAAACTATGTGTATTAAATTCTTGGTGGGCCCTTGATAGGGGTAAAAACAATAGAAACCCCCTCATCAGTCCGGATTATCCCAATCTTTTAGGACAGCCTTGACGTCACGAATCTATTGTTCTCCAGGAAAATGGCGGCCGTTTTCCGGGCAATGATAAAATCCATTGTCTGTAGTTACGTATGAGCGCCTATCCGGGACTTTTAGTTACGAAACATTGCGAGGAGTATACAGCGGCCATTTTGGATGTGATCTGAGAAGATTTGAAGGAGGTTTTTAGTGAATTTTCGCGAAAGAAACGCAACGATGTAGGGCCATTTTGTGTCGGGGTTTCAAGGTAGGTGAAAAATTTTCGTTTTTTTCTTGTAGTCACATATTTTTCATGAAGCTCGCAGTATTTTTTGCTGGTTCTTATGTCGATAAACTTTCATCATGCCAAGTGCCAGCATGGTAGACAAGCTAGATTTCTGGTAGACTTTTCTAGAAGTCAAGGCAGTGAAATTGTATCCAAACCGCTGTTCCATCACATGTAGACTTGTGTGATTTTGACCAGTTTTCACTTTCTCGCTGATGAGAATGGGCTTTAATTTGTTGTTTTCAAAGTTTGCAGGGATGTAGAATGGTAATTCTGGAACTTGCCGAGACACAAGTTGATTGTTAAAATTCTAAACCCGAGACTTCAATTCTTTGTATCCCTAGTAATGTTGGGCAAGTCCAAGATTAATTTGAGACTTGGGTAACATTTGCCAAAATGCATAAATTTATTTTTAACAAGAACCCCTGAAGGGATTACAAGCGGCCGATTTCCCGGGGGGGGGGGGGGGGGGGCACTCCCTTATTTTCGCCTATATAGGAACGTGCAGCTGGACAGGGTATGGTTTTTGAGCATTTTGGTCTGGAACAGGGTATACCAAAAGGCATTTTTGGGTATCAGGGTATCAGTTTCCCAGGAGTTGGCATGAAGATCGGTAATTGATACTCTGGCATAGGGTAGATGAAGTAGTCAGACGAAAAGAAACGCGTAGGAGTGTTAAAAAAGCTTTACAACTACAACTCGCAGTGCTGCCTTAGTAGTTTAGCCTTTTGGGTTAGAAAGAAAATCGTTAAGAATCGTCTGGAATAGGGTATCTTTTTTCAACATTTAGGGCCTGTTTACATGGAGGGAGGGTGACCCGGGAACCCGGGTCACCCTCCCTCCATGTAAACAGGCCCTTAGTCTGGAACAGGTTCGCAAAAATTAGGGTTGTTATAGCCCAGCGGCACACCCCCACCCAAATTTTTTGGGAGAACCCCCCCGGGCCAATTTCACCTTGAGGGGAGAAAGAACAATGCACCCCTCCACCCCCTCGGTCAGTTTACTCTGAGGTTCTCCCGCCAAATCTAAGAGTCAACTTCGAACCTGCGTGACGAAAAACGTGACTGGGTGATGCAATATTTTGGCTAGCGTAAGTTTGAGCTTTAGGTCAAGTTTACTGTGTAGAAAACTTTAGCTAATGTCAATTGCATCATAATCAACAAGGGCACAGATGTGTTTTCGCTCAACGTGAAAATAAATTGTGAATGACATTATATGCTGTGGAATTGTGTAAGAAAAACTGTTATGTTTTTGGGACCGAGTTTTATCGTTCGTTTAATGAGGTAGGGCTAATAGCGACATGAAAAAAAAACCGTCCATTTCTTGAAGCGGCTCGATGCCCCATATAGGGCATCGGCCGCTTAATAAATTGAACAAAAATGATTGATTAGTTAAAATACAACTCAAATACGTGGCAGTTGATAAAACAGTTGTTTTTATCAATGATTATTTTGATAGCTCACTTCCGATTCAAACAACAAAAGGGAACTTTGTGACAAGCTCAAGAAAGATCACAGACAGTCCATTTTCAAGATGACTTGGTCCACTACTACTGATTAAAGAGTAATCTTGATTTCTATGATTCAACAAAGTTTATGTCGTGTGTGGTGCTTTTTTGAATTCGTTTCCATCCATATGTAAAGACTGAGATTCAGGAAGCTACCGTATGTAAACATTTTCAATATTTTCCACAGGCAGTAGAGGATCAAAATTGGACTTTTTCGAGTTTCGATTTATATGCTTTATACGATGACCTTTGTGAGTCGATCTATTCGGCTTTATACGCGGTGTATTGCGTTACTACATTATTCGATCATTAAGTACCCGCTGGGATGACAAAGAGAAAACAATAACAAGATCGAATAACGCAGTAACGCAATTCGAACTCCTCTGCTCCCTGTGTCATTTCAAGTCATCAAGTTTCATTTCTGCTGAAGTAAGAAAGACGACTTTTGTTTGTTATCCAACTACATTCCGAAACTCTGCATCAGCACATACATGATCAGCTTCACAGATTAGTATTAAAAAGAATCACTGTTCTTATGCACATATTTTTGATTTCTCCAGGAAAAGATGATTAATAAGCTTATTCCTGACTTCATAGGTTAACTTTAAGATGCTCAGCTTCACAGATTAGTATTAAAAATAATCACTTTTCTTATGCACACATTTTTGATTTCTAGACAGAAAGTATTTGAATTATTCATCTCTTGTAGGAAGAGTGTGAATGTTAAAACCTTTCACGACAAACGATTGATAAGCTTATTCCAGACTTCATAGGTTAAATTTAAGATTACTGTGTAGAAACTGAAATCTAAATGCCATCAACCAATGACAAATAGTCATTTGAAAACATACCTTAATTTATCTAATACCACTAATCCAAGGACACTAATCACGTTTACAAAAACATATACCACGGGGTATCGTAACTGCGATCAGGAAGAGAAATCCCAATGCGGATTGCTTCATGCTCATAGCACAATACCTCTCAGTATTGCATCATCTTTACATGACCAGAGATTGCGTCATGTCAACCGTGGGATCGAATAACGAGAAAAGGTCACACAACACAATTTAGCACATTTTGCAACAACACTGCTGTTCGCTGCTGTGGGACATTTGTCTTTGCTTTTTCCAATGCGATTACTGTAATAAACTAAATACATCTACGCACTTACATGACACTACAGAAAGAATGTGGAAGAGAAATTCTCTACTGGCTAATTTTAGATCGAGATGCGATAACATCATGTCAACCGTGAAGAGGACTAAGGCTAGCGACATGGAAAAAAAGAGCATTTCTTGAAGCGGCTCGATGCCCATGATGCATCGGCCGCTTAAAAAACCCTGACCACCACAGCCACTGAAGCGATCTAAAAATCTTGATGTGTATTGGTGAAAACTGCATCATTGACATATATTATTAAACAAGTAGAATATTTTTTCCATGTCCACTCAATAATGTGCACTCAAGTTCTAGAATAACAGCTAGTGGATGCATGAGTGGTAGTGAGTTCATTCAGCTGCTTTTGTAGACTAAGCATGCATTATAAGGGGATAGAAAATGCCACCAAGTGCATTGTTGAGTTATATAAGCATGCAGGATTAAAAAAAAACACACATACAAAAGAAGTAACTTACTCTCCCAAGTGCGTCATAAAACACTCCGGTTATTCGTATAAATGGGTACCGGCAACAAAATGCTGGGAGGTAACCTGTAATGGACTAGCATCCCACCCAGGGGGAGTAGCAATACTCCTGGGCCCGGTTGTTCAAAGGGTGGATTACGCTATCCACTGGATAGTGATTTATCCGGTGGATAGTGTTATCCACCCTTTGAACAACTGGGGCCTGGTCAGCTTTTAGTGATGCTAAGGAAACCGGGATTAGCTCTGGGCCTCTGGCAGTGTGGGCTAGCTTGGTCCGGGTGCGGCTTTTTACTCTTGTCAACTCTGACCAAGAATATAATTTTTTGGCGAATTAACTTGCCTCTTCTGAGAGGTGATGATGGCTTTCATGTTTTAGCTGCATATGATATCTCTTTGCAACATGAAAATAAAGCAGATACAAAAGAAATTTGAAATAAACACCAAAATAGAGAGATTCCTGATTTGAAAAAAAAAATTTTGGTTCATTTTTCTTATTCGGTACATTTTTGTAAATAAAAGGCAAATTACCCATTCCAGAGTTATTGAATTTGGGGCTAAAGTACTCTGCACACCAGACATACCCACCAAAAGATCAAAATCAACCAAATTTTATTAAGCTTAAATACAGGGCTTTATATAGCATATCAAATCTCTAGAAGTATTTGGACAAAAAATAGTGCAATTTTCTTAAAGTTAACTCGAGCTGATTGCAAATATGGACGTCCTATCGATTTTAGCCCACAGACTTTGAAGGTCTAAATCAATTCAGTGCTTAATTAAGAAAATAAACGATCCAATCGAAAAAGGTGACAATACAGAGAAGAGATGCATACCAAATCTATGGTCTCTTTCCATAGAAAGATAAAAGGTAGATCGATAAACCAGTATTGTACGATCGTTGCCAACAGTTCCAAATAATTTTACCTTCTTCATGCAGACGAAAGTTAGTTTTATCTGTAATATTGAATGCGAAAACAAAGTTTCCCTTCTGGTCATAACTTTAATTAAATTCTCGTGATTTATATACCTTCCGAAGAAAGATATTGGAAAGCTCCAGCTCACGGGAGCCACGGGAAAGGAGAAATTTCCCAGCTCACGACTCTCATCTTGAAATTTTGGTTTTGTTTTGAAATGCGATACGTGGATCGCGACACGGATTCTCATCGGTTGAAACGCGAGATTCGTGACGTCACGGTTGTCCTAAAAGATTGGGATAATCCGAACTGCTCATCGGGACAGCCAAAAGGTGGCCCTGGTCGCTTAATTGATGTGGCCACGTAATAGGGGTTTTATTTACAGTATTTTACTGACAATAGTTTTCGGGCTTTGACATCTGGCCGCTTTTAAAACAGGGGGTGGCCGCTAGGGGTTCGACTGTAGTACATGTATACAAATCATTGACCCGTCGGTGCTCGCAGAGTCTGCTCTACAAGTCTCTTTATACAATATTAGCAATAAATACTATTTGTCAGTGTTTCTTTTTTCTGATTCAACGAACAAAACCAAAAAAACAGTGTCTTTTATATAAAGAGCAGTATAACTTTTTATGCTACTACGAGTGTTTTTAAAAGAAAAAAAGCAAATGGCTTTGTTCAACGAATACTGAATATTCTTGGTTTTCACGTGACGTCATCAAATTCTAAAATTCAAAACCGCGAGGCCTACAGAATTTTTACCTTCATTCAAGGGAAGATTACCTAATATATATCTTTTCACAATTTCTTAGCTCGATATCATGCTTCCTTTTGAAAACAGAACAGTTTAAATTTTCGAGTTTTCATCATACAGTGTACGTGACATCAGGAGGACGGCCGTGACAGAGCTGTTCCGTATCTAAAAAATGACTCTTCGGGTGGTTTTCAGCATTCTAAACAATTTAAGTTTAAGGAGAAATATTTATCTAAATATTCAAAAGTTCACAAGAGAAAACAAACCTCCTTTCTGGATGTTTTTTCCTATTTCCAGCCGCCATGTTGGTGTCCCTCTGCATGGCGTCTCCATACTGAGCTTATAAATAAGTGTGGAACATTTTGACAAATACCTCGAGTACGGAATACCGCACAGACCTGAGACTTGGACTGATTCCTTATTTATTTATTATCTATGACATGTCAATTCCTTGATTTCATTCATTGAACGGTTTCGATTTTTTTATTTATGGCGTGACAGTGAAAACCGAGAATATCCTACAGTACTTCACATTGGGCAGTCAAAATGAAGATCAACTGAAAAAAATGAATTTTAAGGTTATGCTGGTGCTGTGAATTAGTAAGGGACATGTACGGTGACCGTTCAATGAAGTATCCGTTGAGGAATTCTGCCGAGTCACGCAAACTGTCGGACTGAATTCAGTGACTCTATAAAAAGATGGGACACCAAAATTCCAAGTGGGCATTAAGACACAATTCAGAAACCCCTCCTTCTGTGATTTAATTGCGATTTTATGGTGATTTGTATGAGATGTCTACCTAGGTCACTTTTTAGTACCAAAATTGTCCATAAATCTCATCAAAATTCGAGCAAGTTCGAAACAGTGGCGATATTCGAGGCAACAAATCGGCATGAAATCGCAAATACTTTATATGAGATATTTCCCGGGGTATCCAATCGATGGAAATCGATGATCAGAAAAGCAATCGATCAATCAATAAAATTAGTTAATTGGTATCGTTGGCGAGCTTTTTCCTGCTGGCAAGAAAAGGGAGAACACGGAAACTTGTTTAAAGTTATTAGTGATCGTGGACAGCTCGGCCACCTTCATTCCGATCTCGTGGATCCTCTCTGGCCACTACACACATATATCTCATTGCAAAGATGTAATATTAAGTGCCTGTTCCGTCAGCTTGTAGAATGTGAAACATGACAAAATTTGCAACCAATCAATATTAATCCGATTATTTATTAATCCATCGATTGTTACAGGTCACACGAATCTTCATCATCAATTGGTCATCGATTGAGCCCAATATCGATTGTCATCGATTTCATCGATTACCCGTCGAGATTTGGAATGGCGCTGAAAATCGCCACTCAAATCCAGGGCTAAAAATTAACGGTCGCCAGTGGCGATTTAAAACTGACCAGGGCGACTAAAAGTTGAGGTTTGATCTCCCGAAGGGCGACTACGATGAGCTTAGAAAAGTTGCAAAGTACGAAGTTAAAATAAAAATAGAATATGTAGTTAAATTGGACTACCTTTCTTTTCTTTTCCTCAACTCTAAGTTCATCGACTTTAGTGGATTTTTAGTTCTTAATGAGCCGATTTAACGGTTTCACAAGTATTTAGATCGATCCACAAATATATCTGGATGCCATTTTGATTTGTTATTGCCACGTGACTCCAGTCTTACCCAGAGTTCTGTGCGGCACGTGTTTATCGTCAACATACTTCTCGACAGGTTTTGGCATAGAAATTCTGATGTAAAACCCACAGAATGTGGAGATTTCTCCAAGGATGTGAGCCACCGCCATCCAAAAAAAAACTAAAACCAAGGAAGATGCCGTAGAAAGTAGCGAAAACTAAGAAAAGACGAAAAGGAAACGGGAATTTCAGAAAAGCTGGACTCGGGGGAGGCCGTGGTTTGTTGTCCAAGATAACGCGATGTTTTGCTCCCTTTACAATTATTGTAAAGAGGCGGCAGTATTAAACCGTATATTCAAGTAAATATGTTTTTTAAATCAACTTGAGGAAAATAAGGGCCACTTTATTTTGGCCTGGGCCACTAAGAATTCAAGGAAACTGGCCCGACTGGCCACCAAGCGCTGGAGTTCATTTTTTAATTTTAGCCCTGCAAATCGCGGCAAAAATCGCATCAAAAATCGCCTGTGTAAACTGGCCTTATAGTATTCAAGGTGTTTGTCTGCCAGGAAGCATTCCATGTACATCCCACGTCGAGGATAAGCTAAGATTTTAAAAATATTTCGCCAAGTTCGTTGTCAGCTTTTAAGCTTAAGCTTATGCCCTATTTCCGGACACTTTTTGCAAATACCGTTATATCTTACCTCAAAACAGCAATAACGAGCTGAAATTTTTCCAGTATGTAGCGTCAACTGTTTGCAAGTAGGCCTTGAAGTTTCATCGCCTGAACCTTCTTGGTTTCGTCGCAATATTGAAAAAGAATTGGTCAAATTGGGTGCCCTAAATCCGGACAAGTTGCCCTAATTCCGGACGATCGTAAGGTGATGTTTTCGCCGTTTTTTTTGGTGATATTCTTCACTTTCGTGATGAAATTTATCTCATAAATGATAAAACCAAGGAATATTCATGTTAAATATCATACTTTTCTCCGAAATTAAAAGCGTTTCCGCACAGTTTTTTTTACGGTCGACAAAGTAAGACTAAACGAACGTATTTGGCGAAGAGGAGGAGGACTGGTGACTAGTTCAACTTTCGCTAATATTCTCGCTTCTTGAGACTTTTGCCTCTAAATTCGTGAAAATTATGTTTGACTGGTCTCTTTCAAGGGCAGGTAAGTTCGAAAAATAAGGTAGTGCTGAAAAAATAAGATGGAATTTTGGAATGTCCGCCACAAAATTGGCGATAAAATGAAAGTATTATTCGCTATCACGTCGGCGTCCGGATTTTAGGCCACAACCTTCGCTAAAATGTAACGGAATTTCTCAAATAGTCCTCGCTCTAAAATTTAAAATCGCAAAAAAATAATAACTTATACTAGAAAGAATCCCACGCTTTTCGACGTAACTTTGTCCAAAAATTAAAAGTTTTCTGTCGCGTATTTTGCGAGAACGAATTTAAAATGTAAAACGATATAATTCAAGTCGCTATATGCAAATTATGGACGATTGAAGTTTCCCTACCTTGAAAATGATGTTTGAATTTTCCTGATTTAACTTGAGCTAGGAGGACTAAAACAGGAGTTAGTGAAAGCGGAATAATCGGTCCATTCTTTAGAAAGTATTTTTTTGTATTTCATTCGTAGGCTACCGAAAATAACGAAACTCTTAATCGAAAGTGTCCGGAAATAGGGGCGTCCGGTGGAAAACCCACGCCGAAGACTTCAGCGTTTATACCCTTATAAAATTCACCCTGTTGTTTGCGGCTAAAAATACAGGAAAATAAACGTCTTTTTACCTTCAAAGAGGAAAACTCTATGCTTCAAAGACTTCACAGACAAGCCCAGCTCAATTCACGTGCACATGTGATCCATTTGAGGCGCCATGTTGAAACCATAGTCTGAAGTGTCAGCCGTCTCCTCGCTCTAACCCCCCCTCCTCGCTCTAACCCCCGCCTGCCCACGGGGGGGGTTAGAGCGAGGAGACGGCTGACACTTCAGACTATTGAAACCACTGCATGGGCTAACAGCTGGAGAGTACTCCATGAGTACTCCCATGTAAGAACGCATATAATATCCCGAGATCAGGAAAGTAGGTACGCAATGCGCGCTGATGCCTTCATCTTCATCCCATCATTTCACCAAAACACATGGTCACCTAAACAGGAATTACTGTCCTGAAAAGTCCCTGAGGAATATCTCCCGCTATCTCGAACCAAAACCCGTTTCCTTTGTATTTTTCCATCGTTTTTAGAGTGAGGAAGATTTCACTTACCTCAGACGCAGCCGTCGCCACATAGCCAGCACTCTCTTTGAGGGTTCCCTATATCTCAGTGCATAACAGAAACATTGGGACTATTCATGCATCACGAAGAATAAGCAAACGTCTTTCACGTTCACGCAAAAATTAAAGTAAATACAACAGTCTCAGAGCACGTGGGTTGTTAATATTTTCATTTTCCACGCACAAAGCTTACAAGAGGGTGAGGTCGGTCAAGCGATAACAGTGACGTACATTTAACTACTAAAGGTCACTAAAATCATCAGATATTTACAATTCACTTCATAAAAAACATCATTCACAAATCAACATTGAATTTCAGGGTTTGGTTCACTGGTCACGTGGACGTTAAAGTGCTACAATGATCAAATTTCTACCCCTTGCAATTTTAGGGGTATTATAGAAAAATTCATTGCCTGACGAGGGAATTCCACGTTAAATTTCACGCGAAAAAACCGATATCGCACGAATCGCGAAGCGATGAGTGCGAATATCGGTTTTTCAAGTGAAATTTAACGTGGAATTCACGAGTCAGGCAATGAATTTTCTTGAATCGCATAGCCTTTTACAAAAGGAATACTTTTTAATAATACAACAAGCGCTCGAGAAAGCCCATTCAACGTCAAGCGTCAGGACTGTCCAGGAGCAAGCGAACGAATAAGAATCAAGCTAAAGATTCTGTCACAAACTTTAATATTTTATCTTCGTGGTAGAGGTTTTTTTCCATTTTAATTGGGGAAACGTTTTTTAATTTATAGACATTTACGGGTTTGTCAGTAATTATAAAATAAGAACTCCGGCAAGTAGCCAAAAAACTACATAAGCTTATACTGAAGACAGAAATCATGAACACTTTTACTTCGGCCGCGGCAACACTGATGAATCAAAAGAAATCCCGGGAAGAAAAGCTTTGGAAAGACGTCAAGCAATGGGCTTGTAAGTAAACTTATGCTTTTATACCTTGAAAGAACTTAAGCTTTATTAGCATTCAAATATTCTAGCGTTTTAAATTTCAATGGCTTAGGTCCATCCCTGGTTTGAGAGAAAGGGTTTTTAGACCTTGTTGACTTGTTTTCGTTCGAATGGCCGAATTATTTTTGTACTCAGTGCTGTGTAAACACTTGTTGATCTTCGAGCGGTTTTGTTTTTGTAGCTTCAGTTTTAGCACAAAGAGAACTATTTACGGGTCAAGCTATCGAAAGTATTAGTTTTTTAAAGAATGTACAAACAACTATTCTTTTAGCCGAAAATTTTGACTATTTTCGTTACAAACGGCAACTGAAAAAAAGTGTCTTCAAATGTGCTTTTAGCGAGTTTTTACCCGATTTCGCCACGGGTAATGATTGTTTGTTTTCAAGTGGGTTTTTTAATAGTAAGATAATTTTTTATTAGCGGTCAAACTATCGACAATGTCACTTCAAAAAAAAAATAGAAAGCTGTTCTATTGCCGGAAAAATTTGGCGTATTTTTCTTTCTAGCGGACGTTTTTTGACGCCGGACTATACTATAAGCTTTACTGTTTTATTTTACGTTTTTGAAATTGTTTTCGCGCGGAACAAAAAGCTTATTATTTTGTTAGTCTTATCCGGCTACATGTGTGGCTATTTCTCTGACACTATGAAGTCATTTTGAAACGTTTTTACTCTTTACTTTTACTGTTAACTACCAACCTCGTCCGGTTGCTGCACTATTGTTTCTCCCATAGTTTTAGCCAGTTTCCTCTCTTCAGGTTTTTTCCTTGTACTTGCAAGCATGGAATTCGGATGATTGCGCCTTTCTTCAATTTCTCGAAAGAGTTGAGTTTGAGTTCAAAGCTGGCTTAACTCTTATATCTCGCATTGGAAAAAAAACCCTCATGTTTGCTTTTGGCTTTTCTGACATTGATGCTGACATTGAAACCATACGAAAACCGCATTTTTATATTTTAATTTGCGATGCCGAAAGTAAACAAACACAATCTCGCGTTGGGCCTCGCTTTCAACTCACTTCAATTCATGCAATTCAGCTATGCAATTCAACTTCTCAGGCATGCAATTCCACGTTGAATACCTCGCATCGATAGCCAATCAGAGTGCGAGAATTCTCTGAGCTATGCGATTCTATAGAAAAATTCATTGCCTGACTCGTGAATTCCACGTTAAATTTCACTTGAAAAACCGATATCGCACTCATCGCTTCGCGATTCGTGCGATATCGGTTTTTCGCGTGAAATTTAACGTGGAATTCACGAGTCAGGCAATGAATTTTTCTATAGAATTCCACTAAAGATGAAAAATGGGGTTTTCCGTTTTCAAATATCTGTATTAGTTCTGGAGATATTTGCATATTTTAGAAACTTGGAACGAAAAGAGATATTTGAAAATAGTAAACGGCATTTTTCTTCCCGTAGAGACTACTTGTTAATGTTTTAAAACGGCTTAGATAGGACAGATGCGAATTTCATCATAGTAGCACTTTAAAATAAAGAATCCCAAATATATAAAATAATCAATCTCCTATTACGGTAAAATAAATCACCCGTCACGTAAAACGTCTGTCTAGGGGGTGTCTAGGGTACCTGAGGGTACCCTCAGTCTAGGAACAAGTCAAGCACAATTTCTTCCTTGGGACACATCACCTCCAGCTGTTCAAGTCGGCAAAGCAGCTAAATCTGCCTGGTTCAAATGTACAACGTAATCTTCGGGTAAATAGTAATCCATGACATATTTTGTGTACATTTTGAAGGTTAAAATCCCTACTAGGGGTAGAGAGGGGAGAGTTCATAGGGCCGTACAAATTATGAAACGACTAGGCTGACACTTTTGTATAGGTGGCAACTGTAGTCCCTAGTCGTTATCTTTCTCTCTCGAGCGAGCGTGAAGTACACGTGAGGACCTGGTAACGGGTTTGCGTGACGTCATGAAATTTTGCTCCAAATCCCAAATCGAGTAAGCGGGAAAGGAACGCCTGGGGTCTGGGTACAAGGCTGCAAATGTGTCACAGTCTGTTTTTAATATCGTGTGGCGCCTGGCTCCTGGTGGCGCTAAATTTATGCGGGAGTTTAATTATGCGGATTGGTGATATTTTGTGTTTCACGGGAACTAGTTTTTACAATTGGCACATGTTGGCAGACTGCGGGTTTTCAGCCAGTGGCTTCATACCTTAAAATTGGAATTACAACATGTCCGTAATACAACATAATATTGCTTGCTTTTTTATTCCTGTAATCTAAATACAAGTAACGTACTCTTTTAAAATAGTTTAATCATTTATTTATAGCTTTACAATGGTTCATTGCTCTGATAATGGTCGAAGCAACGACAAGAACGCGGCACTTTTTCAAATTTCGGAAATTGCGGGTATATTTTTTCGTAGGAACTATTTTAGCGGACCCTGAAAAAAAAAACGCAAAAAAAGATGCTTGATGAAAGTTACTAATTTATATATGAAAAAATAATATATGTAAACTGCAGGTGACACATACAGTGGAACCCGCTTTACGGACATACACACTTATTACGGACAGTTTTGTTTGTCCCGACGAAAAGATCATATAGTTTTCTTACATAACCCGCTTAGTACAGACACCGGTTAATACGGACAACGGACACTTTTCTGTGACCCGCTTTCATACAAAGTTAACCTCGCTTTACGGACACTGGTTATCTGTGCACTGTATATTTTCATTTGTCACGATTATCTGCTAATTGTACCCTGTTAGAAAATGAATGCTTTCTACAGGTTATTGCGATTTTATTACTAATACAGTAGCACAATAGCGTGACGTGTTTGACAACCTTCACGAGAGAGAGGGCGATAGGAAACAAAACATTTTATGGGGATGGCCTTAGTGTCACACGACATGTTCACCGCAGTCAAACGCTTGAGCATGCGCAAAGGCGTAAATACTGGTCGCCGCGCGCATTCTCGATCCCTGAGCTCTTCTCTTTTGTACGTGACTGACGGCGAGAAGAGCTCTGGGGAACCCTGTGAGAGAACCTGTTGTGATTGGCGTTCGGTTGAAACAATAAAAACGCTTCCGATTGGTCAATCTGCTACGCGCGTAAAATTGAACTTAGGGCGCGAGATCAGACCCTGCGGCTGGGATCGAGATTATTCGAGAATGGCGCGGAAAAGAAAAGTTTCGAGAACTACACAACCATAAGTGAAACCCTTAAAACCGTGTAATACGAACGTAAACATTTGCCGTTGCTGCAATTCTGATCTATCCAACCTATATGACCGCATATAATTGTTTGGATGAACTGCGAAAAAGCAATTGATTTATTTATCGGGATTTGGACGGTTTCCGAATGCGCCCACTTGACGGCTTACAATTGAGTTTTCGTCAAATCACTGCAGAAAATATAATTACAGTCAGTCCTAGAATCAGTCTTTACAACGGACAGCAAAATGAAAGCGGACTCACCCCTTAGTTTCACAATAAAATTGCTAATGATAAACGACGGACGTACGAGTGTCCTTCATGGACAACTATAGCATGCATTCGACGCTCATTTGAATTAATTAACCTAAGCATTCTTGCGTGCTCTCGTGCATACCCCTTGAGACACGCCACAACAACAATAGAGCCGCCATTTTGGATTTGGATTGTAGAGCATGCGCTGTCAAGTCAACATAGCCAGATTTTGGCTACGCTTGCGTAGAGTTGCCCAGAGCCTTCGCGTCTTGCGCAGTCAAAAAAACGCGAAGGCTCTGGGAACGAGAATGGCCCGCGCGCCAATTTCCCGCGCAAAAGTTTGAGCAATTCGGCACTGAGGGAAGTATGGCTGTCCACAGGGCACCCAAACATGTCTTGTAATCCGTGATTACCTCAGAGAGCAGTTCTGTGTTAAAAACTGAGCTCAGTTTGTAATACTCACATGTTTCAAACCAGGGAGGTTAAACTACCCATTCACTAACATTAATGAGTCCAATGGCTGTTGTGTTTAATGGCAAATAGACTGCGAGTAGTCGGTCTTTCACTAACTCCTCCAGCCAGTTTTCTCACCTTTGGCGGAATTACCACCCAAGCACTGCACGCTGCCATTATTGTTGTTACTTCGGCTATGTCAGTGCTATTATACAGCAGAATTGTCGAATACAGCTTTTTCCCATCCGTTGTCTTGAGCAGAATATCCTAGTAGGCCCTGTCCCTGACACACTGAAGACTCGCAGTTTATAGTTTGAACACAAAATTATATTCTTCGATCCCTTCTGATTACATAACTCAACTGACTCGCACGTGTACCGAAAAAGCTTTGATCCAGGTAAACTCAATGTTATATTTGGCGTATTAAGAGTTAACCGAGTTCGAGTTAGCGTTCTACAGTAGTTCGAGATAGCGAGGAGTTTCGAGTTAACCGAGTTCGAGTTAGCGGGGTTTCTTCTGTATAAAACTAGGCAGTTTTTCTTAAACACAACACAATACTCTCAAAATGAAACAAATCAATCTACAGAATCACTGTTCAGTTCAAATAGAAACGAAACAAATAAAACTCGCAAGCCTCAAGTTCAAGTTTTTGGCACGACAGCCGTCACACTGTCACGCTAGGTTTTCCGCAGTCTTGGTAACAAATCTATCCTTTGTTTTTATCTGACGTCATCAAATTCTAAAATGTAAAACTGTTAATCCTACAAAGCTCTTCTTTTTACATCTTCTAGGCATGGAAATCATTAATCTCTAATGCAAAGTTTCGGTATCGATCCAGTGATTCCTTTTGGAAATAAAGCTATTTGAAATTTGTGATGTCCCCGGATGAAACGTGTTTCTGAACTGTCACAAAAACGGATATTTTTTATATCATTTTTAAATTTTCAGACGTGATAAGAACTTAGAGAGTGATGTCTAAACAGATTTGAAGTGAAAGCAAATGATATTGACCGTAAGAATCTACTCTACTTCTTGTGCAACAAATTTTTTTTTTTTATGGCGGCCATATCTGTGCCCCTCTGAGGGAGTGAAGGGCACAAACATGGCGGCGGCATACTAAATACTGTAATTTTCTGGAAATTAGTTTGGCAATGTTTATGAAAAACGCTACAAAGCTATAATTTGGACAAAACGTTTCTTTCTGACAGTTCTTTTACCTGTTTAATTTTCTGATGTTGTTCATGCAAGCAAACAGTTTTTTGTAATGTTGATGAAAACCACCAATACTGTTCTTTTTTGGACAAAACCTATTACCTATAACGCAAATCTAAGGGGGGAAAGCGTCCAATGATAGGCGTAAACTAAGTTTTGTACTTACATGTCTAGCATGAAACAAAACTATATAATATAAAACTGTTTTCATTTTTTACTAGGATTAACTAATTGAACATTTTAAAAAATCTGTTTACCTCTGTAAATCATGGGAAATAGCGGTCTCTTTATTAAAAATCGAAACTGTCTTCATACTTGTCCAATTCTAGTTTGCTTATCAAAAAACCTTTAACATAACCAAAACAACTGATGAACAAAATTAACTAATGGCTTATTCACTTGAAACAGTTCCTATTTCATATGATCGTCATAGTGTTCAATAAGCAGGACCTCACTGCTAAGTTCATCAAGGCAAATCCAGCACGTCACTGTGTTAACATGGCCTGCTGGTCCAGAGATATAATTCTCATTATCACTGCTCTTGATCAACAGAGTGCTACAGTGTGTTTTGCTATGTAACTTAAGACTTCCTAAGTAAGCATACCTATTGCAACACACCTTGCATTGATAAGGCTTTATGCCAGTGTGCCAATCTTTCATGTCTTCGCAAATTTCCTACTGTGGCTAAAACACTTGTCGCAGGTTTTGCATTGGTAAGGTTTTACTCCAGTATGGGTTCTTTTATGTACCCGCAAACTTCCTGCTTGGTTAAAACACTTGTCACAGGTTTTGCATTGGTAAGGTTTTTCTCCAGTATGCAATCTGTCATGTCTCCGTAAACTTCCTGCTTCTCTAAAATACTTGTCACAGGTTTTGCATTGGTAAGGTTTTACTCCAGTGTGTAGTCTTTCATTTCATGTCTCCGCAAAGCATCTGCTAGGCTAAAACACTTGTCACATGTGTTGCATTTAAAAGGCTTTTCTCCAGTGTGGGTTCTTTTATGTCTCTGCAAATTTCCTGCTTCTCTAAAACACTTGTGACATGTTTTGCATTGATAAGGTTTTTCTCCAGTGTGCAATCTTTTCATGTACCCGCAAGCTCTCTGCTCTGCTAAAACACTTGTCACAGGTTTTGCATTGGTACGGTTTTCTCTCCAGTGTGCAATCTTTGATGTACCTGCAAATTTCCTGCTGTGCTAAAACACTTGTCCCACAGGTTTTGCATTGGTAAGGTTTTACTCCAGTGTGTGATCTTTCATGTATCTGCAAATTTCCTGCTAGGCTAAAACACTTGTCACAGGTTTTGCATTGATAAGGCTTTTCTCCAGTGTGGGATCTTTCATGTATCCGCAAATTTCCCACTGCACCAAAACACTTGCCACAGGCTTGGCAATTGAAGTACTTTTCTCTGACGTGAGATTTGTTATGTTTTTGCCATGGTATATATGGGAAGCACTCCTGAAATAACAAGTTATAAACATCGCAATATATGTCTTAATTTAATAAAATGTACCTAAAGAACATTTTGACACTTAGAAGGGATTTCATTAAGTATTTGCTCGAACAGAGTATAATGATCGACCACAGCTCGTGGTTCAACACAAAATAGTACTCGGCCGCTACTGCTGCTTTCACAATGACTTTAAGATTCTCTGCCGTTTATTCCAGTGTGGTTTGAGAACACTCCTTCCTTTATTTCACTTTATCCAAGTCACTCATTCCACTTAAAATTTATTCGTATATTCACTTTGACATATTTGAGCCTAGTTGTATGGCCTTGCCTCAGCGGTTAGAGCGTCCAACCGGCACCTGGAAAGTCATGGGTTCGATTCCCGTTGGGGAGCTCAGAAGTTTTTTATGAGTATTTCGACTTGAGAACACTTCTTCATTTATTTCACTGTATCCAAGTCACTAATTCCACTTTACATTCTCTGCCGTTGTTTACTATTATGTTACTAATTAAATAGTGTACGAAATATCACGCACCCCCGTGACTTCCTCCCCCTTAAATGCAATGTTGAACCCTTTGTACGACATCAATTTTATTGACTATGAATGTTTCCAAGTTGCCAATACACGGGATTCAACATTGATCAGGGCGTGGGTAGGGTAGGTGAAAGCCTGATATACCAATGTTTTGGAGCACTCTTTGCAGAGACACAGAATCCCTCAAAGAAAGCTTCATCAGCCTCACTTTGAAGTAGTGTGGTTGATGTATCTTAGGCAGAGAATCATGGGGCCGAGTTAACGAAAACACACTAATGGTGAATTGCTGGTTTGTGGAGGGAAGGGGTCAGAAGGAAATTACTTGTCCATCAACTAGATCATTTCAAGCTTCAGCAAGCTCAAATAATTGGCCACTTACAAACAAGACTGAAACGAATTTAAGAAAAAACAATGGGCGATAAACTAGTCAGGTGTGGTAAAAAATGGTCAATTTCTTTAGGTACGTTTTGTCAAATCAAGACAGATATAGTAAATATAATTTATATTATTATTGCAATAAAATTTTATTATATGATTTATTAACGATTTACAGTCTGTACTGCGCATTTTTGTTTTTGGATTTGTTGATATGTTACATTTCAGTAATAGAAAACATTGAGTAAATTGTAATTTTTTGAGTCAGCCATTTATACGACCGTTTGCGTTTAGGAATGCCCGATGAGTTTAAGACATCGGTTTGGGAAACAAATGGAGGTTCTTCTACTCGTTATTATTGCTTGGCAAGGATATCTGGCATTAATAATGAAGCAAAAGTTAAGATTGTACCGGAATTTTTATTTTGACCAGAAAAAAAAGTTCTGATTTGTGCGAGGCTCACAAACATTGCAGGGCAGAGATTGCACAGTATGGACTGCAAATCATATATAATAATAATAATACATATATTACAAAAAAAATAACATAGAAGACAACATGAAATGGTGAATATAAAACATCAAGGAAAATAAAGAGAGAAAATAAGAATAAATCAAACATACATGAGCTCCTGAATGAAAGGAAAATAAAGAACTCTAAGAAATGCAAAATGCAATTTAGAATAAACATAAAAAACACCATGGAATTCCCATAATAAACTCCACACCCCCCCCCCCATCTACCCCCCCCCCCCCCCCCCCCCCCACACACACACACACACACCAAAACAAAAAACACAGGCCAACAAAATGAAATCTCAATGCAAAAAACCTTCCAATAATAATCCCACCATGTAAATTTCAGGAACAAAAGCCCAAACATTTAATCCGATAATAAGCCCACCCGAAAAAAAAAAACATCCAAAAAGGATTTTTGGACAAATATACGCCCAGGCTTTACTATCAGTATTTTAGGGTAATAAATTATGCATCTGGTAATTCTAGGACATCCCCAGGGCACACATTTGTGATCCCAGGATTGGGAATTGGTCTACATCGGAGCATTTGACACGGTCGTGTTTTTTTTTTACCACAAAAAATCATGCCTTCATTGCCGTTGATAAGTTTGTTCCTGTACGAAACTAGAGAAGAACAAAAATGGCAAGAGATACTTCTACTCATGAAATGGAGAGTGAAATGCATGGATATCAAAAGAGCAAATGGAAGCCACAAATCTGCGATTTACTTTGGACTGAGTCTTCCTGGTGTACTGATGTATAGTATGTATGTGTTATTAAAATTTCAAACAAACAGTAGCAGCATTGGTTCATCCTTTGAAAATCATGCACATTAATTTACCTCCAAAGGCTTGTACTCGCGTATAAGCCGCACCCCTAACTTTGGCCGTATTTTTTCGTCATAAAAGTGCAGTCTATCTGTAGGTAAATACAGTAGCTAGCGTTAATTTATGAAGAAAAATGTAAGTTTGTCCCGGAATTTTTATTTTGGCTAGTATTTACATTCCTTTGTATGAGTCTCATAAACATTGCAGGGCGGAGATTGTGCAGTACGGACTGGAAATCATCTTTAAGACCGGAACATACCCATAAATAAAAACAAAAAACGGAAGGCAGACAATTTTGCAATTATTTCACTCCCAAATGATTGTGACAAAGATGACTGAACTTACAATGAAATATCCATCATGGAATTCTGCTGACGAAAGAAAACATGGCGGCCTTAGCTTGGCAACCGACGATTTGGCTCTCTTTGAACAGTTTACAATCAAGAACGCAAATAGAGAAAATTGCAAAATAATGTTTTCAGGAGGAGCCGCAACACAGGCCAAACTGGCCCACACTGCCAGAGCCCCAGGGGGAGCCCGGTACTCCCTATAATGGACTATACGGGGGAGCGCTCCGCCCGAAAGGGGTACCTTTTCAGAGGTATATAAAAGGGTAGGGATTTCACGAGTTGGAGGTATAGAAGAAGGGTAGGGAATTTTAACTGTCATTTAGGTATGGAGGTGGACTGCAGGTTTGACGTTCTTTAGCCATCGTAAGACAGCTTCTTTCCACTTCCTTCTGGGGATATATATTGTTCCATTAAGTTCATTCCAAGGGTATAGAAAAGGGATGCAGTGTTTTCTACTGTAGGTATGTTAAAGGGGTACCCATTTTTTTCCTAATGTCTATGGAAGGTTATATGAAAGGGGTACCATTTTCCATGGAAGGTATATGAAAGGGGTACCTTCTCTGTCAAA